>WOXC01009667.1:0-437371 GCA_011680675.1 Gymnobelideus leadbeateri
CATATACATGCACGTGCATATACACATACACAATATATAAAATGCATATACATATACCATACATATAATATACACATAATATACACATACATACACACAACACACACAATATACACATACACACATAATATACACACATACATATACACATATACATGCATATAATATACACATGATATACGTGTGTGTGTGTGTGTGTGTGTGTGTGTGTGTGTGTGTACGTACACCCCCAACCCCGCACACATAAATTCAAGGCACCATTTTGGAGCTTCTTTTTGTGTATCCCTTTCAATGAGTAGCCTGTACACGTGCATATGAAGTGTACCAGTTAGGGAGCCAATGGTAAGGGCCATGGCACTAGCTCAGCTACATGGCTAGCAGCCCACCTGAGCAGCTGGGGTGGGGCTTTCATGAATACCTACATGTTCACATGTAGATATACAGGTGTGTGTCATGTACAGACATGTTCCGTACCAGGAATAGGCCTTCATTTCACATCTTTTTTTCAGAAGTGATTCCTCCTTTTGCTCCAAGACTCAGCTAAAGGTGCCTCCTCTGTGTCACTTTCCCTGATTCCCTCAAATTTTTTCTAGGACAATGTTTAGATTTCCCCTCTGCCGCCAACATTTTCTAACTTTTGTTCCATTTATGTGTTCTTCTTCTTGATGTTTCAAATATATTACAAAATCCTTGAGACAAGGGTGGTGGCATATTCAAATTTCATATCCCTAGTGCCTAGTATGATGCTTTGTATATGTTGTATATGGAGGGGTTGAGGAAGGCACACTGGTGATTTCTTCAGTGGAAACTTCCCTAATGCAGATCAAGAGCTTGTCTGCAAACAGTTTTAGTAAACTATGTGGGACACTGAAAGGTTCATTAATTTGTCTAGGGTTACATTTTACTCACAAAGATAATATGCATCATTGATACTACATAACCTAGTTCTCTGATGCTATGGCTAGCTCTCTCTCCCAAGGCTACCTTGTTTTCTTCATTATGTGAGTGCTTTATGTGTCCCATCTGACATCAGAGGTTTCAGTTACTGGTAGAACTTTGCCCATGTTCCCTGCAGTTAGGGTCCTGAATTCAAGCCCTATCTGGTCTTCATTTGCTGGTGTAGGTTGTCTGTCCTTGAGGAGTAAACTTGTATTAGGATTACCTTCAGTAAGGGCAGTGATTTGCGATTAGTCATGGCTCACAGGCTCTTGTCTGAGACAGGACAGTTCAAGACTAATTTATTTAATAATAATCAGAAATAGATTGAAGGAATCAACCAACCACAACCTTAAGTCTTCAATGTCACCATTCCTTTATGAAAAGAACAGCTAGTGGTAGAGTGCTGAACCTATAGTAAGGAAGACCTGAGTTCAAATCCGACCTCAGACATTTATTAGCTACTTAACCCTGGCAAGTCACTTAACCTCTGTTTGCCTCAGGTTTTTCCCTATTATCATGGGAATGATAATAGCACCTACCTCCCAGAGTTCTTATGAGGACCCAATGAGATAGTATTTATAAAACATTTAGCACAGTGCCTGACACATAGCATGTACTTCATAAGCATCTGTTTATTAAGAAAAAAAAAAACATCTTTCAGAGTCTCTCATATAATCACAATGCTATAAAACTTGTACAGAGAAGTGGTTGGATTCTCTTAGTGGATTAAAAAGTCAAGTCAGACAAACTGTATCCTCTATTAAGAGCTGAAAAAAATGGCAGTTCCTGATACTAGTTGTAACTTTGGACAAGTCACTTAGCTTCTCTGAGACTCAGTTTCCCATCAATAAAGTGGAGAACAATAATATTTATTGTTATCAACTCTTTTCTTTCTCTATCTCTTGGTCTCTGTCTCTCTGTCTCTCTATTAGATCAGCAGTTACTCAGAGGTTATAAGAGGCTAAAATCTAGAGATTTTATATTTCAAGTTACTAAGGACACCCCTATTTGTTTCCCATGTCTCCACTTTCTGTCTATATGAAGACCAGTGTTGCCAGTTTACACTGCCCTTTACCTTCTTGAGAGTAACAAGAGAGTATGGATGTCTCAACTGGGTTGTAACCATAGGTAATACAATATACAATTGCACAATCTCAGAGCTGGAGATGATCTCAAAGGCCATCAGTCTTAACCTAGAGATGAACAAGAAACCTCCCTACAAGATACCTCGTAAATAATTATCTAGTATCTGCTTGAAGCCCTCTGGTGAGAAGGAACTCTGTCTCTCAAGGCAGTCCTTTGGCTTCTTGCAACTTTCATCCATCACTCCTACTTTTGTCTTCTGGGCCAAGAAAAATATGGCTATTTTCTTGTCCACACTGACAGCTCATCAAATACTTGAAGACAGCAGTCACATTCCCTAAGTCTTCTCCTCTTCAGGTTAAACATCCCTAGTCAGTCCATTAAAAACTCCTCTATCTTTTTTGGCATATACATACATACACATGTATACATACATACATACATACATACATACATACATACATACATACATGTGTATGTGTGCAGAGGGGAGGGACAGAGAGAGAGAGAGAGAGAGAGAGAGAGAGAGAGAGAGAGAGAGAATTCTCTAGAGTTGTCCCTTTCCTTCTCACCTTGTTAACACCTTGGCAGCAATGCTCAACTTTCTTTCTCCTGCCTTACCAAGTTACCAATCTGTGTATGGGATCAGCATGTGCATAATTGTTTAGAATGTGAGAGTAATTTAGTCTTAATGAAGTTTAGGTCTGGAAAATACCTTGCTACGATTTTCTTTTTCTGCCCCAGGAGTAAGATAAGCATTGTTCTTGGCTTTTCTGTCTCTTTCTTTATGAAGGAAGGAGTATTACTGATCAGATCACTCTAGGCAGCAATGGCAGGATATGATTAGAGCTCTCATTCAGGAACTACAGGGTTGTTTTCTTCTTTTTCTAGGCAGTAAATACCATTTTGCTAACTTTCTTGCTAAGTAACCTGGCCAGGGAACATTTTGTCATATTGTATACCAAAAACAAATGTGAATCTGAAGGTGGTTAGGAGACTACCTACATTCCTGTGGTTTTTCCATTTTGGGGAAAACTAAAAGCACATATTGGGTTCAGTGGTAGATACATTATGTCAATGACACTAAGAGTTCAATGGTTAAAGTCACTTTAAAAGCATAGCATCAAGCAGAAAAACTAAGAAACCTTTCATAAAGCACCTTTTGTCCCCTAAAACTGTACAATTTCCTGCAATACACAAATCTGTTTTCATGAAGCTTATAGTCTAATCAAGGAGATGCAGCTGACAAATATGACATGCTTAGCAAAAAGTTGGGGTAGCACACACCAGGAGATGCTGCTCGCAGGAGCCCTTGGCTTCTATTGATACCTCTAGCACCTCCATGAGCCCCAGCCATGGGGCCATGACCATGACCAAACCCAATAGCATACATCAATATTGTTATTGATAACAATCCCCTGGACCTAGCTACTTTCTAGCTATTTGCAAATGAGATTCCAAAGACAGCAGAAAACTTCCATGCTCTGAATGCTGGAGAGAAGTGATTTAATTATATGAAATTCTGCTTTCATAGAATCATTCTTAGGTCCATGGGCCAAGTGACTTCACACACTAAAATAGCATTGGTGGCAAGTCTATCTCTTGTAAGATATTTGCTGATGAGAATTTCATCCTGGAGCATACTGTTTATGTCATCCTGTCCATGGCAAATGCACAAATGGCTAATTTTTTTTCATCTGTTTAATGTCCTAGTTTTCATCTGTACTACTAACATTAATTGGTTGGATGGAAAGCATATGGTCTTTGACTTTGAACATCATGGAAGCCACAGAGTGATTCAGATCCTGAGATGTCAAGACCAGCAAGAAAATATACAATGCTGACTATGGACACCTTTTGTGAGTTTTTTTTTTAATATATCTTAACTACCAAACCAGTTTTCTTTTTAAACATCCATTTTTTTGGTGTTCTTCTTATTTATTTATTTATTTATTTTTAGTTTACAACATTCAGTGCCACAAGCTTTTGAGTTCCAATTTTTCTCCCCTTCTTTCCCCTCCCCCCTCCCCAAGATGGCATGCAGTCAATATAGGCTCTACAATATACCTTCACATTAAGCATATTTTCACATTAGTCCTAATGTCCTATTTTTTATTTTCTATTTTAAAAATTAATTTATTTTAAATTTAAATACAGAACCTAAATATACAATAAGAAAAGAAGAAATATTATAGACTTAAATATTAAAACTTAAATACACAATAAGAAAAGAAAAAAAAAGCATTGCCATGTACACAGCAGAATGTCTGAGGATTAAAAATATTCAGCAATAAACTTCCATTTCAAGAAAGCCTATATAATAAAGGCTATGCATCATGTTCAAAGTTGTCCATCTTTTTTTTGCTTCCTCATGAGTTTTCTTTGGTTTTCTACTGTGCCAAATCATTTTTCTGTAGCTAGACACAAACCGTGTCTGCTTTTATACCCTATAATTCTTGTGCTCTTGTTTACTACAATACTCTTTTTATTTCATTTCCTTTTCCTTCCACAAGTTTAGTGAGGCTGCTAAGATAAGCTCATTATTATGAAATAAAAACTAAGTTGTAGAAAAAAATCTAACAACTTGCGGGTGATATGGGGTGAAGCCAAAGTCAGAGAAAGGTGAGACTAGCCTACAGATTTGAAAAAGGATTTGATTTGGATTGGTAAGGCATTCAATAATAACTCATACTTTGAGGTTTCCATAGCAAATTCCTCACAACACTTTTGTGAGATAGACAGTATAGGAATTATCACCCCAATTTTAGAGATGAGGAAACTGAGGCTAAGAAAATTAAAGTAAGATTTCTAGAATGAAATGTGTAGTAAATGTTGGAGCCAAGATTTGGATCTAGGTGTCTCAAGTCCAGTGTCCTTTCCACTATAACGGTATTCAAGCAAAAGAATATTTAGCACCTTGTTTCAGTTCAAGTGTCTTTGAGCCTTGCCCATGATTATATCAAGTCTTTGTTGGAAACAGAACCTGTGAAGCCCACAGTGTGAGGGACTTGGAAAAGACCAACAGGGAAGGATGTAAGTAAGAGGTGGGTGGAACAGGTGGAACAGCTGATGACATGTAAAGTTTGAGCACAGCTGGGACTGAACAGAACTGGGAGGAAGCATGGCTGTGGCACCAGCACTTTATCTGCCTGTGTTGATGTTACTTTGTCAGACCTGTCTGCTGGTAGAGAATGTTGCTGCTGTTACAAAAGCCCTGGGACCTTACTGCTGGTTCAGAAGCTCTGAAAGAAGACTTTCTTGTTAAATATCTGTTTGCAGAAGTCCTGGAGGAGATTTCACTGATGTCTTCAGAGGTCTTGGGACTTTACTGGTGATTTGTGTTGATTTCTCAGACCTTGTTTATAGGTTTGTGTTGATTTCACAGGCAAAAAGTGAATTGATGATGGTGTTGGCAATATGTACGAATGTTGTTGTGGCTCTGTTAAGCTTTGTCTTCCCAGAAATAGAAACTGTGAAGGACTTGAGGTGGACTGGTCACTGTGAGCTTTATTATGCAATGGGAACTGGATGAGGAACTGAACTAGGAGCTGGACAAGGAGTTGACAGCTGCCTACCTGTGAATCCAGGTGATGGCTGGGTGAATCCAGGCAAACTGGGAGCATGGAAGAGGAGCCATGGAATTTGGGAGCCAGCCTAGCACCAAGATGAAAGGACCTTTCCTTGGGTACTTAGTGCTGACTGACAACATCATGATTTACTGTGACCTAGGGGTGGGAGAACATTGTACTTTGTGCCTTGTACCACTTAAGGATGATTGGGTTAAGGATAATTGGAAGCTAGTCTCCAATCAAAAGAAAGAAGACTTTCTGACTGATGAGATTAAGACACTGTAAGCTATGGGTGGGAGACTTTGTATCCTGTATATCTTTTGTTTAAAGTTAGGTGGCTACTTTAGTGATAAGTTGTTATGTTATATCATTGTAAATGCTGTACTTTGGTTTCTGTAAATGTTTTGCTTTAGTTTACTGCTGAATAAATAGGGAGTTCACTATACTATGTGATCAGAACCTTAAAGCTATTCACAGAAACAGTCCTCTGGAAAACTACTTGTGCTTGGCTTTACAATTGTTTCTTCAGAAAAAATTGTCATTGCTTTTTGGGGGTCTTGGGTTAGGTTTTTAACTAGTTTTCACTGCTTGCATACCAAAACTGTAATAAGAATTCTGGTGGTGCTGGAATAGCATTAGCGATATAGGATCGTAAATTTGGAGCTAGAAGATAGACTTTAGAGGCCATATAATCTAACTTAATCATTTTGCAAATGAGGAAATTGAGATCCAAATAAGTTGGCTTTCCCAGAATTACAACAATTGCAAATGGGAGAAGTAGGATTTGAAGCAAAATATTTTAACTCCAAATCTAGCATTCTTTCTACTATACTATGCTTCAGTTCATCCATTCCTTGCCCCAGCTCTTGAATACATCTAGAATGAAAGTAAAAGTATCCATCTAACAGACTACCCAGCTAATTCTGGGAAGTCATGGAAGCCTCGTGGTAGCTGTTTTAATTTCCTAGATAGGTCTTAGGGTTTCTGCAGAAAGGGATTCCAGGGGCTGCTGTCGACTATAGATTCAATTCCTTTGCATCTTGTAGTGCAATAAGGTCTGTCCTTTTGAAGCATGTACTTACCATCATTTGCCCCAAGTGTTAAAATCTGCCTTTAAATGCAGTAACTATAAAGTCAGAAGAATGTTTTCTGGAACATTGATGCTCTAAATATCTTGGATTAAAAATGATAAATTCTAATGGAACAATATGTAATTCCATTTGTGTGCTCTGCATTGGCATGCTGCTGAAGAAATGACTATCATATTCCTACAGGCATTGTGTGATTAAAAAAATACTGTTAAAATGACTTGTTTCATTTCCTTTCCTGACTTTGCTACATAAATATTACACATGGTCTTGAGATTCAGGCTGGAGTTTTGAATAATGTACTCTAAAAATGAAATATGAACTAATTTCTTAATATTGGTTTATGTGGGAACAGGAAGAAATAATTCTGGGTCATTTTGGCTTTCCTATTTAGCAAATTATTTACCTACTTCCTTGAGATATTGTTTGGCTTATCTGAATTCTGTCTCAAAGATGGATGTGAGTCAATCTCTCTCTCTCTCTCTCTCTCTCTCTCTCTCTCTCTCTCTCTCTCTCTCCTCTCTCTCTCTCTCTCTCTCTCTCTCTCTCTCTCTCTCCCTCCCTTTCCCTTCCTGTCTCTCCCCCTTTTTTCTCTTTCTCCTTCTCTCTCCTTCCCCATTCTTTTCCTCCCTCCCCCCTCTCTTTTTATTTTCTCTATTATAGCTAAATTGTACTTTTAAACTATATAGCAACTATAAATTAAGACTGCATACCATTAATAAATTTGTTGATTATCCCTTAGTGACAGGGACTCAGCACTAGAAAGAATATTAAAAATCTAATATTAACATTGGGGGAAAGGAGCTAAGAAGAATATAATTTATCACTCGATTGTGTCTTCTTGAAGGTAGGTCAGGTCTGGTTTATATGTGTATCTTTCTGGTTTATTGTATTTTGAAATACTGTGGAAGGTATTTGATAAATGGTTGTTGAATGAATGAACATATGAATGAATAAATAAGAAAATGGAGTAAGTTTCTAATGAAGGCTGAAACTCAGCTGCTTTAGAAAACAGACCATTGAATTATGAACAAAAATTTTCATGCAGGTATTCTCTACTGATTATTTGAATGATTATTTCTATTCATTGGGTATTGAACCTAAACCTTGACCCATACATAAAAAATAGAGGTAAACCAGTCTTTCAAAATTAAATTTCCAAAGTTCAATTTGAGTGATTTTCATCACTTCTGCTCTTTGTAAACAGAAATTGTTTTCACTCACGGTTTTTCTAGAGTGCTTACATTGCATTTTTTTCATGCCAGTCATGCCTATCTGAGGAAAAAGATGCTTCTATTCTTTCATGAACTTGTGACCTCACTGGTGTGGGTAATCTCTGCATCAGTGCAGATCACTACTGACAGAGCCTTCTCATTGTATGTGGTTATTATCAAGACTCTCCTTTAAGACTTTAGGAATACTCTCTCTAAAGTACTTAATGCCTTCTTCTAGGTCTTTTAACATTTTGTGGGGTCATCTGTTGTCCTTTAATTTCCCTATTGACCAACCCACCTTCTTTTCCAATCATAAATGATATATAATGGAATATGAAAAATTTGCTGGATTTGGGTTCAAGTGTCCACTCTTACTACTTGTGTGACATTGAACAAGTTATATAACCTTTCTGGGCTTCAGCTGAGTAAGGAGGGGTTGGACTAAATAATTTTTTTTTGCCTTTTTGGAGGGCGGTTGGGGTTAAGTAACTTGCCCAAGGTCACACGGCTAGGTTTTTCTTTTTTTGTTTGTTTGTTTGTGTGTGTTAAGTGTCTGAGGCCGGATCCGAACTCAGGTCCTTCTGACTCCAGGGCCGATGCTCTACTCACTTCACCACCTACCCGCCCCTGGACTAAATAATTTTTAAGGCTCTTTACTGCTCTAAATCTGTGATCCTTTGTCTTTTATGACATTTCTAACCTGGAATCTTGTTGACAATATATAACAACCTATTATGTTTATTTTATCATTGTCCTCTGAGTTACCTGCAATTTTAGTTGTCCAGAGATCTTGGGGTTCCATTTATCGCTGTACAGCTTCACTGGGAGAATACTGGTGTTAAAAAAGATGAATTTTGCTTCAGGGAGAAGCTTGACAATCATTGAAGTTTCTGCACAATTCCCCAAATGTTCAGTAGCCTGTATGGTACAATTCTGGGCCCTGATCATTATCCATTTGTGGTATTTGCCCCAGTCAGGACTAATAGACTAATTCAATGTATTGACTCTTCTGTATATATCATGATTGGATAAGTAGACATTGTTCATCCACTTGATTTTTTTCCTGTATGAGTGGTTAGGCTGATCTTTTCTGAGTGACTATGGATCTCACTAAGAAGGGTTTATATTCAGAACAATGTCACACTCAAACCTTATTTTTGGGATACCCCCCCCCCCCACTTTAAGTTCATTACTTGGCAAAGTCTTCATTAAGATATCTTTGCTGCTTTCTGTGACAAATTGTTTAGGTGGCATTTCTGACTTCTATATCCACGTGATCATTTTGTCTCCTCCTATAGATATGCTTATAACCCCAAGTTGCTGTCGGAATGGCTGACCCACAGGTTCAAGAGATTAGGTGTACTTCAGTAAATATGAAATGATTTTCTCTTCCTGTCATAAGATCATCAAAGAGACTTAAAACAAACCCTAGGCCTTTTTAAATGTTGAATTCACTCACTCTTAATCTTTCAGTGGCTGAAAGGCAGAAAAGCTTTGGATTGATCATGTAAAGGCTTATATATTTAACTTTCAGTTATCTTTGGGATATTCCTGCTCACCACTTCGAGGGGGCACTAGTGTACTGGGCAATCTGCCTGATATGTTCAGTGTCTGTGTCATAGAGACAAATATATCAGATAGGGATGCTGCCATGGCAGACCTAGTACAATGCCAGTTATTACTGAGGAGAGCGACCAATTGCATGATGACCATGAAGCTTATCAGTATCACTAATACCATCAGACAGGAGATTGTATTGAAGCAAGGCTCTTAATCTGGAGACAGCTAGGCCATACATATAATTATCAGCCTAAGTGGAAAGATGAGGGGGCAGGAAATGAGGAGAAGTAAAGATTGTTTTTTTTTTTTTTAATTGGATGGAAAAAAAAAAAAACTATTTCCCTGCCAGGTAAGGACTCTTTGGGTGGGGCCTTGAATCTGAAATTAAGACACAAGTCTACTACTGGA
Organism: Gymnobelideus leadbeateri; assembly: GCA_011680675.1. Taxonomy (NCBI): domain Eukaryota; kingdom Metazoa; phylum Chordata; class Mammalia; order Diprotodontia; family Petauridae; genus Gymnobelideus; species Gymnobelideus leadbeateri. Next base: position 9,862 of record WOXC01009667.1, read on the forward strand.
CTACAGATTTTTGAGTAATGGTGTGACCTGGAAAAAGGGTTATGGTGATAAAAGAGAGGAAGCTATCAAGGTGGCTGCCAAGAAGATATTGAGTGAGCAAAATGAATTCAGACACTTTTGTCTGTTTCTCTTTCATGCATGTTCATTTATAGCTCCTTATCTTGGGCCAGTAAAGGAAAACAGTATGATTCCTTGGAAAATTTTGTGGGTCTATGAAAAGTTTACTTGATCTTGTGGGGCAATATAGAAAAGCTTACCCTTGTTAGAGGTAGCAACACAGAAACTCTCATCAAAGTTAACAAATGTAGGGAAAGCTTGTCAACTCTGCTAGGGAGTTCAAAAGGTTTTGAGGGCACTAGTGGGGCCAGTGGGAGTTAAGTGATTCCTAGAGACTAAAATGGAAGCAGATAAATCTTTGATGGTGGGTCAGAAATCAGGAAACTGATGGGAGTGTGTGACAAAAGGGCAGAAGCACCAGACTGATAGTGAAGTGAAGCCCCAAAGAATATGAGTAATTGGGGTGGCTAGGTGGTGCAGTGAATAAAGCACTGGCCTGGAGTCAGGAGGACCTGAGTTCAAATTCAGCCTCAGATACTTGACACACTTACTAGCTGGGTGACTTTGGGCAAGTCACTTAACCCCAATTGCCCTCCAAAAAAAAAGCAAAAAAAAAATAAAAAAGAATACGAGTGATCGTTGAGTGAGCACTGGATAAATACATACATCCCTAATTACTTCTCTTTTTCTATCCTCTTTTTCATAGTTAAAACTCCTAACGGAGCATAGTCTGTAATTAACTGCCTGTACTTTCTCATTAGGAGAAGAGGAAACTGAGGCAAATAGGATGAAGTGACTTGTTCAGGGTAAATGCCTGAGGCCAGATTTGAAATCACAAAGATGAGTCTTCCTGACTTCAGACATGGCACTCTATCTACTGCACCACCTACCTGCCTCTGTTGTTGCCTAGAATGTCATTAAAAGGTCCAACAAAATCATAATATTTGGTCATTTTTGGGGGGGGAGGTAGTTATTTGCATAGGAACTGTGCTTACAGAAAGGAGAAGGCAGAGGGTACCTGAGTAGGAATTAGGCTGAACTTCTGATTGGGTGGAAGGAATCAGAAGACAATCAGTATGGTGATAGGGGTCAAAGGAACTGGTATCAGAGTTGTGGTAGAATTGGGATAGTTGAATCTGGAGCAATCTTTCTAATTAATAATTTATTTTTTTCTTTTAAAAATAATTTAATCTTAATTGTAATCTAATTTTAATTTCTAAATAATATTGTGTGGTTAAGGATATTATTTATGGTGGACACAATTGTGCACTTAGAGTCAGAAGAGTTCTTCCTTTGCCATTGATTATAAGGAACAATGAAAATTAATAAGTGATTTTTCCTTCAAGAGAAACCTCTCGTTTTTGCTGAAGCATTTTAGTATGTAACTGAGCCAGAGAGACTGTAAGAAATGAGCTTCCCTGATTCTCTCTTTGGCGGAAAGTCCTGGCCAGCTATTTTGACAATCTGTTGGTGCTGGCTCTTCTTCAGTGAGGTAAGCTGATGCCAGCCATTCAAACATTCATGAAATGATCTGTTGGCTGCAATGTTCTCTTTATTCTTATACACCATTTTGTCATTCTTTGCTACACAAGCAAAAAAGACTCCTCCACTGCCAATGGTGGTCCTGGAGTTTCCTTCTACAGATCCCATTCATGCTCCCTGGTGAGTGTTAGTTGGTGTGTTGCCATCTGTCTTTGTACTATTAACCCACTCAATGGGAAACCATGTGGCTCTTTTGCACTGTTGTTTGCTTTTTCTGTTCGGGTGAATAATGTGCTACTGTTATTATGGACTCTTGGGGCCACTTTTTACTAATGACAGACCTTTTTAGACAGGATCTATGCAGAGGATACCTCCATGTGAATTTAGTCTAGCTAACTGAGAGGAGATTCATTTAAGCCATCACTGAATGTGTGGTAAATAGGCAGCTCTCAGAAGGGCAATCCTTGACAAACTGGAGTTACCTGATAAGGTAATGGGAAGAGACTAATTCCTGTTGGTCACAGTTACCTCATAAAAGCAAAATGATAGACCAATGAACTCCATGTGTTCCACTGAATTCGCATTCTCAGTGTCTGCATAAGCAGAATTAAGCTTTGGAAACACGTTTTCTTTCTTTCTTTTTCTCATTTAGTTGTCAAGGTGACCCTTTCGAATCCCATCTATATTGAGATAATTATCACCTAACCAGAGACTTTTGGTGGAGGGTAGGTTATCATCAGAATGCAGCAATGCAGAATCTGTCAGTTGATAAGAAGACATTTTTAATCTAAAAAACAACAACAACAGCAACAAACCATGTTCCCTCCCTTCCCCTTTTTGCTTATTTTGTAATTGAAAGTATGTACTTTAGCTTGACCTCACGATTCTTCCTAGCCTAAAGTGCAGAAATCAATTTCTCCTGTAATTCTGTAATCTCTAAATAAATTAAGATGGAACACACAGACATACCCCACCACCACTATTACATAGCTTTTCAAATTGCAATTATATAGAATTATATATTAAAAATAATCAATTATATATAATTATACATAAAATATATATAAAATATAATTATAACCATAAATTTATATATTATTATATAAATATAAATGATATAAAATATATAGAATTATATAGAAAAAATAATCAAGCAGGTGACTGAACCTATCATTTGCTAAAAGAATATACTCTCTGAAAAGGGAGAAAACATTTGATATCAATCCAATAAATGAAAAGAAAACTGCATAGATGTTTCACCACTAGGTTGGCTATCAGGGAATTATTTATTTTGGCCATATCAACTTATAAATCCATGAGCTACATCATGGAGGTGTCACAATCTGCAGATGAAAAGTGCAAGCCTCAATAGAGAGATCAGTTCTTCTTACATAAGTTTGTCTTTGTCTATGAGTTTATCTTTGATATTAATATGTGAAATATATGCATATATATAAATGTTAAAATGGATATCTGAACATATTTATATAATAGGCAACTGCTTTTAAAGATTTTAATATTTTGTTTTTTTCTTCCAAATTACATGTAAGAACAATTTTTAACATTTAAAAAAATTTTGGGGTTCCAAATTATTTTCCTTTCTCTCCTCCTTTGAGAAGGCAAACAGTTTCTCATAGGTTATACATGTGCTGTCATACAAAGCATATTTCCATCTTAGTTATGTTAAAGTCAAGAAATAGGGTGGAAAAATGAACAAACAACAACAACAAAAAAGAACCTGGCCATAGAAAGTTACCATAGCGACAGGAAAGATCAAAGCACAAACTCCAAAGACAACGTCAAAACTGGTACATCCAAAGCCTCAGTGAAAAATGTGAATTACTCAGGTTCCACCCCGCCCCCCGCCAATTCTTTAAAGAGCTTGAAAGAGATTTTAAACACCAAAGAAAAGTGGCAGAGCAAAAGAAAGGAAAGTGATGCAAGAAAATAATTTTTATAAAAGAGTCAACAGCTTGGTAAAGAAGGCACAAAAAGACTGAAGTAAATAACACCTTAAAATAGAGTAAGCTAAATGGTAAAAAGGTCACAAAAATCCACTGGAGAGAAGAAGACCTTAAAAATCAGAATTGGCCAAATGGAAAAAGATATGTGGAAATTCACTGAAGAGAGGAACTAAAAATGTTAAGTGGCCACATGAAAAAGAAGGTACAAAAGTTCAATGAAGAAAAGAACTTAAAAAGTAGAATTGACCAAAAGGAAAAGGAAGTACAAATGCTTTAGCAAATAATTCCTTAAAAATGAGAGTCGGGGAAGTGGAAGCTAATGAGACATCAAGAAAGAATCAAACAAAATCAAAACAATGAAAAAATAGAAGAAAATGTGAAATATCTCTTTGAAAAAACAACTGACTTGGAAAATAGATCCCAAGCTCTGTTGTGCTAGTTCTCTTCCTTGTCCTGGATTTACTTATGGGAAATGCAGCAGAGTCCTGAACCCAGTGGCAGTAAAGGTACTCCTATAATTTCCTTCTGACCCATTATCTGACCCCCTTACTGTCTGTGGGCTGAGTGCTCTGGAAGCTGCTGCTGGTTCTGCTGCTCCAGAATTCATTTTGAAATGTTATTTTAAAATTGTTGGGAGGGAAATTTGGGAGAGCTCAGGTGAGTCCACTGGCTTTTCTCTGCCATCTTGGATATGTCTTGCAATAGGCAACTGTACTAAATTTTCTTATAGGTGTTTTTTTTCTAACTCTAATTAGTTGCATTATTTTCTGATAACGATACCAACATAAATACCCAGAGAAATTTGGAATAAATTGTCACACTTTAATTAAAAGCAAAGAATTTCTGTTTGTATTAGGTCAAGACTTAGGCAAGAAATTGAAGCCCTTAGGGGCACAGGTGGTATTTTCATCAATGCTGACTCAACCTACCCATGAGCAATAAATATTATTTCAGTTGTTTAGATCTATCTTTATTTGTGTGAAAAGTATTTTGTAATTATGTTAATATAATCCTTGGGTTTTCTTGGCAAATAGACTCCTGAGTATTTTATATTGCCTGTAGTTATTTTAAATAGAATTTCTACTTCCATCTTTTGCTCCTGGGTTTTGTTAGTAGTATATAGAAATGCTAATGATTTATGTGTATTGTTTATATCTTCCAATTTTACTGAAGTTGTCAATTGATTCAACTAGTTTTTTTAGTTATCTAAGGTTCTATAAGCATGCCCTCATATCATCTGCAAAGAGTGAAAGTTTTGTTTCCACACTACTTATTTTTATTCTTTCAATTTCTTTTTATTATCTTATTGCCAGAGCTACCCATTCTAGTACAATATTGAATAATAGTAGCAATAATGGACAGCCTTACTTCATTCCTGATCCTATTGGAAAGGCTTCAACTTTATCCCTATTACAGATAATGCTTGCTCCTGATTTTAGATAGTTCTTACTTATCATTTTGAGAAAGACTACATTTATTCCTGTGTTTCTTAGTGTTTATGATAGGAATCAGTATTGTGTTTTGTCAAAGGCTTTTTCTGCATCTACTCATGTAACCATATGATTTTTATTGATTTTGTTATTGATATGGCTAATTATACTGATAATTTTCCTAATATTGAACCAGCCCTGCATTCTTGGTTTAAGTCCCACCTGGTCATAGTATATGATCTTTGTAATGTATTACTGTAATCTTCTTCCTTGTATTTTATTTAAAATTTTTGCATCATATTCACTAAGGAAATTGGCCTATAGTTTTCTTTCTCTGTTTTTGATCTCCCCAGTTAAGGTTTCAACACCATATTTCTGTTATAAAAGAATTTGGTAGGACTCCTTCTTTACCTATTTTTTAAAAATAGTTTATATAATATTGGGATAATTTGTTCTTTAAATGTTTTGTAGAATTCACTTGTAAATTCTTCTGATCCTGGGGATTTTATCTTAAGGAACTTATTGATAGTTCTTTTAATTTCTTTTTCTAAGATATGGTTATTTAAGCATACAATTTCCTCTTCTGTTAACCTGGGCAATTAATATTTTTGTAAATATTCACCCATTTCACTTACATTGTCAGTTTTATTGGCATATAATTGGTCAAAAGAACTTCCAATATTTTCAGCTTCATTGGTAGTACATTCACCCTTTCTATTTTTGATACTAGTAATTTGTTTTTTTCCTTTCTTTTTAAAAACCTAATTAACCAATGGTTTATTTTATTGTTTTCCCTATAAAACCAGCTCCTTGTTTTATTTATTAATTTGATGATTTTCTTACTTTAAATTTTATTCATCTTCCCTTTGACTTTTACCATTTTCATTTTGGTGTTTAATTGAGAATTTTTCATTTGTCCTTTTTTATTTTTCAAAAATTGCATGCCCAATTCATTGATCTATTTTTTATGTCTTTTACTGATGTGTGCTTTAAGAGAAGTACTGCTTTGGCTGTATCCCACAAATTTTGGAATGTTGTTTCATTGTTGCTATTCTCTTTGATGAAATAACTGATTGCTTCTATGATTTATTATTTGACCCACTCATTCTTTAGGATTAGATTATTTTGTTTCCAGTTAATTTTTAGTCTGTGTTTCTGTAGCTCTTGGTTAAATGTAATTTTTGTTATATCATGATCTGAAAAGGATGGATTTAATATTTTTGCTTTTCCACATTTGTTTGTGAGATTTTTGTGCCCCAATACATCATCAATTTCTTTGAAGTTGTAATGTACAGCTGAGAAAAAGGATAGTCTTTTCAATTACCATTCAGTTTTCTCAAGAGGTCTATCATAATCTAATTTTTCTTAGTTTGTATTCATCTCCTTGATGAATAATATCCAATCTTATTTTTAATTTATTTAATGGTTAGATTTATCCAGCTCTGAATGGGGAGGAAAGTTAAGATCTCCCACTAGTAAGCAGTGAATTTCCACCTACAATTCATTTAACTTTTCCTTTAAGAATTTAAATGCTGGGGCGGCTAGGTGGTGCAGTGAATAGAGCACCGGCCCTGGAGTCAGAAGGACCTGAGTTCGGAGCCGGCCTCCAACACTTAATCCACACAAACAAAAACCTAGCCGTGTAACCTTGGGCAAGTTACTTAACCCCAATTGCCCTAAAGGGGCAGCTAGGTGGTGCAGTGAGTAAGAGCGCCGGCCTCGGAGTTGGGATGACCCGAGATCAGATCCAGCCTCAGAAAATGAGCACCCACCCATAAATAATGACTAGCCATATAACCTTGAGCAAGTTACTTAACCCCAATTGCTTTAAAAAAAAAAGAAAATTTAAATGCTATGCCATCAGCTACATATATATTTAGTACAGGTTTTACTTAATCATCTCAATTGCTGGGGTTTTCTTAGCTGATGAAGGTATTAGTTGGGTGACCTCTCTGAAGCCTCCACATGCTCTGGTGAGCTGGTCACACTCCCCAGGACCTCCACCCTAGACCACAATCCATATCCAAGTGGGTTAAAGCAAGAGTGATCACCTCTCAGACTGGTTGCTTGCTCCCTCTAAAATCTATAGGCCAGGAGCTGAAGCTGCCACATGGTGGCAGTTGCATGGCCACTGCGCCTCAGCCACTTCTCACCCTGGGGGCAAAGGCTTACTGCACTCTCAAACTATTGGATCTTACACTGCACTAACCTCTTACTTTGTCCTTAGCATCTATGTGTTGATAATTCTGGAAACCACCACAGCTGCTGGTGATCTGAAGTCCCTCTAACTGGTGGCTGGTCAGGCCTGCCCTGAGGCTAAAACCTCAGACTAGAGCAGGGCTGGGGTTGGCTCCCAGAGTGCTGTGCTGGCCGCTTCCTGCTGGTTTGCCGGGCTGTACTTAGTGGGAGGTTAACTTCTCTGTGTCATTTTGTGGTTTCTGTAGCTCCAAAATTTTTTTAGAGTCACCTTTTCCATGAATTGGGGGAGGTGGAAGGTGGAGCCCCTCAGAAGTCCTGTTTCTACTCTGCCATCTTGACTCAGCTCCTGCCATTTTTCTTTGAGACTTTTCTGGTAGCTGTTTTGACTTTATTGTCTTCTGATTTTGTGTCTTGATCTTCCCTCTCACCATGATACTTTTCTTCGGTCAGCTTCTTTTTTTGTTTTTTGCTCATTTCCCCACACTGTTTCTCGATTTAGAACTTTGTGTTAATGTTGGGTTCTGTTCTCAATATAGTGGGGTAGAGGGACACTATCTCAAGATTTAGGCTTTTTATACTGCTCTTTTTCGAGTTAGTTCTGGAGGTCTTGAAGTTTTTGGTGCTTCCAAATTGATATCATATTGGGAGAGGTGTGTTCACTGCTCTCTTGATTGGCACTTTGGTCTTTACCCAGGAAGGGCCCTTGATCCCTTGAGACTGCAATTGATACTGGTCCTCTGGGTTCCTGATCCCTTGGGACCAGAAGTGATACTGCCCCTTAAGGCTCCCTCTCCCTCTTAACCAAAAGTGTTCCTTCCTCCCTTTTAATTAATGGATGTAGGCAATGGAATTGCTAAACATCATCTGATCCTGCATCTAGTGCTAGCACAGGGATTCCCTGTGGTTTCTTTTTCACCTGTTGCCAGGATCCCTTACTGTCTCTGTCTTGGGGACTCCTGAAGCTTCTGCTACTTCCATCATCACCACCTTGTCCCACCACTGGTGTTTCATCCATCTGGGCTCTAGACCAGCCTCTACCCCCATATCACACATCTCTCTTTCTGATCTCCTAAGTTATCTTGGGTGGGACGAATATGTCAGTATAAGCTTTTGTTGGCTCTGCCACTCTAGAATTCAATTTGAGAAATTATTTTACAGCTGCTGGAAGGGGAATGTTGGCAGAATTCAGCTGAAAGCTTTCTCTACCCTGCCATCTTGGTTCTACCCCTGGATGTCCTTTGAATTTGATTTCTCACAAAATTCTAGGACCCTTTATTCAAGGGATGGTTTATTAAGAAAGAGAAAAGGTGAGCATAAAGAGCCAGTATGATGTAGCAACAACCGCATTGTCATACCGAGGATGGCTGCTAGCACAGATTCTTAGATCTGCTTTACTGCGAAAGATAGCTGTTTAAGGGGTCAGCCATCTTTTTAAATTACATTCACTATTTCCAGGGAAAAAGTCAGCACCCTGAACTTCAGAGAAAATACTAACAGAGAAAATATAAGCAGAGAAATAAAGACCAACAGACAGGGCTCTGACTGCCTGAAGTAATATTGCTATACACTTTACATACATCTCTGGATCAAGAGAACCTTCACGTCTTAGCGGCTGGGGAGTTCTGAACATAAGACCACTCAGAATCTCAACCAGGGAATCATAAGGTCCTTCTTACAAGCCAACTCCCAAAGCAAAATAGCAGCTCAGAGTATATATATACACTTCTCAGAGGCAGAAGGCAGCACAACCCTCATGACTCTGCCTAATTAGAAATTAGAGAAAGGTGTGAAAATCTTCCTACAAGCAAGTCTCCCCTAAGTTGGCTTCCCACATGAAGCCTATTAATGGGCAGGGAAGATCTTATATTCCATTAACATTACACGTGGCTATGTCAAGAACATGTCATTCAAAACTAACCTAATTGCTTTCTTTGCAGTAAGAAAGTAACAGTGTTTAGAACTATGCTATCAAACCCACCCCCCTTCTCCCCAACAAACTTCAGTGGCTCCCATTGACCTTCATGTTCAAATATAAAATCCCTTTCTTAACATTCAAACACCTTTCCAGGCCCCTCCCCTTTACCTTTTTCAATTTTACATGTCATACCTGTCTCCTCCCTCCACATACTCTGCAATTCAATAACGCTGGTCTCCTTGTCTTTCTCCAAAAAAGGCACTCCATCCCTCGACTCTGGGCATTTTCACTGACTATTCCACATGCCCAGAATCCTTTCCTTCCTCATCTCCTCTTCTTGACTTCTTTCAACACCCAGCTAAAATACCACTTTCCAAAGGAAGGCTTTCCTGATTCCCCATAATACTAGTGCTTTCTCTCAGTGGATTATTTCCAAGCTATCCTGAACATCTTGTTTGCACATAGTTGTTTTCATGTTGACTCCCTCATTGGACTGTGAGCTCTGTGAGAGTAGGGATTGTCTTTTCCACTTCCTAGTATTCCCAGTACTTAGCTCAGCATCTGGTACTTATCAGTTACTTGATAAATGTTTATTGATGATGTCAACTCCACTCCCATTATGGGTCTGGTCTCCTTTGAGCAAAGGCTAGATGACCACCTGAGTGTCTCATAGTGGGCATCCTTTTTTAGATAGAGGTTGGGCTATATGTCCATTGAGTCCTTTTTGGCACTGAAATTCTATGATTCTTAGCAAAATCCTAGATTTTGCTAACCATTAAAGAAATGGTTTATGAAACAAGTGGTGAAATAGTGTTGGTTCCTCAAGAACAAGACATGCCAGTCTCAGTTTATTCTATTATTTTGATAGGATTTTTCTATCCTATCAAGGGGAGAATTTCATGGGCATTGTATACCTGGGTACTTTGGCTCTCTTAAGTGAACTTTTGCCTGATCTTGCCTGGGCCCAGTTCCCACCATGACACTTCCTGGACATCTTTCAACTATGGGTACTTATTCGACCCTCCATTTATATATTTTCTTCCTTTTATAATGTAAACTCCTTGAACTCAAGGCCTATCTTGCTTGCTTACGTTTCTGTCTATAGTAGTCCTCACAGTGCCAGGTATGTAGAAAATACTTAATAAATGCTCTCTCTATCTAATGACTTTTCATTCATGGAAGGTCTTTAAGCAAATGCTAGATGACTATTGCATATGCTGTGTTGTTCATCAGTCATTTCAGTCATATCTGACTCTTTGAGACCCCATTTGGGGTTTTCTTGGCAAAGGTATTGAAGTGGTTTGCCATTTTCTTTTCTAGCTTATTTTCCAAATAAGGAAACTGAGGCAAGTAGTCATAAGTGACTTGCCCAGGGTTACATAGCTAGTAAAAATCAGAGGCCAGATTTGAACTCAGGTCTTCCTGACTCTAGGCCTGGTGTTCTAACCCACCTAACTGCATATACTGGAGGGGGTATAGTGGGTTGGGAGTGGGGAGCTTTGTTCAGATATGGGTATAGTTAGAATATTTCTGAAGTTCCTTACAACTATTAGAGTCTGTGAGTGTTCCAAACTTATAAACCATTCCTAGCTTGAGGGGTTAACAAATCATACTTATTGAATTTTAGGGCTGAAAGGAACTTCAGTGTTTTTTTTTTAACTTCTACATATTTTCCAATGTTCATTTTCTGACGTTTTTACCCTTTGATGGCAAGTTCTCCTGGGCCTGGACCTCAAAGCAGCCTCAGCTTCCACCATTGTTAGAGAATATACTTTTTACTGACCTTAGTCCTGAAGGATGGGATGGTGGGACACAGTATTGGTCCCAAATGGGCAGCAGTCCCTGTTCCTTCAGACTTGGTGCACCCTCACATGCAGGCCCAGTTCCCTTTGTTCTTTAGTTTTCTTGTTGAATGTTTGTAACCCAAATTGAGCAGAATGCTTCCTTGCCTTAGGTAGAACATGCTGCTGCTTTCCTATATCACCCCCTGATGGGCAGAGTTGAGTTCTGCTTATTGCACCAGAATGGCAGGGTGCAGTCAGGGACAAAATATGCCAACAGAGCCTGAAGAAGCAGTAGGAAGAAATTACTGAGTGGCTGCCAGAGCACAAGCCTATGGTTCAAGTTATACATCTTGGTGTCTGCCTGCTTTTCCTCTGGCCCCAAATTTCTCTTTTTGTAGAGTTTCAGAGAGTTAATGAAGACTGGGGAAAATGTCTAGTCTGCTAAATGTTGGTTATATGATTTGTAATTCACTTTAGATGTCATCTAGCCTAAGTCCTTTTCATTTTAGGCTTACAGAGGATAAAGTTAATGGAGGGGAGTTGAGGGAGATCAAGTCAGATGACTTCAATCTTTTAAATCTCATATGTGTTAAAGAAAATGAATGTAACAGAGAACTAGAAGGGTTCAACTAGTTCTTTTTCTGAAACAGGAGGATAGAATCATAAATTCAGGGCTAGAAGGAACCTTGAACCTTAAGAGGCCAGCAAATCCAACTCCCTCATTTTATATATGAAGAAACTGAAACACAATGATATAAAATAACTTGCCCAAGTTCCCGTAGTTTGTAGTCAATGGGAAGGATTTGAACTTGAGGCCTTTGGCTTCAAAGTCAGCAATATTGCCATAGTACCTTGCAGTTACAGCTTTGGAATTTAGAAGATATAGAACTTAGACCTTGACAAAAAATGAGAGCCTCTGAATAGCCTGGTTGTGAAGAGTGGGATAGAGGTTGCAAATGACAATTTCAAATCATGAGAGAAATCCTAGGGTAAGTTAAGGAAAGAATCCCTGTAAGTTCAATGCTAATAACTTTGTCAAGAGGCAGGACTGAAGAGAAAACATTTAAGTGGGAAAAAATTAGTGTTCTCATTAAAAGAGATGAAGATTATGACATTCCTAAGAGGAAAAAAAACCCACATTCAAGTACCACGCATTCTATGATCACAAGCAAAAAGCAGAGGAAAGGTTTTATTGGTCCTTAGCAGACCTCTGAATGCTCTCCAAAACTCTGGATATATTACAGATGACATAATTCATCATGATAAAGATCAAGGGGATTATACATTGAGAGAAGCCAAGTATTATTTTGTGAGATCAACAGAACTTTACCCAAAGTTTATAGCTACAGCAGCAGAAGAATACAACAAAAGAAAACTGATTATACAGTGGTTAAGAAAAGAAAAACAACAACAAAAAAGCCCCAAATCCAGAAATCTTCCCTCCTCCCCACCACAAAGCTGAACATACTTTGCAAGAGTGAATGGACAGAAATAAAATGAAAAATATAATTTTGATAATGAAAATGTGAAAAAGGTTTGGCCCAGATCCAAAGTTCAGCCAAAGTACCAGAAAAGAACAAACTCTACTTAGCAATGGTCCCAAGGGCCAGGCAAGATTAGAATTCATAAATTCTAATCTCAGATCTTTCAGTGACTTGCTTGATCAATATGATGCGGTCATTTCCCATTTATTTTCTTTCTTTTATGCCTTTGCAAAGAACATTGACAAGGCTGTTGTCAGAGAACACTTCAACACTTCAAGCACAAATACTATACTTGAATATGCTCCCAACTGTTAAATTCTGCAGTGGCAGTAGCAGCAGTCATATTAATGCTTGGGTTTTCTAAATGACAGTCTCTTTCAATCTCTTTCTCCACTTCCCTCTGGCTTTCCCCTCTTTTTCCTTCTCCTTCTCTCTTTCCCTTTACTCTTTTTTCTCCTTCCCTTTTCTCTCCTCTTCCCCTTTCCTGTCTCCCTTCTGCTTCTCCTGCCCCTGTTGTTCCTTGGTCCTTTTCTTCTTCTCTTTCCTTCTTTTCCCTCTTCCCTTCCCTTTCCTTTTCTTTTTAACCATCTTCTTTCCTTCCTTCTTTTCCTTCACCCTCCTCCTGCCTTCTCCCCTTCCTTTCTCCCCTTTCCCTACATCTGATTTTTCCATCTGTTCCTGTTACTTCCCAGCATTAAAGATTGTGTTTTATTGATTGCAGATGAATTTAAAAAGATATTCGTATCTCATTATGTCCCTTCTCACATTCGGTGAACACATTTCAATGTTCATATTCAGCTCAAATTAAACTACTTTCCATATCAGAAAGGTGACATAGGAGAGAAGTTTCTTTAGAAATTCCCCCAAATTTCTCATGTGCTCTCAGGTGCTAGATATGATTTGCCCATCCTTCACAGAAAAACTGGATTTCGTTTTATTTCTTTAACAAATTTGTGCTTTGTTAAGCATTAATTGAGCACTTGGACAGGGTTGTGATGTTAAATGTTTAACTATCAGTTCTCTAGAAAAAAATATACCCTGAACACACTTGTAAGTTTAATCTGTATTGTTAACATTTTCTACACAGCTTTCTTAAAACTAAACAGCCAACAAAATACTAAATCAAGCCCTGATAGTGTTTACTGATTTCTGAGGTATAAGTGTTCACTTTGAAAACTTAATAGTTGACTCTCTCGAGTCACAAGCTGACTCCAACACATCCCTGCCTATACATGAGGCCTTTTTGTTAGGTGCAGGGGATACAAGCCTGAAATAAGGCATACTCCCTGCCCTGTAGGAGCACAGTCTAGTCACAGTATAAAAGGCATGGAAAAATAACCAGAGTTCAAAGGAAAATGTGACAATGGCCCAAGGAAGGCACAAAATACTATGAAAATTCAGAGGAGCAAGTGAACTCTTTTTACTGTGAGGATGGTAGAAGGTTTTGTGGAAAGGGTGATATCTGAATTGCATCTTGAAGGAAAAATGAGATTCCAACTGGTAGAGGTGAAGAGGAAAGGTCATTCTAGGTAGGAAGAAACTTAGTGTGAGGCTCCGGCACAGAGGTGGGAAGCTGGATGTGTTTGTAGATGCTAAGTAGCCTGGTTTGCCTGGAGTATTGGTGCATTCTATGATTCTACAGGTAGGTATGAAGGGGAAAGTATAATATAAAACTCTAAAGGTGCTTTGGAAACAAACCATTAGATTGTAAGCTTCTTAAGGGTAGGGTCTGTTTTTTGCTTCTTTTTGTATCCATAGCTTTTAGCACAGTGTCTGATACATACTGTTCAGTCATTTTTGGTTGTGTCCAGCTCTTTGTGACCCCATTTGAACTTTTCTTGGCAAAGATACTGGAATGATTTGTCATTTTCTTCTCCAGATCATTTTGCAGATGAGGAAACTGAGACAAACAGGGTTCAGTAACTTGTCTAGGGTCACACAGCTAGTGTCCAAAGTCAGATCTGAACTCAAGAAAATAAGTCTTTCTGACTCCAGGCCCAGCACTCTATCTACTGCACCCCCCAGCTGTTTGCCTGGTACATAGTGGGTGCTTAATAAATATTTATTGATTTAATCCCAAGCTAAATAACTTGGAATATGCTCAGAAGACAGGTTCAAGGTTTTAGAAGAGCTTAATGACATGACCAGAGGTGGAATCACATTTGAAATGGTTTTGAATTTTCTTTGATTACCATCAAGTGAAGGCTCCAAAGGGCTGAGAAGTAAGTGACTGGAATGGGATGGGATAGGGTATGTGTGGCAGAAGCCAGTAATGTAAACATAGCTGCCTAAAAGTTGTTCAGTGTTTGGTTGCAACAGGATACTTGAAAACAGGGGTCACTTGTTTTAGGGGAAATGCACCTACAAGGTCCCAAAGGATATAGGGAAACATGCCAGACAGGCTAAAGAGAAACAGCATGGATACTGAGTTTGTATTCTGTCTTGGGAAGTGGGAGAAGGTACCTAGCTGTGAGGACAACACAGGGGAAACCTGGACACATCCTTTGGTGACCATTAGACTCTAGGTTTCATCTGGAACTGAATGCAGTTCTAGAGTTGTATATATATAATGTGATAATGAGGTGCCCTATAATGAGATAATTCCCTTTCCCCTCATTTTGACTTTGACATTGCAGTGATGCTTGAGAGCCCTCCTCTGTACAGGACCTCTGAGTGAATATGTTTCTTGACCAAAGTGAAGCTGTTAATTCAGGTTTTAGAATCAGTGACTGCAACCAATTAAAAATTGAGATTTCAGATCTTTCTAGCAGAAGGTCAGGTGGTCAGAAAATTAGTCAGTAAATGTACTCTAAGATATAATGTGAGTGTAGTCCTTTTTGAATAATAAAATTAGGAAAGAGATTAGGATATCAATGGGAATGTGGACAAATGAGTCAAATTAGTCATGAGAATCTTCCTATTTTCTACCCTATGCTAAATAAGATAAGATGGGGTGTAGGCTGATTTCTAAGGCACCAGAGGGCTGAACAAGTAACAAAAGGAAATGGAGGAGGCCTCAGGTGGAATCCCAGATATACATTCCTGCATTCAGAATGAACTTGAACTGACAATTCAGGTTTAAAATACCATTTAGTAGGTTATACCAAGATTGGACTTTGAGAAGCTATTCTAGCCAGGCCTCTGGGAAGAGTGTGGGCATTGTCTGTTAGAACACCATTTTTTTCCTGTTGTAGAAATCTCCAACATAATTTCCTTTTCAAGCTTATGATACTTTGAACTGGATGTTAATTGCTCTCAGTGGCAATGTAAGCCAAGCATTTCCTATGGAAAGGACAAAACCCTAAACCTATATTGGGAAGATTAATATGATAGCAGTATCTAGGATGTAACAGAGTGGAATTGACGTCAGGGATGTAGTGCCAGTGTGATATTTATAGCACCGACCATGACTATAAATATTCACATATAGTGCTTGATTACAAAATATAGCAGACTCTCCATATAAGGGACAGAACTTAAACATTTATTTAGACACCAGAAAACCGAATCCCAAAACCAGTAAGCCGATTCCATCATAGTAGCAAAGAAGTTAACAAGCCATAACAACACAGAGAGCCACAGAATCCTTCAGCCTTCCCACAAACCAATATAAGATCAATATTTACTCACAAACCTTTCTATCTCCTTGCCTGAGTGTCCTCTCTCTCCCACCATCTCTCTAGCTTTGACTTCCAGCTTCCTGTGGCTCTGCTCCACCTTTCAGCAAACTCCTCCCACCAGAAGTTCCATGTAATTACATTCAGCCTATTAGGGGGCAGAGTTTACTTTCCAAGCAGTGAAGGTCTTCAAATTCCCCTTAGGCCTATTAAGGGGTAGGGGAGATCTCCAAATTCTCATTAAAGGGGCAAGGTTATCAATTTGAAGAATGTATTGCAAAAGCCAAGGGGAGACAGAGAAGACCTTTACTAGGTTGTTGGCAATGGTAGCAGAAAGAAAGGAGACAAAGCAAAAGACTTGATGGCTGATAAAATGTGGGAAGTAAGTTGTAAAGGATTCAAACCTAAGTCTTCTGACTCCAAAACAGATTATGCCCTCCCCACCCTCAATACTTCATCATGTAGCTTTCCTAGCATTATATCTCTGCTTCTCCTTTCAAAAAATTTGAAGTTCTTTTTTTTTGTCAAGTTTTATTCCCACAGTTTAGGCTATGTGGCTAATCCCCAAGGACATGCACCACTTTGGGCAGAAATTCAGAAAGGAATTCCTTGCAGTAAGATGATTTTGCTGAACTGTTTTAATTATTCAGTCTTACAAGAGCCAGATTCTATAGGAGCACATTAGTCACTGGAGGAAGCCGAAATAGCTCTTTCTGGCCACAAGAGAGCCATTTCTTAAGACATTGTTTTAGTTGGTTAAATATGGTAGCATCCTTAACACTGGGGAGCATT
The DNA here is from genome assembly GCA_011680675.1 of Gymnobelideus leadbeateri. Lineage (NCBI taxonomy): Eukaryota > Metazoa > Chordata > Mammalia > Diprotodontia > Petauridae > Gymnobelideus > Gymnobelideus leadbeateri. Next base: position 26,586 of record WOXC01009667.1, read on the forward strand.
TAATTTCTAGTAGTGTCTACCAAATGCCTAGGGAATAGCTTCTGCCTTGCAAGAATCTGTTTCAAGCTAATGTTTTCTTCCATATGGGGAAGGGAAAGAGGGTTATGGTAGATACTTCATGTGGAATGATGAGTGAAAGGGGCAGGAAATTTATCTGAGTGAAATGAAACAAGGTTGACTTGTGCCAGGGTGGCCTTATTATGGAAATAAGTGTGAGCAGAAATGGAGCTGTTAGCCTCATATCAACTGTGATTTTGTTGAACATCTATTTATTCCCCTGAAGGAAGTTTTTTTATACCCACTTCCCTGATGATAGCAATATAGAGAAATAGGAGGACATTCTCTCCTGATACACACACACACACACACACACACACACACACACACACACACACACACGCACGCACGCACACATACATACTTTCACATACATATATGTCTGTGTGTATATATATACACACATATCTATATCTATGTCTATCTATCTACATACATATAAATCCTTTATTCCTACACAGAAAAGAGGTCTAGGCACACAAGAATCACAGCATGCACTCATGGAATTAACAGGACAATCCATCCAGGAAGGAATGTTGCTAATATCTTCCTGTCTAAGAAAAGGGTGATTCACCTCATACCAGCTGTGAGTTCATTGTGCCTATGCCTCACATTTGAAATAGGAAGATCTCTCCAGTGATAGTTAATGAATGTTCCATATACAGACACATAGGGTGGATGGGGGAAAAATCACATTTAGTTATTTGGAAATATCTCTAGGAAAATGACAAAAATGATGAGGTCTAGGAAGGAACAAACATTGATGAAATGTATTTTGTTCATATCTAGATAACTGAGCTGATCACAGGCAAAAAGAGCAGTTAATGCTAATAAATGTTGAAGTCCTTTAAAACTATTAACAATACATTTGAGTAACGTATAGCAATTAGGATTAGATCACACATACATTTCACTTGGGTCTATGGCTAGGAAGCCAGGGGGCCATACCCACAGGGGTATAGGGCAAAACTCAATTTAACAGCCACTGGAATGACCTATAACAGATTAGAAAGGAGTGACCCATTTACAGCCTGTAAAAGGTGTGTAAAGAAGTACTTAGACTTCTTTTCTCGTTTAGGTGAAGAAGTTGCTTGAACAAACTAATGAAATTATAGAGTAGCTAACCATTGGCTGGCTGAAGGATAAGCCATTCTACTTACTACTGGTGATGTGTGTGTGTGTGTGTGTGTGTGTGTGTGTGTGTGTGTGTGTGTGTGTGAGAGAGAGAGAGAGAGAGAGAGAGAGAGAGAGAGAGAGAGAGAGAGAGAGAGAGAGAGACGGGGAGGGAGAGACAGAGACAGACAGAGACAGACAGACAGAGAAAAAGAGAGAAACAAAGAGACAGAGAGAAAGAGTGAGAGTGCTGTGGTGAGGATGAATTTGCCCAGCAGAGATGCTACACACAGGGAAAACATCATGAGAACACCATGAAATGACAAACAACAGACTCTATGGTGCTCTTGTCCATGGGTATGATACTCTCCTACTATGCTCTATGTATGCACTCTCTTCCTTCTGACTTTGTATGTATTTATGGGAGAGCATGTTTATGGAGGAGATGTTTTCATTGCTTCTATTCTTACTATACCATTTCAATAAATATCTTTGTCTTAAACCTTATGTACCTATATACCCTGATGGGCTAGAGTAAAGGTAAAAACATCAGTGGGGACTCAGGAGAATAGACCCACAGAAAATCTTGAACCTGTGGGAGTCATCCCCCAGAGGACCCAATCTAAAATTCAGGTTGGGGGAGGGGGAGAAATCTAGAGCTGATGCAACATTTGCATTTGTAATTCTGCTGAAATTACTGAGTTGGGCATTCACACAGGGGGAAAGACTATCTTAAGAGTCAAATGAATAGTTTTGTAAGTGGACACATCTCTACCCTGAAAATAGTTGATTCAGTGTTCTGGCCCCCTGGACTCTTGACATCAGTAAACTATTCAGAACTATAGAGAAACCAATGTTTGGAGGAGTTTGAAAGCACACCTAAGTCTAGTTCTACTCTTTATAATGACCACATGTGGTTTGTCTCTAGGACAACTTCACAGAGTTATATCCAGTCATTATGCCCAATCAGTCTTCCCAGGAGCACCTGAAAAAAAAAACACAACAACTTAGTTCAAGCATGATCCTATGTGCCTATGAGTCAGTACTGAGAGTCAGCCAGTCAATGACTTTAGGGAAAGAAAAAAAAATATTAGAACTAGCTTTGTTTGTTCATTTTGGGGTAGGTGTGTGATTTCCTTAATATTGTAAAAATCCTCCTACCAATGTAGAGCTGTATTTTTCTGTAACTTTCAGGCTTAGAAAATTGTTGGGGGGACACTTAGAGGTTACACTTAGTCTTGACCAGGTCACATAGTCAAATATGTCAGAGACAACTTGAATCAAGCTTGTTCTGGCCCTAAGACATGCCCTCTATCAGCTATTCCACTATTTTTCTTTGTGTTCTTAACATGGCTAATTCTTTTGCCATGACTGAAAAATAAAATATTATAATCAGGGATTCCACTGAAATTGAATGGAATTGTATGAGTGTCTTCATCACCACTGGATTGATGGTGCTATTAAATAATTAAAAAAACCCCCAACAAAAACCAGTTAACTTTGAGGAGAGTTTCCATTTTGAGCCATAGGTAAAATGTCACAGAAATGTCCTCCTTTAGTTCACTGATCTAAGGAATTCATAATGAACTTTTTTTGGTGATCCCAAGCACTGGATGAAAGGTAGATGTTCCTCCATCAAATAGATAAAGCCTTAAATTCACTTTCTTTTAGCTAGATTGAAATGGTTGTTTTATTATATTTGTCCTTCATTTTCAAAAATGAAAAAGAGGACCATGGTGTCAGGGAAATGACATGATGACATAACTTGCAGTTGACTTTGCTTTGAGTGAGGGAGGGCTGTGTAAGGTCACCAGCTTCACTTTCTCCTCCAGAGCCATCTGGATCCAGTGACCAGATATTCATGAGGATGTCGGGAGATGACCCAGGGTGCAATGGGAGATCCTGGCCCTTTTAGGCTAAGATCTTTTCATGTACTCACTTAGAAAGAGGTAATGGTGATTTCCATCTTATTATCTGCTTTTCTCTGTGCCTCTACCTCAAGAGTAGGAGAGGAAGGGAAGAAGGCGTAGATAGTGAGTGGAGATAATATCAAGTGCCTCCTGCCTATCTGTTACATCTTTCCTCCTGATTCTCTTAGCTCCACTGAGTTCTCACCTGGATCTGAAGAGGCCTCAAGAAAATCAAATATGATTAGGGGAACTTCACAGAAGCAGGCACAACCCACCTCAGAGGTGGAAGATGTCTGCAGAAATTCTCATTTTTTTCACTTCAAGAATTCCATATTTTCTCATTGTTAATGAAAATCAAGTACCAGTCTTCCTTTCCCTGCTTTTGAGAATCTTCCTTCCAATGTGACAGTGCTGAGAAAATGTTTGTGTTTGGTGTATTCTTTAGCCATCTCCCCTGAGAAGAAACGAGCTTCTTCCAGCCCCTGCCAATGCTCATAATGAAGATGGAGAGTGTTTTCATTTGATCCTCAGCTTGTATTTTAGTCCTGACTGTCTTGTGGAGTATTATGACATATTGCTGAATTCAGTGGGTTAACTAGGCAGGCCCAGAAGTCCAGGATCTGGGCTTTCTTTTTATTCTTACCAATGCTAAGTCATGTTAGCATACTTACATTTAAATTTCTGCTTTTTGAAACAAATTTATCATTCTTGTGGGCTTCATGGAAGAACTGTCAACCACATTTTTTCATCATGCAAGCCAAATTGTACTGTCAACCAAAATATGTAATTTTGTGACTGGATACAAGCTGAAATTGTTTTTTAAATTGGAAATCATTCCTTTTACCAAACACTATATTGTTGCATATACATGAAGTAGAATGTCAGAGTATATTAAGAGCTCACTTCAGAGGCAGGAAGACCTGAGTTTAAGCCCTACTTCTGATACATACTGGATGCGTGATCTTAGGCAAGTCATGTATTCTTTTGGTGCCCCCTCGGTTCTCAATGACTAAAAATTGAATAGCCATTGCCAGTCTGCATTAGTAGAGTGACTTTTATCATTAGGGATTTCTTTACATTAATTAAATCTTAGGTCTGGACACTGGACTCCCTCCCCACCCCCCCAATGCAAAAGAAAAAAAAAGAGAATGGGTGTATATACATGTACTGAAGTCAATTTCCCAAAGAGGCAGCTTGGTATAATGGATAGAGCTTTGGATTTGGATTAAGGAAGACTTAGATTCATATCCTACTTCATACTTTTATTAATTATATGAAACTAGGATAGTCATTTAACCTCTGTGGACTTCACTTTCTTCATCTATAAAATTGTGGGCTCATTGACCCTTCAATTTCATTGAGCCCTTCCACTTCTAAATCTATGAACCTCTGGTCCTACACTAAGGCATACGCATGATACCTGCATTACCCAAGTGGTTCCCACACTAGGATTCTTCTCTAGATGGAAAAAAATCAGATCTTTCATATCTATGTCTATGTATCTAGATATAAATATATCTCCTACTTGAAGACAGGGCATACTTATCATCAGGGATGGTACAACAGCACATAGTAGGTACATAATAAATATATACCAAAAAGAAGAATCTTCTGTTTTAAGGTTTTTAGCATGAAGCATTGGTACTCAAAAGACCCCCAAACCCTATAGTCTGATTCCCTAATTTTACATATGAGGGAACTCAGGACCCAGGAAGGGCCTTGTTGAGAGTCATAGTTAGTCATTGGGTCAGGACTAGAACCTGGGTCTCTTGATTCTCAGTCCACTACTGTTTCTACCACATTATCCAGTTGTCCACCTTGGCCATCTTGCCATTGGTACTACTGCTGTCTTGCTTCTCCCCACTTGAACAAAATGAATGAAAAAAGCATTTGTTAAAAACTTATTATGTACCAAGAACCCGGCTCAGCACTAGGGGTGATGAGGTATGGACTCTGGGAGCCCCCTTGAGCTTTCCTTGAGTCCTTGAGGTATGAGCTCTGGGAACCTCCCTTGGACTCTTGATTAAATTGTCTCATTTGATGAGGCATTTGCATGAGTCAATAAGCCTTACATTGTAGCTTGGCCCAGACCTCTAGCCTAGTTACTAACTGCTAACTACTAGCCTAGTTACTAGCCTAGCCCTCCATTGTTCATCTACTTCCCACCCTTGAGCCTATCAAAATATCAATCCATCCTTGAACTGGCCTAGCCCACCATTGTCTATAGCCTCCAGCTACCTCCCACCCTTAATCACTCATTGACATCATTAACTCACATTGAAGACCCTCCCCAAACTCCTCCTCTAGACCACCCTTAGATTCTTCCCACAACCTTCAGTATATAAGACCCCATTCTCACACCATGTGGTGTGAGAGCACCATAGAATGCCATAGAATAGTGAGAGTGCCATAGAATGACCTAGCACAGACTTACTCTGTGTCTAAGGCAAGTGAACTTTTAATAAATTTTACTTTTCTTTGGCTGAGAAGACTCAAGTTGAATTCATTCAGCAGGACCTGGCATGTTGGTATTTTGGGGTCTCCAGAGCAACCCTAACCCTCTTAGTGGGTAACCTCTTCAGGGGTACATTGAAAAAGCAAAACAATTTCTGCTCTTAAGGTGCTTACATTTCGGGTGAGGCAACATATAAAAGAAAGTTCAGTTATAGGGTAAAATGTCAGGGCTGGCAAGGGTTGGGGGTCTTTAGGTTGAATCAATAGATGAGATGACACTGCCCAGGAGTCTGGGGGTGGGGGGAAGTTATAATGATGAGGTAGAGGGTACAACCTGGTGCTCCTTCATCTCACTGGAAGAAATAGAATTGGTATGGCTCAACTTAGCCAAGTAGTTCCCTTATAGGCAGTGGGTCTTCCTAGCTACCTTCATTTTTGAGTGAGTAGCAACTCATCTATGCCACTATATCTAACCAACCTCAGATCAGACTCAAATTCAAATACTATCCAGCTTTCTGTTCCAACCATCTTATTAGTGCACTTGCCCCTGTCCACATGCCCCTTGTCCCCTTCTATCTCTTGCTTTGGGTGAGGTAGTCAAATCAATTTTGCCCTTGCTTCTGGAATGGGTATATTATTGACTCTATAATGGACTAACTCACCTTCCCTGCAGGTTGAGTGGGTCCCCAGACTAAGGCTCTTTTCCCTGGTGTCTTGCTCCTCTGTATGTTTTGTCTTCCTTTATTAGAATATCAATATCTTTAGGGCAGGGGCTATCTTACTTTTGTATTTGTTTTTTTGGTGCTCAGCATAGTGCCTGGAAGATGGTAAATGCTGAATAAGCATTTTTTGGTTGTTGTTCATTAATTTTCATTCACTATGCTGTCACACTTAAAAATTTGTCAATTACAAGTGGAAAGAAGAACAATCTCGTACCCACCCAAAAGTATCAATCAGCTAGACTGTATCTACAGGAACCTTTAGGATCAATTGTTTTGACTTATCTGACCATCCAGTTCTGGAAAAGTGGTTGAATCAATTGATTTATATTTTTCAAATATTTTTGAGCACTTACCACATGCATGGTATTGTCCTGAGTAAGACACACATCTGTCAAAGTCACATAGGACCCCAAAGAAGGAGGACAGTTCAATTAGGCACCTTGCTTGAAATTCACATTGCTCTTGAATTATGTCTACAAAACAATACTAGCCATTTTAAATGAGGGTCTCAAAGATCCATCTATCTTTGCCAGTTTATCTTCTAGAATGGATCAGGAGTATTTGGTTTTATTGCTGACTCTGCTGCTAACTTTGACCTTGAGCAAGTCACTTATCCTGCCATAAAACTCAATTTCCTTCTTTGGAAAATAAAGGGTAAGGAATGAGATGTCTCTAAGGATCCCTCCAGCTCTTATATTTTGTGATTTGGTGTCACAATTTTGTCTATAGCATATCTTGCTCAATGCTATTAGGTTGTGTCCAATTTCTGAAGACATTAACTAGCTGAGAAAATCCTAGTGTCTGCCCTCCCTACCCCCCACTGATATGTGTACTAGAGTAAAAGCAACATTGTTGAAAAGTCACTATTTATAAGAAATCCTTCCACATCTTTGACAATCCTTGAATGATTCATGGTCAATGTCCTTTAGTTCTTTTAATAGAATAAAGAATGGAAGTTGCTAAAATGTTTGATATTGCCAATTAATAATTTTTAAAATGATCCAACATGCAACAAGATAAGTTAATCACAGGACACAAATAGATTGAAAAGTAAACCCCTTCAGTCATGCCATATCACCACCTACAGTTATTGTGCATGTTACAGCTCCTTCAGAAATATACATATTCATTTCATTCAAAATTGAACCTTGAGTTGATTGGTGAAATTAGGCAATTTTAAAGGCATTTTCATTTTCATTTGTAACATTTGTTGTGAAACTCTCAGAGCATCTTAAAGCCATCAGCCCTATTCTTTTTTTTTTTTTTAACTTTGCAAGTCATGCATTTTTCAGTAGCATTGAATATATTAGATATTCTGCTTTTGGTTGTTCACATTATAAAAAAAAAATTCATCAATTTCATTGAATTGTCTCAGCCAAATGGAGAGGTCTGAATATGTTAAAATAAAAATAAAAAAAACCCAGAACAAAAGAATCCTTGTGCTTAGGATTCAGCTTTCAAATGAATGTATACTGGCTTCTTTTCCTAAAGTTAAACAAATTTGGACATAGAAACTATGAGATCATCCCAGCTTCCATACCTATTGGCTTGTTAATTATTCATTAGATCAGTTCTGCAAATGTGGATTTGCATAATAAATGCTAATGGTTTGGAGGAAGTTGTTAAGGTCTAACATGTCAATGATCCGTGTTTTCTAAATTCTTCAAATGAATATTTACATAATTTGCTTTTCAAAAATGCAATAAGTACATATTTACAGAATTGATTATGGTTCCATATTTCATTGCCAGTCCTCCTCTATCCTGTAGTATAGGAACAAACAAAGTTATGAGAGCTCTGTCCTGGGAATTGGGAGACTGAACTCCAATTCTGGATTTTCTTGTTATCTAAAAGACTCAGTTTCCACAAAGTAATGGAAGTTAGACTAGGTCCAGGTCTCTTTTAGCTTTAATTATCTGTGTTGTAATAACATGCCCTTTGGATGTCTTTTAATGCAGGGAAATCTCAATTAAGCAGAACTCAAATAGTGACAACTGAGCAAATATCCAAATTTTCACTAACCCCCCCCCCCTTTTTTTACATATTCTAGACTTAGTTTTGTGAGAAAGACAAAAGGCAAACAAACAGGCTGAGATAAGAGATTTATTTAATAAAACTATTATGCCTGAGGGTTAGGACTCTTCTGTTTATCTCCTACATCATAGGATCAGACAAGGCTGGTACCATAGAGAGTAGTAGCAATAATACAAGATAAGGAATAGTAGAAGAAAAGACCAATAATTCATGGGAGATTATATGGGAGAAGAGAGAGCCAGCAATAAAGCTCAGAGCCTCAGATATCTATAAATGAATGCATGAAATATGAGCAATAAACAGTGAACTGGAGATTCCAATGCACAGAGACCAATTTATCTGATGAGTTATAGTAGCATTGTATTAGGAAGCTCTACTCATGTGAGTATAAAGGAGCCTGAGGGGACATGAAAGACTTGAGGTCCAGAGAGGGGTTAGGGCTGTATAAATAGATAAAAATCACAAACATAGAAATGATAATTGAATCAATGGGAACTGATGAGAATATCAACTGAAATCTTATAGAAGGAGAAAAGAAGAGGTCCTAGAACTAAGATTTGAAGTGCAATCATTGTAAGGCATGCAATTTAGATGAAAATCCAGCAAAAGAGACTGAGAAGGAGTATGTGGGCAGATGGAAGGAGAACTAGAACATATAGGAGGAGAAACTGGGCAGAGAATCTCTTGGAAAGCTAGAGGTAAAACTGTATTAAGGAGACAGAAGGTGAAAGTGTCAGAGACTGCAGAGAGGTGAACAAAAGATTAAGGAAAGGTCATTAGATTTGGCAATTAAGAGATTATTGGTAATTTTAGAGAGAGCAGTTTTAGTTGAATGATGAAGTTGGAAATCCAGGAGCCTGACTGAAGATATATGGTATAGAGTGCTTGGATGATGATCATTGGAGGTATTGATATTGTTATAGATATATTGTTATATATTGATATATTATTATATTGTTATAGAGGTATATAAGAGACCACATGGATTGAAAGAGAAATGAGATGAAGAGTCTGGGAAACAAATCATTAATCTAGTGCAAAAGATTGATGTAGTGAGAAGCAACTTCAACTAAATGAGCATTCTTTCTCTCTATCAATAGTAGTCAACAAACATTTTAAATTGAACTACAATGTGCCAGGCACTGTGCTAAGCACTAGGGATACAACTAAAGGTGAAAAAGAGTTCCTGATCTCCAGGGGCTTATAGTCTAATGGGGAGACAATATATAAATTATTATGAACAAACAAAATATATGCAGGATAAATTGAAGATTATTTTAGAGGGGAGATACTGGCATTAAGGGGAATCAGGATAAACTGGGATCTGAAGAAAGCCAGGAAAGTCAGGGAATAGTGATGAGGAAGAAGAAAATTTTAGGCATAGTGTGTAGCCAGTGAAAATGCATACTATGATGGCAAGAGTTGGGGAGGAGAGAATAACAATGAGCCAGGGACTGAATTTGTTGGGGAAGGGAGTGAGTTGGAAATCTGTAGATTAAAATAATTATCTGTCTGTAGACAAATGTACACAGAACAGATTGGGGGATAAATATGTATTGAGGGAATGTCTTCTTTGCCAATATTTAGGCTTTTCATTTCTTTCTCATCTTATTACTATCACTAGCATTTCAAGATTTATGGAAAATAATTATGGGAGAGGAGCAACCTTGCTTTTCTCCAGTATTTTGGGAGAAAGTTTAGTATTTCTCCTTTGAAAAAATGTTAGTTTTCTTTTAGGTATATGCTTTTAATCACATTTGAATCTGTGCCATACTTTTTTTTTTTTGGATTTTAATCATAAATGAATGCTAAATTTTGTCAAAGGCTATTTCTATATTTAATGGTACCATTATATATGGCTTGTTTTTAAAGATATGATTATATTAATTGTTTTCCTCATGTTGAAGTAACCTTATATCCATGATATAAATTCAATTTGGTCATACTGAATAATTTCTGGTTACATTACTAGAGATTTTGGGGTGAAATTACATTTATAATTTTTGTAACAATGTCAATTAGCTACATTGGTCCATAGTTTTCTTTATCTGCTTTACTACTTCTTGGTTTAGTTGTGACAATTATAAATTTTTTTCTCATAAAAGAATAGAGGGGATATGGGGTAGGAAGAATGGTAGAACTGAGATGTCAGAGTAGAAAAAGCACTTGACTTAAGTTCTCCCCAAATTCCCCTCCAAACTACCATAAAATATTGACTCAAATCAAATTTTAGAGTGACAGAATCAGCAAAAGGCCAGAATGAGACATTCTTCCAGCCTAAGACAAGAGATTTTAAGAGATCAGAAAGAGAGATCTGTGACTTCAAGGTAGAGGCTGGTGTGGAGCCGGATGTAATACCAATGGTGGGACTAGGAGGTAGTGACCAAAGCAGCAGCAGCTTCAGGAGTTCTCAAACCAGAGATGGTCATGGGCTGGCAACTGATCAGAAGGAGATTACAGCTGACCCCCATACTAGCATGGGTTGTAGGACCAGATGCTATCTGGAAACTTTATTGTTGATACCCACTTCTGGGTCATAGTTCAAGGGCAGAGAGGAGCATTTTCAGTCAAGAAGGAGTAGAAACCCTGAGGGGGATGTATCATTTCTGGTCCCAAGGGATCAGAGACCCTGAGCAACAGTATGGTTTTTGGTTCCAAGGAAGAAGAAGCCCTGAGGAAGAATTATCTATTGAAATCTCAAGGGATTGGGACTTATTTCTGGGTAGGACCAGAATGTAGACCAAAAGATCAGTGAACACACTTCTTCCCAGATCACACTGCCTTGGAAACACTAAAAATCCCCAGACCCCCAGAACTAGCTCTGAAAACAGAAATACAAAAAAAATCCTGAAGCTTGACATAGTGCCCTTCTCTCTCCCCCTTTCTCCTCCCCCCCCCCCAGTTCTGGGAAGAAAACCCAACATTAACATAGTGTTCCAAATCAAGAAATAGAGTGGAACAATAAAAAAAGAACCTGACCATAAAACTACTATGGTGACAGTGAAGATCAAGGCACAAACTCAAAAGAAGACGATGAAATCAAAATCACTACCAGCAGAGCCTCAGAGGAAAATAAGAATTAGAAACAAGTCCAACAAGAATTCTTGGGAAGAGCTAAAAATTATTTTAAAGATAAAGTAAAAGTGGTAGAGGAAAACTTAGGTAAAGAGAAGAAAACAAAGGCAGAAAATTATGAAAAGACAATGACCAGCCTCGTATAAGAGGCACAACAATACTGATGAAAATAAGTATTTGAAAAAGGAGAATAGGCAAAATGAAAAAAAAACATATACAAAACCTCACCAAAAAAATCATTGCTTAAAGATTAGAATTGGACAAGTGGAAACAGACAATTCTATGGGGACATCAAAAACAATAAAACAAAGTGAAAAAAAATGGAGAATAGAAGAGCGTGGAAAAAATATCTCATCAGAAAAAGAACTGACTTGGAAAAATGGATGAGAATTGATAATTTAGGAATTGTTTGATGAGGGAGGTAGAGCCAAGATGGTATAGAACTCACCTGAGTTCTGTCCCACTCCCTTCCAAATACTTTTAAATAATGCCTCAAAACAAATTCTAGAGTGGCAGAATCCCCCCCCCCCCCAAATGGATTGAACCAATTTTCCAGCCCAAGATAACTTAAAAGTTTGGAAGGAAAGGCCTGTTGCACCAGAGTGAGAGTGGAACACAGTCCAACACAGGCCACACCAACACAGACCAGAAACAGGCCTTGGGTGCAACTGAATCAGTTGTGACAGTGGTGGTTTCCAGACCTCTCAGCCTACAGACAGTAAGGAGGTCAGACAAATGGTCAAAAGGAGATTACAGGGGTCCCTTTTCTGGCACCAGGGTCAGGATTCTGTTACATTTCCCATACTTGTATCTGGGTCATAGTCTTGGCCCTCAGTCTCAGGGCAAGGAGGAACACTAGCACACCAGAACTTGTGGCTGTAGGGGAGTAGGGACTTTGGTCACAGTTCCAGGGTGGCAAAGAGTACTTGTGATCACTCACAGACCAGTGCTCAGCACAGAAGAGTAGTACCATACCTATCCCTTGATCCTACCATGTTTGAATAACCAAAAACGTACAGGTCTCCAGAATTACCTCTGAAGACAGTAGCGTAAAAACCCAAAACTTGGGATGGTGCCCTCTCCATTCCAGAAGCAGAGTCCCACTTTAGCATAGAGTTAAAAGTCAAGAAATAAGCTGGAAGATGAGTAAATAGCAGAAAAAGAATGATTGAACTAACTGAAAGTCATGTTAAAAAAGAGCCTAGACATTATATTTCAAGAAATTATTAAGGAAAGCTGCCTTATCTTCAAACCAGAAGGTTAAAATAGAAATTGAAAGAATCTGTCAATCACCACTTGATAGAGATTCCAAAATGAAAACTTCAGGAATATTATAGACAAATTCCAGAGCACCCAGGTCAAAGAGACAATGCTTCAAGCACCCAGAAAGAAACAATACAAATTCTCTGGAGCCACAAGCAGGATAACACAAGATTTAGCTGCTGACACAGTAAAGGTATGGATAGTTTGGATTATGATATTCTGCAAGACAAAAGAGTCGGGATTACAACCAAGAATAACCTACTAAGAAACACTGAATATAATCCTTCAAAGGAAAAAATAGATATTTAATGAAATACAGAACTTTCAAGCATTCTGATAAAAAGACCAGAGCTGAATAGAAAATTTGACTGACAAATACAAGACTCAAGAGAAGCATGAAAAGGTAAACACAAAAGAGAAATCATAAAGAAGTGAATAATGTTAAACTATTTACCTTTCTATATGGGAAGGTGACATGTGCATCTTCTAAGAAGTTTTATCATTATTAGGGCAGTTAGAAGGATTCCTGCATAGAAGGGAGGTGTAAGATTGAGTTATTTATGTGAGGAAAATGTAAAACAAAATGGATAGGTGAGTAAAACAGATGATCTGAAAGAAGAGGGAAGGGAGAGGAAGAGCAAGGAAAATTATGTCACATAAAATAAGCACACAGGAAGAGCTTTTACAGTGGAGGAAAAATAATTGGGGGGGCAACACTTAAACCTCACTCACATCTAAATAGAAGAGGGAATATATACATACATACATACGAGCATGTATATACACATATACATACATACAAATACACACACACTCAATTAGTAATAGAAATCTAACTTACTCAACAGGGAAGTGGGGGGGGGGAGAAATAACAGAAAGATGTGGTGATAAAAGGGAAGGCAGATAAAAGAAGGCAATAGTCAGAAGCAAAACAAGATTTAGAGAAGGGTTGGGATAAAAAGACAAAGAAAGATAAACAGAAGAAAGTAGGATGGAGGAAAATACATGCTTATCATGACTGTGAATGTAAATGGGATGAATTTACTCAAAATACAGACAGCAAAATGGAGTAGAAACCAGAATCTGACAATATATTGTTTAAAAGAAACACACTTAATATTTTATCTATTGAGAGACACATGCAGAGTTAAAGTAAGGAGCTAAATCAGAATTTATTATGTTTCACCTGAAGTAAAAAAAGGAAGGGGAAGGAATCATGAACTCAAACAAAGCAAATGCAAAAACAAAAATTGACCTAATAAAAAGGATAAGGGACAATGAAGTAATAGCAATGCTAAACATATATACACCAAATAGCATAACATCAAAATTCTTAAAAGAAAAGCTAAATGAATCGTACAAGGAAACAGGTAGCAAAACTATACTAGAGGAGGATCACAAGTTTCTCCTCTCCCAGCTAGATAAATATTTTTTTTGCTTTTTTTTTTTTTTTTTGAAGGGCAATTGGGTTTAAGTAACTTGCCCAAGGTCACACAGCTAGGTTTTTGTTTGTGTGTGCATTAAGTGTCTGAGGCCGGATCTAAACTCAGGTCCTTCTGACTCCAGGGCCAACACTCTACTCACTGCACCACCTAGTCACCCCCCAGCTAGATAAATCTAGCCATAAAATAAATAATAAAGAATTCAAGGAGATTAATAGAATAGTTAAAAAAGTTAGAGATGATAGACCACTGGGGGGGGGGGCGGGGCGGAGAACTGAATGGGAATAGAAAGAAGTATATTTTTTTTCCTCAGCTGACCATGACACCTTCACAGAAATTGACCATGTAATAGGGCACAAATACCTCACAACCAAATGCAGAAAAGCATAAATATTAAATGCATATTTTCAGACCACAATGCAATAGAAATTGCATTTAATAAAGTGCCACTGAAGCATACATTAATAATTGATTAAATTAAATAATATAATCCTGTGGAATGAGTTGGTCAAAGAAAAAAAACCATAGAAACAATCAAGTATGTCATTAAAGTGAATTAAAACAATGAGATACCATTCCAAAATTTGGAGGATATAGCAAAAGCACTTCAGACAGTTTTCAGAAGAAGATATCAAAGCTATCAATAGTTATGTGAAAAAAAAATACCCTAAATCACTATGGATTAGAGAGATGTAAAGTAAAATAACTCTTATATACCATCACAGACCTGTCAGATTGGGTAACATCACAGACCTGTCAGATTGGGTAACATGACAGAAAAGGAAAATGACAAATACTGGAGGAGATATGGAAAGATTTCGACACTAATGCACTGTTGGTGGAGTTGTGAACTAGTCCAACCATTCTGGATAACAATTTCCAAGTACATCTAAAGGGCTATAAAACTGTACATATCCTCTGATCTAGCAATACCACTATTAAGTCTGTATATCAAAGAGATGAGCGCCTATTTATACAGAAAATATTTATAGCAGGTCTTTTAGTGGTGGCAAAGAATTGGGGAATGGCTGAATGATTTGTCATATATAATTACGATGGGATACTATTATACTTTAAGGAATAATGAACAGGAAAGTTTCAGAAAAACCTGGGAAGACTTCCATGAACTGGTACAAAATTAAGTGAGCAGAACCAGGAGAACATTATATATAGTAACAGCAATGTTATAAGGATGATCACTTGTGAAAGACTTAGTTAATTTGATCAAGACAATGATCCAAAAAAAAAAAAAAGACAATGATCCAAAGTCATTACAAAGGACCCACAATGAATGATTCTATGTACTTCTAAAGGGCAAATTGATGAGCCTGAATACAGATTAAAGGATACTTTTAAAATTTTTTCTTTACTTTTTCGTTTTATTTGGCTTGTATTTTCTTTTGCAACATGGCTAATATGGAAATATGTTTTGCATGACTTCACATGTTTAATTGATATCAAATTGTTTGCCTTCTCAAGGATTAGGGAAATGCAAAATTAAGAGGGAGAATTTGGAACTCAAAATTAAAAAAAAAATTGACTTTTAGATTTTTTTTTACATGTAAGTGAAAAATATTTAACAAAAGAAAAATAATTTAAAAATTAGAGAGTAGAGTTTTCTTCCTTAATTGTTAAGAATACTTTTCATGGCTGAAGTAATAATTGCTTTTTAAACATTTCCTAGAATTTATTTGCAAATATGTCTATAATGGTGTTATATTCCCCATTTGGTTATTCAATTATAGCCCATTCAATATCACTTTCCTTTTTGTAGTATAGTGCCTTGTACAAGATAGATGTGGGTTTTTTTTTTGTTGTTTGTTTGTTTTTTTGCTATTTGGAGGGAGGGAAGGCAGGGCAATTGGCATTAAGTGACTTGCCCAAGATCACATGGCTAGTAAGTGTTAAGTGTCTGAGGTCAGATTGGAACTCATGTCCTCCTGACTTCAGAGCCGGCGCTCTATTCACTGTGCCACCTAGCTGCCCCACAAGATAGATGTTTACCAATAAATGATTGTGTCTATCTTTTCTAAGGTCCTACAACACTGTATAGTTCTATCTTTTGTAATTTTTCCAACTTATTGGATGTGAAATAATACCTCAGAGTTGTTCTGTTTTGTATTTCTACTATTAGTGATTTGAATTATTATTTATATGGTAGCTAAAAAGTTGCAATTCTTTTGAGAATTCATTGTCCACCTCCTTTGATCCCTTAGAGGAATAGATTTGGTCTTATAAATTTGTAAGTCTGTTAAGTCAATAAGCATTTATTAAGCCCATATGTGTCAAGGACACTGCACTGGAGATACAAAGAAAGGCAGAAAAATAGTCAAGAAGTTTACGTTTTAATGAGGGGTGACAACACATTAAAGGGGGACTGCTTGGTAGCAAGTAGGAGATACCTGAATGTTGAAGTAATGGCAAAGTCCAGAGAGTGAAAGAGGGGTGGTTGGTGGTCTGGAACCATTCTCTAAAACAGAGATTCTGGAAAGAACTCACCACTGGGAGAACGGGCCTGTAGGAATGGAGTCAGGAGACATTTGCATTCTATCTTCCTGTCTTTTAAAGGAATGAGTCAATTTCAAATCAAAGAAGGACAGCTATGTTAATTAAAGAAACCTGTCTACTCAATATACTATTACTTCTCCATTAACTACTGCTTCCACAACTACTAAAAATAAGGCTGATAGCATTTTTATAGCACTTTAAAGTTCGCAAAGGGCTTCACATGTTATTTCATTTGATCTAATCATATGGTTCATTTCACCCCCTTTTCTGAGACTTATTCTTTTGCCTTGGGCTGAGTTGGGAAGGATCAAGTAATTATTCCCCACTATTTCACTATCTAGAAGGCAATGGGGTGTCAATAGATAATTATATTGCCAAGTAGGCAAGACTCTAGGAATTAGGTACAAATTGAATAATTTTTCCCATAAGCAACTGGTATCAATCACATCTTAAGTTAATTCTGGATTTCTTTTGTATGTTTCCCCCCATCCTCTCCTTTTCAGTACTTCAAGTCATTTAAAGTTTCACTTTTTGTTATGTGGTAGCATATAATATATTGCTTCTTTTTGTTGTTGTTAAATTGAATATTTGTATTTTTGTAGGTAATCATTTTTTTGAATTCTTTATTTGACTAGCATATAATTGAACTTAAAAATTATGGTGCTGATTTTTATTTCTTTTTTGTTGTGAAATCACTTTATTTTCTTCTATTTCTTTGAGATCTTGTCAATTTTATTAGTCCCTTAAAATAGTTGTTTATAATCTCTGTTCTAGTCTCATGTTTTTTCCATTTTATCTATTTCTCTGCTGATTTTCAATATTTATTCTTCCATGCTTGATTTGGTTCATTAATCTGTTGATTATCAAGCTTTAAAGAATTGCATGTTTAGTGGTTAATCCTCTTTTGCTATTTTTGAAAATTATATTTTCAGAGATATGTTTTCCTCTGAGATCTGCTTTAGCTTCAATCCCAAATTTTTGTAGCCATTTCATTGTCATTATTCCTTTTTTTTTTTACATAGTTGTTAATCATTTCTATAACACATTCATTTATCTATCCACTAAGCATTTACTAAGTGTCCTACCATGTTCCCGATACTATACTAGGTCTTGAAGATACAAATACAAAAATGAAATTGTCCTGGTATCCAGGGAGCTTACATTTTATGATACCATGGCCTTACTTGTTTTACATTTAGATTTTTGTCTTTGGTTCATGTGCCCTATATTAATTAATATTTGTATTATATTTTGTAAAGGATGTGTTTGATATTAATGTTTTTAAATTATTTATAATTTTTCTTTTTTTATTAATAATAGTATTTATATATAGTTGAAACATTTAGTCTTAAAACTTCGAATTTCAGATCCATTTCCTTCCTCTCTTGTCACCCATTCCCTCTGGGAAGATAAGTAATTCAGTATATGTTGTATATGTCTAGCTATGCTAAACATTACCATAGTAGATATATTGTACAAGGCAGCTAATAATTCCCTCCCACTCATCCCACCCCCCACCTGGTCCATTCCCTACTTGATCCTGTCCCTCTTCTATAGTGGGTACTTCCAACCTCCCCTCCCCCCAAGGATGCCCTCCCATCCATCATCCCTCCTCTCATCCCCCTTCCCCCTATTCTGCTGCAGAATTTAGTATGTATGTCATTCTCTCCCAGAACCAAATTCAATGAGAATGTGGTTTTGCCTTTTTGCCTTCTTATTCTACCCCCCCGCCTTGCAACTACTTCCCCTTGCTTCTACTACATGAGATAGTTTACCCTACCCTGTCTCTCCCCATCTCCTCTTGCCACTTTCCTCTCTCACCTCATAATTTCACCCCTTAAGTATCCTCCCTTTCCAACAAATTCAACCTGTGCCCTCTATCCATGTATAACTGTAAACATATATTCACACATTCACATATGTATTCATATGACCATATACCTTTCTTCCATTATTTTCATACTGAGAAAGATTTCATCAGTCATAGTTATTATTTTTCCATATAGAAATGTAAATAGTTCAACTTTGATAAGTTCCTTTTGATTTCTTTTCCCTGATTACCTTCTCAGGCATCTCTTGCTTCTTGTGTCTGGATGTCAAATTTTCCATTCAATTCTGGTTTTTTCCTCAAGAATGCTTGAAAGTCCTCTATTCCACTGAATGACCATATTTTCCCCTGAAACAAAATACTCAGTTTTGCTGGGTAGGTGACCCTTGGGTTCATTTCCTTTTGCCCTCTGGAATATCACATTCCATGCCCTTCAATCCCTCAGTGTAGAAGCCACCAGGTCCTGGGCTATTCTGATTGTGTTTCCACAATATTGAAATTGTTTCTTCCTGGCTGCTTGTAGTATTTTCTCCTTGATCTGGGGATTCTGGAACCTGGCTATAATATTCCTGGGAGTTTTCTTTTTGGGGATCTTTTTCAGGAGGTGATCGGTGGATTCTTTCAACCTCTATTTTGCCCTCTGGATCTAAAACATCAGGGCAGTTTTCCTTGAGAATTTCTTTTATATATATATATATATATATATATATATATATATATATATATATATATTTTTAATTTTTTTTTAAGCAATTGGGGTTAAGTAACTTGCTCAAGGTTACACGGCTAGTCATTATTTATGTGTGGGTGCTCATTTTCTGAGTCCGGATT
Source organism: Gymnobelideus leadbeateri (assembly GCA_011680675.1). Classification (NCBI taxonomy): domain Eukaryota; kingdom Metazoa; phylum Chordata; class Mammalia; order Diprotodontia; family Petauridae; genus Gymnobelideus; species Gymnobelideus leadbeateri. Next base: position 45,823 of record WOXC01009667.1, read on the forward strand.
TGATTTCAGGTCATCCCAACTCCGAGGCCGGCGCTCTTACTCACTGCACCACCTAGCTGCCCCTTTTAGGGCAATTGGGGTTAAGGAACTTGCCCAAGGTCACACGGCTAGGTTTTTGTTTGTGTGGGTTAAGTGTCTGAGGCCGGATCCGAACTCAGGTCCTTCTGACTCCAGGGCCGGTGCTCTATTCACTGCGCCACCTAGCCGCCCCGAGAATTTCTTGAAGGGTGATTTCTAGGTTCTTTCTTTTTTTTTTTTTTTATATTTGAAACATTTAATGTTACGACCTCAAATTTCAGATCCATTTCCTTCCTCCCTTGTCACCCATTCCTTCTTGGGAGATAAGCAATTCAGTATATGTTGTACATGTCTAGCTATGCAAAACATTATCATAGTAGATATATTGTACAAGGCTGCTTATAATTCCCTCCCACTCATCCCACCCCCCACCTGGTCCATTCCCTACATGATCCTGTCCCTCTTCTATAGTGGGTACTTCCAACCTCCCCTCACCCCAAGGATGCCCTCCCATCCATCATCCCTCCTCTCATCCCCCTTCCCCCTATCCTGCTGCAGGTTGAGATATCCCATTTAGTATGTATGTCATTTTCTCCCTGAACCAAATTCAATGTGAATGTGGTTTTGCCTTTTTAGCCTTCCTTATTCTCCCCCTCCTTTGCAACCACTTCCCCTTGCTTCTTCTACATGAGATAGTTTACCCTACCCTGTCTCTCCCCATCTCCTCTTGCCACTTTCCTCTCTCACCTCATAATTTCATCCCTTGAGTGTTCTCCCTTCCCAACAAATTCAACCTATGCCCTCTATCCATATAACTGTAACCATATACACACACATTCACATATGTATTTATATGACCACACCCCCTTCTTCCATTATTTTCATAGTGAGAAAGATATCATCAGTCACAGTTATTGCTTTTCCATATAGGAATGTAAATAGTTCAACTTTGATAAGTTCCTTTTGATTTCTTTTCCCTGATTACCTTCTCAGGCATCTCTTCCTTCTTGTGTCTGGATGTCAAATTTTCTATTCAACTCTGGTTTTTTCCTCAAGAATGCTTGAAAGTCCTCTATTCCACTGAATGACCACATTTTCCCCTGAAACAAAATACTCAGTTTTGCTGGGTAGGTGACCCTTGGGTTCATTCCCAGTTCTTTTGCCCTCTGGAATATCATATTCCATGCCCTTTCGATCCCTCAGTGTAGAAGCTGCCAGGTCCTGGGCTATTCTGATTGTGTTTCCACAATATTGAAATTGTTTCTTCCTGGCTGCTTGTAGTATTTTCTCCTTGATCTGGGGATTCTGGAACCTGGCTATAATATTCCTGGGAGTTTTCTTTTTGGGATCTTTTTCAGGAGGTGATCTGTGGATTCTTTCAACCTCTATTTTGCCCTCTGGATCTAAAACATCAGGGCAATTTTCCTTGAGAATTTCTTGAAGGGTGATTTCTAGGTTCTTTCTTTGATCATGGCTTTCAGGTAGTCCAATAATTTTTAAATTGTCTCTCCTGGATCTATTTTCCAGGTCAGTGGTTTTTCCCATGAGATATTTCACATTGCCTTCTAATCTTTCATTTGTTTGGATCTGCTTAACAGCATCTTGATTTCTCATAAAGTCATTAGCTTCCATTTGCTCCAGTCTAACTCTGAAGGAATGAATCTTCTCAGTGAACTTTTGAGATTCTTTTTCCATCTGGCAAATTCGACTTTTTAAGGCATTCTTCTCCTCAATGCCCTTTTGGGCCTCCTTTGCCATTTGAGCTAGTCTATTTTTTAAGGTGTTGTTTTCCTCAGTCAGGCTGTTGACCCTCATTTCATACTTTTCCTGCATCCTTCTCATTTCTCTTCCCAATTTTTCCTCCACTTCTCTTATTTGATTTTTAAAGTCCTTCTTAAGGTCCTCTATGGCCTGCAACCCGCTCATGTTTTCCCCTGGGGCTTTTGGAGCAGGACTTCTGACCTCACAGTCCTTTTCCCGCTCTATGCCCCCAAAATAGGAGTCTAGGGTTTCATTTTTCTGTTTCCTTTGCCTTGGCATGTTGCCACTTAATTGCTTGACTTTTGGGCTTGTTGCCACACTATGGCTTTAAGGCCAGCTAGAGGAATTTTCGTCCCGAACGTGTGGCGGGGCAACTTCCGTTTCTGGCAAGCTGTAAACCCACCCACAACTTCCACCCTAGATCACAATCCAGATCCAGGGAGGTTAAAGCAAGAGCGATTACCCCCAAGACTGATTGCTGGATCTTCCCATGATTTGTAGGCTGGGAGCCAGACCTGCCTCTGAAAACTACAAAATGGCGTGTCTCCTCAGCGGCTTCTAGCCCCCAGGGGAGGCGACGCATTCCCAAATACACCCCAAAGTCCATAGGACACTAACCTCTTACTTTGTCCTAGGCATGTCTATGTTGATAATTCTGGAATCGCCACAGCTCCTGGTGTTCTGGGGTTCCTCCAGCTGGCTGCTGGCCCTGCCGCCCTGGAGCTAAAACCTCGGCTCACGCGGACTGGGCTCGGCTCGGCTCGGCTCCTGCGCTCTGTGCTCTGCGCGCTGCCAGCTCCCAGACCGCTGCACTGGTCCTTCCTGCAGGGCTGCTGGGCTGTCCTCAGCGGGAGGTTAGCTTCTCTGTGTCGTTCTGTGGGTGCTGGGGCTCCAGAAGTTGTTCACAGTCCTTTTTTACATAGTTTGTGGGGAATCTGGGGGCAGAGAGGCTTGGAAGAGCTGTTTCTACTCCGCCATCTTGGCTCCGCCCCCCTCTAGGTTCTTTCTTTGATCATGGCTTTCAGGTAGTCCAATAATTTTAAAATTGTCTCTCCTGGATCTATTTTCCAGGTCAGTGGTTTTTCCCATGAGATATTTCACATTGCCTTCTAATATTTCATTTATTTGGATCTGCTTAATAGTATCTTGATTTCTCATAAAGTCATTAGCTTCCATTTGCTCCAGTCTAACTCTGAAGGAATGAATCTCCTCAGTGAACTTTTGAGATTCTTTTTCCATCTGGCAAATTCGACTTTTTAAGGCATTCTTCTCCTCATTGCCCTTTTGGGCCTCCTTTGCCATTTGAGTTAGTCTATTTTTTTTTTTTTTTTTTTTTTTTTTTAAAAGCAATTGGGGTTAAGTAACTTGCTCAAGGTTACACGGCTAGTCATTTGATTTATGCGTGGGTGCTCATTTTCTGAGGCCGGATCTGATCTCGGGTCATCCAAACTCCGAGGCCGGCGCTCTTACTCACTGCGCCACCTAGCCGCCCCTTTAGGGCAATTGGGGTTAAGTAACTTGCCCAAGGTTACACGGCTAGGTTTTTGTTTGTGCGGATTAAGTGTCGGAGGCCGGCTCCGAACTCAGGTCCTTCTGATTCCAGGGCCGGCGCTCTATTCACTGCGCCACCTAGCCGCCCCTTTCTATTTTTTAAGGTGTTGTTTTCCTCAGTCAGGCTGTTGACCCTCATTTCATACTTTTCCTGCAACCTTCTCATTTCTCTTCCCAATTTTTCCTCCACTTCTCTTATTTGATTTTTAAAGTCCTTCTTAATGTCCTCTATGGCCAATAACCCACTCATGTTTTCCCCTGGGGCTTTTGGAGCAGGACTTCTGACCTCACAGTCCTCCTCTCACTCTATGCTTTGATCATTTTTGCCCCCAAAGTAGGAGTCTAAGGTTGCATTTTTCTGTTTATTTTGTTTCCTTTCCCTTGGCATGTTGCCACTTAATTACTTGACTTTTGGGCTTGTTGCCACAGTAGAACTCTGCCACCAGACAGGGGCCAACTTCCATTTCTGGCAAGCTGGAAACCCACCCACTACCTCCACCCCAGATCACAATCCAGATCCAGGGAGGTTAAAGCAAGAGCAATTACCCCCCAAGACTGATTGCTGGATCTCCCTACAGTTCGCAGGCCAGGAGCTGGAGCTGCCTCTGAAAACTGCGAAATGGTGTGTCTCCTCAGTGGCTTCTAGCCCCCAGGGAAGGAAGCCGACGCATTCCCCAAATACTGGTCCCAAAGTCCATAGGGCACTAACCTCTCACTTTGTCCTAGGCATGTCTATGTTGATAATTCTGGAATCTCCACAGCTGCTGGTGTTCTGGGGTCCCTCCAGCCAGTTGCTGGCCCTACCACCCTGGGGCTAAAACCGCAACTCAGGCGGACAGGACCTGTGCTCGGCTCTGGCTCCCAGACCTCTGCACTGGTCCTTCCTGCAGGGCTGCTGGGCTGTCCTCAGCGGGAGGTTAGCTTCTCTGTGTCGTTCTGTGGGTGCTGGGGCTCTAGAAGTTGTTCAGAGTCCCCTTTTACATAGTTTGGCGGTGATGTGGTGGAAGAGTGGCTTGGACATGCTATTTATACTCCGCCATCTTGGCTGCACCCCCCCCCCCCCCTTTATAATTTTTCAAAGACAGCTAGGTGGAATTGTGGATAGTATGCTGGGCCTCAAATAAGGAAGACTCATCTTCCTGAGTTCAAATATGGACTCTAGGAAAGTCACTTAAGCCTATTTGTCTTTGTTCCTCATCTGTAAAATGAGCTAGAGAAAGAAATGGCAAACCACTACAGTATCTTTGCCAAGAAAACCCCAAATGGGGTCATGGAGAGTCAGACATTACTGAAACAATTGAACAACAGCAACAACAAATAATTTCTCTGATCCCTAGAACATAGTCTATTTTTGTAAAGGTTTCACAGGATGCCAAGAAATATATACATACATACAAATAAGTGAATGAATGTGCATATATATGTGTGTGTTTGTGTGTGTTTATAAGTATACACACATTTATACATACCCACTTATATACATATACACACATATACATGTATGTGTATATGTATATAATTTAATGTTCCTATTCAGAGGATGCCTAAAGCTTTTTTTTATATCTATTTTAGCAATATATCTGTTTCAGCATGTTCTTGGAGTTTTCATTTTTTTCCCCACCATATGACTGGGTCTTTCTCTAGTTTTTGGATGACAAGGAACCTGGCCACTGACTGAGTCAGAACATATGGGAAAAATCAAAGGAAGGTTTATTTTTACCCTCGTGGACAAAGAAATAGAGGACATATAGAATGGAATAGAAAAGCATTTTAAGTACCTACTATGAGCCAGGTACTGTGCTGGGCACAGTGGATTCAAAGAAAATGTGAGACAGTCCCTGCCCCCAAAGAGCCTACATTCTAATAGGAGAAGAAAACACATATAGTGCAAGGGTAGTCAGGGAAGAAATTTTTTTGTTCCAGTTAAAGGAAGGGGAGAGGGTCACAGGAATGGTGAATGAAGTCATAGGGTGGTCTATCTCACTCTTTTTTTTTAAATTTCATTTTAGAATCAAATGCCAGAACACAAATACTAGAATAGAGAAAAGAAACACAAACATATTATAAACTTAAATATTGGAATTTAAATACAAAGTAAGAAAGAAAAAAAGGATGTCATGTGCATAGAAGAACCTGAGTATTCAAAATATGTAACAGTAAATTTTCATTTCAAGAAAGTCTGTATAATAAATAATACACTTTGTGCTGAGAACTGTCCATCTTTTCTTTGCTTCCTTGTAAGCTTTCTTTGGTTCTCTTCTGTGTACTTTTTTACTTTGTTCTTTTTTATCCCCTCCTTCCCCTGCCCCCAAGGCTACAGTTAAGTTTGGATATGTTTCTCTGTAGCTATAGATACATTCATACACATATACATATATACATAATATATATATATATATATATATATATATATATATATATATATATATATATATATACACACACACACACATATACTTTCCCAAATTCTAGTCCTGATCTTTGTGCTTATATTTGTGCATTTCTCATTTCCTATCCTTCCTGCTTCTTCTACTTTATTTCTACCCACTACCTTACCCTCATATCAATTGCCTTTTCCTATTCTCTCTTTCCCATAAATATAAACACCCTTCTATACCTCCCTTTAACCTCTTTCCTCACCACCCTTCTAAAGATCCCTCCCTTGTCCTCTTCTCTGTCCCTATGCCCTACTGTTTTATTTCTTCTGAATTTAGAAGACTTTTATACTCTTCTAAATATATATGTATTGTTTCCTCTTAAACCCATACCTGATGAAAGTAGGTTACCAGAACTACCAGCCTTCCTGCCCCATCTAATTCCTCTATATTGAGTCTTCCTCTTGCATCTCATTTGTATAAAATAATTACTCTTTTGAGCTGTTCCTAAATGGTTTTACTTTTAAAATTCATATCATACTCAGGGTTTTCCCAATCTTTCTTATGAACTAACTAATTATTAATAAGAATCTTAGACATAATATGCTTTACATTTTACATATATAAAAAGTAAACAGTCTTGGGTGGCTAGGTGGCACAGTGAGTAAGAGTGCCAGCCCCAGAGTCGGGAGCATCCGAGATTGGTTCTGGCCTCAGACTTAGCACCTACACAGAAATAACTGGCTGTATAACCCACAGCAAGTTACTTAACCCCAATTGCTTAAAAAAGAGTCTTAAAAGTCTGACAGTTGATCAAATGTCCATTTTTTTCATTCAGGATAATGCGTAACTTCGCTGGGTATGATATTTTTGGCCAGTGCACCAGTTCTTTTGCTCTTTGATATATAGTATTCTAAGACCTGTGGTCCTTTAATCTCTCCACTACTAAGTCTTGTGTGATTATAATTGTGGTCCTATCACATTTAGATTGTTTTATTTTTGTTGATTTTAATATTTAATCCTTGAGCTGGAGGTTTCAGAATTTGACTATGATATTCCTTAGTTTTCCTGATAGGATCTCTTTTAAGTGGTGATTGATGGATTTTTTCTATTTCTACTTCCCCCACTTGTTCTAATGCTTCAGGACAATTTTCTTTCTTTCTTTCTTTCTTTCTTTCTTTCTTTCTTTCTTTCTTTCTTTCTTTCTTGTATTATTGTATCAAGATTTTTTTTTTGATCATAACTTTCAGTTAATCTGATTATTTTTATGTTTCTCTTTTTGATCTAGTCTCTAAATCTGCTGTTTTTCTTATAAGATGTTTTATTTTCTCTTCTATTTTTTCATTATTCATATTCTATTTAATTATTTCTTGATCTCTTATAATTTCACTGGCTTCACCATTCTAATTTTCAAGGTGTTATTTTCTTCCTTAAGATTCTTGATTTCCTTTTCTAATTGGTTGACTTCCCTTTCATAATCTTCTTGTTTTTCTTTGATTCTTCTTTGTTTTTTAGTTTGTCTTCCACCTCTGTCATTTGATTTTTTTTTTGTCTTCATTTTTTTTGGAGGGCAGCTGGGGTTAAGTGACTTGCCCAAGGTCACATGGCTAGTTTTTGTGTTAAGTGTCTGAGGTCAGATTTTAACTCAGGTCCTCTTGACTCCAGGGCTGATGCTCTATTCATTGCACCTCCTAGCCACCTCATCATTTGATTTTTTTAAAGTCTTTTAAAAGATCTTCTATGAATCCTTTATGGGCAGGTGACCATTTGATATTACTCTTTGGGGGTTTCTTTACTTCAATATCCTCCTCTGACGATGAACCAGGTGTTCTCTGTTCCCATAATAGTTTTCTATGGTTGGATTCTTTCTCCTTTGCCTGTGCATTTTTAGTGGTAACAGCTTAATTTTTTAATCACCTCTGGTCCTGGGGTATGGAGGATGTTGCCTCTTGAGCCAGATCTTTCAGTTCTCCCCCCTAGCCTGGAACCAAAGCCAAACCTTCAACCTCCTGTAAGTTCTCCCAGCAGGTACTTCCTGCCCCACTACTTCTATACTCACCAGGCATATAAGCAGAGGTTCCTTTGATCTTTCCCAAGGCTTAGATGCCCAACTCCCCTCCCTTTCCTGGGGGTAAAAGTTCCTGTGGCTGGGGTGGAGGCAGCCTCTCAAACCAACTAACCCCAGGGCTTGCCATTTGTTGTTAAAGTGGACCCTAGCCTGGGGGTGTTGACTCTTCACAGGGACCAAACCTTATCTTGGGATTTTTCTTTAGATCCTCTGGCATTGTCCCAGAAAGACCTCTGTTGTGCCCCTAGTCATTATTTATTTTTACCTCTATTTTGTTTGCATTAAGGTGATATTTTATCTCTTTTGTGGGGGAAAATCTTGAGAGCTTGGGATTTTCAGATCTATTCCATCATCTTCCCAGAATCTTCTCCCTCACTCTTTTTGTAGAAGCACTGGTAATGTTGATCTTTATAAATGTTCCCAGAGCAAAAGGTGGGATGAAAAGAAGGTTCATTGTGCTGAACTAATTGAATCTCCACTAATTGAACCAGTTAGACTTAAGATAATATGGTCCTTTATTTTCCATAGTTTCATTTCATAAGATTATATAAGTAATAATTAAAACCCTTTTATACTAAGAAAATCACATAAACCCTTCAGGTTAGGTGAGATACTTCTATCACTGTTTTTCACCTGTATTTTTGCTTCTAATTTTCCTTCCCCACCTTTTCTTATGCCCTAGATTCTCTCAAATGTTGGCAGGTACTGCATTACAACTTTAAACTTTCATCTGTCACTCCTTTGGTCTGTTATTTTAAGATTATTTCACCCACTTGCCTCACAAGCTCATCTTATTTAAATTTGCTTCTATGTTTTCAGTGCATTATTTTTTGGGAGTATTTGTGTGGGTTTTTTTCCCCAGCATCCAGTATATCAGATCTCTTTTGAAAAAGAAAAAACATTGAGAATGGTTTTAGCCTTCCTCTCAAAACTATCTATCACCAGGAGAGACAGAAGAAGCAAAATAAGGTAAGAGAAATGATCACTTCCACTGAATAAAGAGAAACTTTGAGAGAGGGTAATTCCAGCTAAGAAAAGAATACATTTAAATTAAAATCATTAAAATACATATAAAATTGCATAGCATTTAATCAATCTAGCAATGAAACTAAAATTTTCAAATAAAGAAGAAAAAACATTTTTTATTCTTTGAAATTAGACATAAGAATTGGTTGTATTTGTTGTATTGTAATAGTTCAAGGATTGGTTATGTCATTGGCTTGGATAATTCCTCAGCTGATGCCAATCAGAACCTTACCATTCCCTTGCTGGAAGGGTGTACTGGATCTGGCTCTCACTGGTTTCTGAGAGTCTATCATTAGATATTCACTATGAGCTTTTATACCTTTAAAATTGTAATTGCCACAGGTTAGGGTTTGATTATTGTTTTGTTGATTTCTAGACTTAGGAAAGTAATGGAGAAAATGTTGACAATGCTGATTAAACTTTAAAAAGTGTGTCCTGTCCCACATCCCCCCCCCCCCCTTTTTTTTTCTTTGCTGGAGAGCAAGTTGTTAAAAATTTACTAGCACACTGTTGCCTTCTTGGATGATTTAACATGTTGCACTAGCTTAAAACAAAGTCATTAGCTGGTGGCCCACCCTCTGGTGCTGAGTCATTTTGAATTTAATTAGACTTATAGACACACAACAGAATCTATCTACCAGCCCATACTCAAAACCTTTCCAGTTTAGTACTTTGTGTATGCATTTCTACCTCCTCTTTGTGTCTTTGCTCATAAGCTATTTTCCCCATGCTTGAAGTGGTCTTTCTTTGTAACCTTTCCCTTTTGTATTCTCCAGTTCTTTTCAAGGTTCCACTCAACTGTATCTCCTTAGCTCTGGGCCTTTAATATGGGGTGATAATCATTTCAGATCATTTGAACCCCAATAAAGGCCAAAACCTGATCTAATCAACCAGGAATGCTTTGCTTTGCTCTAAAAGTTACCTTTCCTGTGTCGTCACCAACTTTGAGACCGGGTGAGGCTGATCAGGAGCATTCTTCCTCTCTGTAACCAGTAAAGGACAGGATGCTTAGGACCAGACTTTGTCGTGAATAGTGGGACTTCTCTTATTTTGGTATCCTATGGACACATGCTACACAGGGGAAATAAATATCTTGGGAATGTAATTTCCAATGGACACTTTGTCAATTGTTTTTGTCTTACTGTATTTATGACTTATTGAACTAAGAAACTTCCTTTCTCCTGGTATGGTTAGACACATATGGAGACCATAAATCTGAGGGACCCAGGCATCCTGAATTGGGATTGCTCTAAAATGTATCTAAGCCTAGACATTCTTTTATCAGTCGGTCAGAATTTACATTCTGACTCCTTGTACATACATGTTTACCAGCTTTGGTAATTTTAAGAGAATAAACAATAGGGATTTATATGCCACCTAGACTGTTTGCCTCTTTTAACCAAACTTTCATAATAATAGCACCTATTTCCCAGAATTGTTGTGAAGATCAAATGAGACTATATTTGTCAAGTGCCTTGTAAATAGTAGATCCTTAGTTTCTGCTTATTCCCTTCCCCTTCCCAAGGTATAGTAGCTAGATTACTTGACTTGGAGTCAGAAAGCCTGGGGCTTGTTCTCTCCCTCTGACATTTCCTAAGGATACAACCATGGGTCCATTGTTTAATCTCTCTTGACCTCAATTCCTTATCTTTAAGTGAGGTGATTGGACTATACAGCCTCTAAGAGTCCTAGTAACTATCAATATATGATCCTACAAGAGTTCTTTCTTTGCTTTTTTTGGGGGGGAGGGCAGTTGGGGTTAAGTGACTTGCCTAAGGTCACATGTCTAGTTTTTGTGTTAAGTATCTGAAGCCAGATTTGAACTCAGGTCCTCCTGACTCCAGGGCTGGTGCTCTATTCACTGCACCACCTAGTTGCCCAAGAGTTCTTTCTTGATTCCCTCAGAAGTTTTTCTCACCTGTCCAAAAATTTTAAAGATTTGATATATATATATATATATATATATATATATATATATACATACATACATATACATACATACATATATATGTATATAGTATTTAATTTTCTGTACCTGTGGATTCTTCAAGATCGGGATTGTTTTTGCCTTTCTATATCCAATACTAGCATCATGTCTAGAACGTAGTAGGCACTAAATAAATACATATTGATTCAAAGTCTTTTAGTATAACTTCCAAAAACTTGTATTCCATTAAGATAACTTTTGAAAACCCCAGTGTTATCTGCACTCCAATATGTGGCTTCAGTGTAAGATTAGAAGGAAGTTTAGCTTTAATATATTAATATATAAATAAATTAGGGTCCTTGTAAGAGTCTTGAGTCATAAGGAAGCATTCAGCTGAGGGTCTGAAATTGAACCAGCCTGGAGTAACAGAGAGTTAGATGTAGCAATGTATTGAGTTAATCAGGGAAAAGCCTTCTTTGTATCTGGAAGCCCTGACAGAGAAGTCTGTTTCCATCTGTGCAGGGTTCCTCTTAAGCTCTGGTGATTGGGAAGAAGGGACATTTGGAGATTCAAGTTCTCACGGGGCCTTTAAAATAAAGTGAGAACAGGCTGCTGGAGCCTGTGTAGTCTTGTGGAACTGTGCTGCTCAGTAAAATGGACTGTTTCTGTGAGGTTGGTTAAAACACTGGGCTAATAAGGCCAAAATCATGGACTTTATTCCTCTGTGGGTCAGTTAACTTCACTTAACTCGATAACCACAGGATGGACTCCCCTAACTTTAAGGCAATTAACTTATAAATGTATGCCCTTGAATCACAGGGTGATAGCTTTGTATGTGTGTGGTGTATGTATGTGTGCTTGTGTGTAACAGACTCCAAACTGTGTGTGTGTGTATGTGTAACCTATCATGAATTTCAGGATAATATTGGAGGAACCACAATAAGAAAAAGAGTCACCAGAGCATAAAAAATGATATGTTTTAAGACTGGTTGGGGAATAGAATGTTCTGATTAATCTAATGTTTTGGTTAATTGAGATTTGCAGCATGTTGACTCACCAGTATTTAATGGATTATAATACAATTCAGTACTGATTATGGTTTACATTCATATAATCACTTTATAATTTACATAGATCTTTTTTCACAACAGCTGTGCTAGGTGGGTGGTACAAATATTATCTTGAAGAAGGGCAATGTGGAAGTATGAATAGAGAGTGGGCCTTCCTTAGCATTGGGATTACCTGGACTCGCATCCTACCTCTGACCTGTAGCAGCTGTACTAGTGACATTTGTGACACTATACTACCGTCTGAACTGCATATGGCACAACAGTCACTGATCTAGATTTGCAGAGAGATTTTCCCCTCCTACCTCAGAGAAATCCCAGGCCAAACCCCGCCTTTTTCCAAAAATGCTTAAATAAATGAATGAATAAACAAATTAACTCAGACGAGCAATCTGAAGTTGATAGATGTGTAGTGATAAACTTGGGATTTCATGGCCAATAGTAGAGCCAATACTCAAACCCAAGTCTCCTGACTCCAGGGTCAAGGTTCAATTATCATTAGAACTAAGTGAACATGCTTTAATCTTTTGTGATTTAGAAATTATATTAGGCTCTTGGGGCCTTTAAGGTAATTATATAATCAAGTCACGTAAAAGAATTCTGGTTGACAGAAAAAAAAAACTATTATGCCTCCTCATTAGTAAGGGCCTTATGGAAACTTTTTTTTCCTATCCACATTTTTTTTTGTTCTATTTAGATATTACAAAAAGCAGAGGATAAAATCCACCCCTTTAAGTTACACAGTGCAAAATGGAAGCACCTCATTGTTTCAAAGATGCAAAATCAAGAAAAAATGTGTAAGCACAATAAATGTACTCAAAATTATTCAAAATAGTGGAAACTGGCTTTTCTTAATTGGAAGGAGGAACTGAAGGGTCATATTAGGTGGACACTTCTTGGGATGGAAAAGCCCAGGAATATTGCTCTTGATGGAGAAGAGATACAAGGTGGATGTGTACCAGTAGTTAGTCAATGGTGCAGAAAGGTAGGAGTATACTAAAGTCTCTGTTCTCCTTCTCTTGACTCTCTGCTGCCTAGACAACTGAACTTGCTACCTCTGGAAAGTTTTTTGCTTTATTTTAACTTATTTATTTCTTGCATGCACTGTCAAACCTTGGGATTTTATTTCCAGGTGAAGATAAATTGATTTTTGTTGCATTCTGAGAGAGTGTTTGACATGAAGGAGTGAACCATGTAAGGGAGGAGAGGTCAAAAGAGCGCCTGAACACTTGACTTAACCATAAACCCGTATTAAGCTTCTTTGATGACTGTACAAAGAGAGGTTTTACTACCAACCCTTTAAAATAGAGCTTTTCAAACTCTGGGGTGCATTGGAAAACGATTAACACAAAAAAATAAAAACACAATACAGCATATCGTTAATGGTAATTTGTGATTTTCTAAGTCAATATGCTGCCTCCAGAGACCTGTTTCTATTTGAGTTTGCCACCACTGATGTGGAAGAAAGAGTCCTGGCTCAGGCCTCAGAGGATTTGGTTTCAAATGCCACTTCTGATGCTTCCTAATGGTATAATCTTAGGCAAGTCACTTAACCTTTGTGGGTCTCAGTTTCCTCATCTGTAAAGTGAGAAGGTTGGAACAGATGATTTCTGAGATCTCATTCATGTTCTACTCCCCTAATTTCCTTGTGATCCCCATGAATAAGTAATTATGGTAAATATTAATTATATAATTAATTAATTATGCCACATAATAGTCATTTTTGATGGAGAAATATATAATCAATTTGAAAAGAAAATCTCCCAGGGCAGCTAACTCTAGTACAAAGGCAAAAAAAGAGAGTTTATGTGGTGGAAATAGAAAAACAAAGCAAAAATCCCAAATTAAACAAAACAAAGATCCATTATGTTTATTATCGGGATAACCAAGAATTGTTGCTGATGTATTAGAAAGAGCACTGTTTGAATGGTATGATAGCTTTAGCTAGAGATTGCATGAAACCCAACAAACTGAAATAATATCTTGTATATGCAGAATACATTGTCTGGATGAGAATTATCCAGTGGAGATTAGGTGTTCTTATTTAATTAGCAAAAACAAATTAAAAAAAAAATCTGTGACAAGAATTGTTTTAATCAATATAAGCTTGTTTACAAAATTGCTAAATGTTAAAAAAAGCTTCATTTCACAAGAGAGATATTGGTTCCACCTATAGTCAATGTTATGGTTAAAACAATGCCCCGTTCAAAGAGCTTTGAATGGTTTCATTTGTGCATAATATGATAGGAGAGAGATTTGCCCATATGGCCAAAAACCTGTTTTACTGAACATGGAAACACTAGATCTAGTTAAAGATGTTCATTTGAGTACATTGATATGACATTAATGAAGGATGTTAGGGAAATTTTATTACTTTGAAGACCAATTGATAAGAGAAAATTCAATATAATTGACAAAATTTTTAATGAAAATAATATATGGGAGGAGCATTTAGAACTTTGCAACAATGGAGCTCAATTGATGTCAGGGCTAATCACAGGTCAACAAGTACCAATTTAAAATGTAGTGCCCTTCGGAAAGTTAATTCATTACTTGCTTCATAATTACTTGTCTACTCAGGAGTAAGGAGTTATATGCAATATTTCAAGCTATAAAAATTTCATTTTAAACCTTTACAAATGTATTAAAAGAAAAGCTCTTACAAAATTTATTGCAGTGATCCAGATTTCACTGTTGCTTATAACATCTTATTTGTGTGAAGCAGGGATTTCTCCTATAGTTGTTATAAAGACAAAATATTGGCCTCAATTAGTGGTTGAAAAAGAATTATGAGTAGCAATATCATCAGTGACACCATGCTGAGGGAAACTTGGTAAGAGAGCAAGGCCACTCATCATATTAATAATATTATTATGGTCATTAATTTACAAGTTGTAAATATAAAATTTTATAAAATATTTTATCAATAAATATATCTATGTATTTTGTTATGTTTAATAATTTCTATTGCAAAACAATAAATTCTTAATTTTATTTGAATAAAATATAAGCTAAAAAAATTATTTATGTAGATCATTTTATAAAAAGGGGGGGAATAATGTTTTTTTAAAAAGAAGACCATTGCTACATAAGATTGGGAAGGCACCAGATTACACTGTTATATAATAATGTGGTTTTAAAATAACAGTGATCTCTTGAAACTCCCTAATTTTAAAGGATAATTATATCTTGTTGGTCTTTCATTAGCTTAGCTTAATGGTGTCCTTGGCCCAAGTTACCAACTCATTAGTTTCTATTAATTAGAATTCCAGGGAATTTAGTTGAAATGCCATAGTCATAATTACATTAATGAATGAAATTGATTAGTGTTGAAACATTTGATACTGTAAACAACATGAATATGTGATAAACACAACCTGGATATAGGAATGTTGTTTTTCTATAAGAACTAAAATATACAAAATTCATTCAACTTTTAAATCTTCAAAATAAATACATTTTAAGGTTTGTTCACTTTTTATATGACTCATTACTTTTTTGATCTCATTACTTTTAACTCTAACCAAAGGGCTCAGCAGTGTTCAGTCTCTTATGGATAGAAAAATGCACACATCTTAAGGAAATGTACTTCTTAGGGTATGTAAAGAATGAGATGATATTTTGTGAACTTTGGGAGTGAAATATACATTAGATTGAGTTATTTTGATTTTAAGTGGATGGAAACTATTCTATTTATTTTTTAATATTTCTTACTTTAATTGCTTGGTGGGGGAGGTGCAGTTGAATGTTTTCTTGACTTAAAACAGACTAAGTTCATCAGAATTGGAGTCCTACACACTTTGTATGTCATTAGGAAAACTTTTTATTGGCTTGGGACTGGGATAATGTACCAATGAGCTCATTCCAGAAAGTTCAAGTTCTATTTGAGTGTATTCTGCAGAGAAGACCTTGTTCAGTTCTTGGAAGCCAAGGGAAAGTATTCTATGGCACTATCCAGAGGTAATAGGATTGATGCACTTGACTTCAACATTCTGTGTCATGTTACTGTGGAATAGTAAGGCAAGGATGCTATGTGATTTGGGCAAAGAAAGACTGAATTCAGATTAAGATGACTTGGGTTTGAATCCTTATTCTGTGATTTACTACTTGTGTGACTTTGGCAGTTCACTTAAATTCTCAGAACCTTGGGCTCTTCTTCTATGGCATGAATGGGGGTTGGACTATCATCTCTGAGGTGAATTATAGTTCCAAATCTATGAAATAGAATTTTGAATATTTTAACAGTAGTGCAGAAGACTGTGGAAAACAGGTAATTAGTAAGTGCTTAATAAATGTTTGTTAAAGGAGTGAATGAATATTGTTGTTTTAATCAGAGCACTCTGGGTGTAGCATGCAATCCAGGTCATAGATTAAGCATTAATTAATAATGGAATTCCATTTTCTTGAATTCTTATATTATTACAAAAACTCTTAGATCCAAGGATAGTATGTAGGGATCATTTTGTTCAGTGCTCTTTATTTTATAGAGAAAGAATCTGAGACCTGGAATGATTAAGTGATTTGCCCAAGGTCATACTTAGTGGCACAAGTGAGACTTGAACACAGGTTCTCAAGCTCCAGTGAAGTAATCTTTCAACTATGTTGCCCACCCCTCAACCCCTGGCCTACCCTTATTATTATTATTTTTTTTTTGCTACTGAAATGTAGTAGTTTTTGTTGTTGGATATATCAAAAAATTGAAACTTTACTAATTAGGTGTAGAGGAAAGAGTAATACAATACCTTTTATGGTTATTTAATAAAGCTCTGCTGTTTTTGTTGGTTTATCAGACCTTGATCAAGGTCATATTACAGAAGGGATCAATTATCTTTATTCAGATGTGCTTCATCAACAAACATATTTAAATATTTTCCCCTACCACCCCAATAGTAAAAATATTTTGCAAATATTTCCTCTGGGGTTGAATTTTCCCCTGATAGTAACCAGTACAAAGGCTTAAAATGTTTTGAAAATATTTCATCATTTTTGTAGGCCAAAATAAGACATTTACTGTGGTTATGATGCTTTAGGAAGAAAAATGTCTGACTTATCTGTTTAGAAAATATTTTAATATACTATGTCATAGTTAAAAGAAACAAGGTTGAAAACGTTAATGTTAGTAAATTTTACTTTGATTGGCAGTTGAGGTTCCCTTGCAAGAGTTTAAGGGAGTTAGAAACACTTTTCTCCTTATGTCTAAATGTGTCAGGAAAGAGGCAATCTTGGAAGGCTTGTGATAAAGGTTACAATGCAAATCCTTTTGAGCAAAGGGACTGGGTCTTCCTTTCTTCTTTCCTTCCTTCCTTGCTTCCTCCCTCCCTCCCTCCCTTCCTTTCTTTCTTCCTTCATTCCTTCCTTCATTCATTCCTTCTTTCCTCCTTCCCTTCCTTCCTTCCTTCCTCCCTTCCTTCCTTTCTCCTTCCCTCTCTCCCTCCTTCCCTCCCTCTCTTTTCTCTCTCTCTTTCTTTCCTTCCTTTCTTTCTTCTTTCCTTCTTTCTTTCCTTCCTTCTTTCCTTTTTCCTTTCTTTCTTTCATGACTCATCATTAGTCTTTTGGGATTGTCTTGGATCACTGAATTTCTGAGAATAGCTAAGTCCTTCACACTTCTTTATCAAACAATATTGCTGTTATGGTGCACAGCATTCTCTGTTTACTTCACTATGTGTCAGTTCATGTAAGTCTTTCCATGTTTTTCTGAAATTATTCTACTTATCATTTCTTATAGCGCAATAATATTCCATCACAATCATATACCACAGCTTGTTTAGACATTCCCCAATTGATAGTCCCTTTGATTTCCAATTCTTAGCCAACATAAAAAGATCTGCTATAAATAATTTTTGTACAAATAGATACTTTCCCCCTTTTTGGGATGTTTTAGAGATATAGACCTAGCAATGGTACTGTTGGATCAAACGGTATGCACAGTTTCATAGCCCTTTAGGATAGTTTGGAGAAATTTCTGCCCAAAGTAACACAGTTGGCTGATAATTACATTCCCAAGTAAAAGTCAAGAAGCAGATATTATTTTATTGATAAAAGCTTTTGTCATTGTAGACATGGCTATAAATTGAAAAGAAAGAAATAAAGACATCAGCTTACTCAAGACATATAGAAAAATAGGCAGGACTTGACACATTGGAATATGCTTTCTTATTTTATTTTATTGAAGTCATATGTAATATGTCTTCTTTCCAGATCTGAATGGTGTGCCATAGTGGAAAAGCATTTTTTTTAAACCAAAGACTCTTTGTTTCTTTTTGCCTTGTGATTCTCATTGATTGACATTTTCTAAAATTTTTAGATGTTCCAGTACAGACGACCTGTTGCTTTTTTATTAGCCAGAAGAACCAAACCCTTCCCCATACAAATATGAGTTTGGTAGCAGATACTATGATCATACTAGCAAACTTTGATTGGAGGAGTGTTTTTGTTTTTTCATCCTTTCCTAAGAGAACTGGGAGTAGTCACATAATGTCATGAAAACATTGTTGTTCATCCTTCGTTTTTGTAATAAAAATTAAGAAAATTAAATTAAATCTTGTTTATTTTTAGTTTACATCATTCATTTCCACAAGATTTTTAGTTACAAATTTTCTCCTTGTCTTTCCCCAGACCACCACCCCAAAACAGCGATCTCACTGTATATCTCCTCCCCCCATCTGCTCTCTCCTATATCCTTCCCCATCCTTCCCCCGACTTTCTGGGAGGGCAAGATGGATCTCCATACCCCAGTGCCTATATATCTTATTTCCAAGTTACATGTAAAATAATAATAATAGGGGCGGCTAGGTGGCTCAGTGAGTAGAGCGTCGGCCCTGGAGTCAGAAGGACCTGAGTTCAGATCTGGCCTCAGACACTTAATGCACACACAAACAAAAAAACCTAGCCGTGTGACCTTGGGCAAGTTACTTAACCCCAATTGCCCTCCAAAAAGCAAAAAAAAAAAAATACTACTACTATTACTAATAATATATATTTTAAACATTTGATTTTAAAACTTTGAATTCCAGATTCTTTCCCTTCCTACCTCATCACCTACCCTTGCTGGGAAGATAAGCAATTCAAAATAGGCTGTACATGTGTAGTAATGAAAAACATTTCCATAGTAGATATATTGTGAGAGACTGACTATATTCCCCTCCATCCTATCCCACCCCCCACTTGTTCTATTCTCTATTTTCACCCCGTCCCTTTTCAAACATCCTTTGTTTTTGAAAAGGACCAATAACATCACAGGTGATGTCTTGACTAGTACCTGAATTGGATTTAAGTGAGGTAGAGAGGCACAAAGTCATCAGCTTCACTGTCTCCCAGAGTCATCAGAGTTTAGTAGCAAGACAAAAGTCAAGATTACTGGATATGGCCTGGGATTCAGTAGATGACTTTGACATCCTTGATATCTGAATCAGCTTTCAGAGCTCCTGCTTTAGCTGCCTTCATGGACATTGAAACAAATTATTCTCTTCTGCTCATTCCATAGAGGGAAGTTTTCACATGCTTGGGGTAGACATTCCTTTAACTCACCAATGGGTTTGAGGCCTCTTGGTTACCCTCAACATGGTTTAGCATATCTATTGAGATGGTTTTTACTGTGGTATGACTGTTGCACTTATTACACTTGGATCCACAGGTGAGAGTTCGGTGAAAGGTAGATACCAAAGGTGGATTAGCAGCCCTGAGAAGGGCTCAGAAATCCTACAACAGAGGTGCTAGTCCTCTTTGAATGCCCCATACACCCCATACATTCCCTCATTCCACTCCAGCTAATTACTGAATAGAAGCTTATTGCCCCTAGAAATTCTCATTCTTCATATTTATAACCCCAGAACCTAGCATATGGTACCTAGAACATAGTAGGCACTTAATGAATGCTTTTTGATTAATGTGGGGGTTAATCTCTGCCTATAGGATCATAGATCAAGAGCTAGAAGGGACACAAGGAATCATCTCCTCCCAAATCTTCATTTTATAGGTGAAGAAACTGGACTTCAAGAAAGATAAGCAAATCCTCAGATTCCTTTGCCTCAGACAAGAGTCAGCGAACTGTCAAATCAATAATTGTCCTGCCAGGGGATATTTTTAACATAAGATTACATCCTCCTCTCTGCCCTTACCCCAAGAATCACCTGAGGTAGCACACGAAGACTAGATAGGGCCTCAAAATAAAACATTGTTCTTCAGTAAACATAGATAATACAGTTCTGTCAGTGAAACTTTAGATAATGAATGGGACAAAGAAAACTTATGTAATGAAATGAGAAGCAGCATGGGGTAATATAATGGGCTAAGGGCTAGTTTTGGTTCTGGTCTTGCCTGTGATCCATACTAGATGTGTCCACGAGCAAGTAATTTTATCTTTCAATACTCTAGTCCAGAGATGCCAAGCTTAACACGAATAGGGCCCTATAGGCTACATAAGGGTATCCCTGCAAGTTCACATGGAATTAGAAAACCAACTATTAACATTATTTATCTTATAAATTTTTGTTTAATTTGTTAAAAAAATTTCCCAATTATATTTCTATCTATTCAGCTTTGTGTTTGACATCTCTGTTCTAGACAACTGTTCAAGATTGTAAGTTGCAGAGCAGTTACTGTACCATATTGATAGAGGGGCTACGTACATTGATGAAATATGGTCTGCACAAAAAAGTGAAAAATATTCAAATGAAGGTTATCGAAGTGAAGGGGCAGAATGTTTTAGATTAGAGGTCCTTAAACTCTCTCTCTCTCTCTGTCTCTTTCTTTCCTTCCTTCCCTACCGCACCTTCTCTTTCTGTATGGACATCTCCTGCATTTTTGTAAAGCCTATAGACTTCTCAGAATGTTTTTAAATGAATAGAATAGAATAGTGTTATGGAGGAAGCCAATGATATTTACTACATCTATCATTTTAAAAATTTTATGAACTTTTGGTTAAGAACTCCTATTTTGTATTCTATTTCCTTGTGAAACAATTTCATTTTAAGTGTGGTCCATATTCAATACCAGCACACTGTATATCCACAGTGAGCAGAGGCATCTAGAGATATAGAAATGATAATCAGAAATTATAATTATGGGTAGGTTCTTTCAGTGCTTTCCATCAGGTGTATAGGTGAGAGCTGCAATCCTGAGCTGGGCTTATAGAGGAGATCAATCTATTCAAATTCTTAGAGATAGATTATGGACCATTTTATAAAGAGGAATAGTAAATAGATCAGTTTAGGTGATATATAGAGTGACTGAGAGGGAGTAACGTATAATCAGTCTGAAAAAATCGATTCAGGTTAATCTTATAGGCTGAAAGAGCAAAATTGGGAAGGGTTTAAAATGTCAAACTTGTATTTTATTCTGGAGGCAATACATAGTCACTAGAGTATTTTGAGCAGGTGAGTGATACAATCACTTTGATTTAGGAATGTCAATTTGGCAGTTATGTGGAGAATGGCCCAAAGATTGGCAAGGAGACCAATTAGGATGCTGTAGCAAAAGTCCGGTGAAGAACTGATGAAAACCCAAAATAGTGTGGTTGTGGTATGAGTTCAGAGAAGTGGATGGATGCAATAAATACTGAGGAAGAAGTATTGATAAGACTTGGCAACTGATTGGTTATAGGAGGTGAGTGGAAATGAAAAGATGACTAGAAAAATAATGATGCCCTGGACATAAATTAGAAAGATGAGGGCTGGGTTTAGAGGTCAAGATAAAGGATTTGGTTTTGAACACATTACATTTAAGAAGAGTATTACACATTTAGTTGGTGATATCCAGCAAGCAGTAGGATATTTGACTGTTACTAGGTTATTAAAAAATACAAGTAAATATGAGGCATAATCTTTCACTTCTGTTAAAGCCTTGATATCTAGTTATTCATCAGACACTAAGCTTCTAGTATTTGGGTAAGGCATTTGCATTTGAGGCAGCAAGGGAGACTATACGAACTTATAACTTATTGCAGATATATAGCTATGTGGTCTCAAGAATATAAATAAAAATTAACTTTTTAAAATTCTGAGATGTGGTTCCTTAAAGTTGATGAGGAACCAAAGAATGGATTCATTTTTCATAACCAAACTTGATTTTCTTTTTTGTTTTGTTTCTTTTTTTTAAATTAAATTTTTTTTTTCAAACTTGATTTTCAAATATCAAGGTTTGCTTTTTTAAAGGATTGGAGACTTAAAGCACCTACTATTAAAGAATGCTTTGCATTCTCTTTTAAGGGAATTTTTTCTGACTGGTCATCAAATATTGGTTATCCACATTATTATCATGGGGAGAACAACATTGGGAATTGAGCATCACAAAAATGAATGAAACTAAGCTTATATGGGACTTCTGAATTGTTCCCTTTGACTATGTGATTAGGTGATTATTAGGTGACTAGGTGATTATGCTGAGTAGCTGAGTTGGACCAATTACTGCTCCCTCTTTGTTAAATGGATCATTTGATCAAATTAACAAAACCAGTCAATTGTATTGATATGCAGACTGAGATTAGGACAAATCTTTGAGTGCCTAAATTCAGTATTTTCTTCATTTTAAGATGTTTTTATTTTCGAGACTGAAACTGAAGAGGAATGACTGTTCATCAGAGCACAGATGCTACACAATGAGGTTGTGTAATGGTTTGATATCAATATGGATGTTGGTTTCTGTTGTTGAAATGTTTTATCAATAGATGGTGGCAGTAAAGGTAGCATGCTTGTCAGATTTGTCATAACACAGTCTTGGAGAAATAGTTTCACGTATTGGAGAGTAATCATCACCCCAAAAGGTCTTATGAGGCAGAGGGGAAGGGGCAGAGGCATAGAGATAGACTATGTAACATCTTATACAAGAGAACAGTAAATAGATCAGTTTTGGGTGCTGTATAGAGCGCCTGAGAAGGAGTAATATGCAACATAAAGCTAGTGTTGGATTTCGAGTAAGAGGATATAGTTTTGGATCCTGGTTCTTCAAGTTAGTTGTGTAGTGTCTAGAGCAAATCATTCTAACTTTCTGGGCTTCAGTTTCCTCATTTCAAAAAGAGGGGGCTATTGTCTATCCATGCCTCCTCAAGCTGCATTTGTGGAACAGATTCTAATTTTATTTCAAACTTAGCTCTTTGTATGTTTATGAATTAAATTTTATCTTATTTCAATCCATCATTCTAGTCATCTAAGACATTTGGTTTGCTCTCTGTTATTCAATGGATGCCTCTGTTTAAGTTTCATGCCATTTACAAATTTGACAAGTCTTTTATAGCTTCATCCAAGTGATTGATATAACCCTTGGTACTTTACTAGAGACCTTCATTCGAAGTGACACTGACCCACTGATGACTGCTTTTGAGGTCTGATTATTCACCCATTTACAAAGCTCTCTAATTGTATTATCATCTAGGCCATATTACTCCAGTTTGTACACAAGAATATAATGAAAGACATTGTCAAATGATTTACTCCAGTTTGTACACAAGAATATAATGAAAGACATTGTCAAATGATTTTTAAAGAAATCTAGGTTTACTATATCTGCATCCTTCCCTTGATCTATCAGGCAAACAATTATGGTAGAAAAAAAAAGTTGTAGGCTGCAGTGCAGTGTACTTTTTGGACCACATCTTCAAAATGGTGGTCAGCATCAGCTGTAGCAACACTTTTGGGAGGATATTGGCAAATGTGAGTATATCTAGAGATGGGGGAGGGGAATAATATAACAAGAAAGCTAGAGAATGGCATATGGCGGAGGGCGGGGGGGGGGGGGTCTCGAGTTGTTTAGCCCAGAGAAGATAGTGGTTATTTCCAACTAATTTAAAGGCTGTCCAATGGAAGAAAGATTAGCTCCTTACAGCATGGCCCCTGGGAAGAACTAGGAACAATTAATGGCACTTACACTAGGGCAACTCTTAGGATTTTGCTTAAGTGGGATTTTATTTTTTTTTGGGGGGGGGTCACTTTCAAATCACTTTGCTAATCACCTTTCTCCTTAATCTTTAAACATATGTACTTTTTGAGAAAAGGTTATAATCCCCTCAGAGAAGATTCATTTAACAATAACAAAAGAAAAAGTTATTTTCTATCTACTCCTCCCTTTCTAAGTGCTCTAAACTGATTAACTGACATTTTAAAGCTTTTATTCTTAGAAACATGAAGGCTTATTTTGCCAAAGGTAAAAACTTGACTTCTAAAGATTTGAATTAGTTTTAATACTTGCACTTAGAACCTTTGTACATGTTATAAACTTACAAACACATTTCCCTCATCCCTAATCAGAGCTGCTGGGTATCTGCTGCCAATGAAACTTAGAAACATAACTCCAGGGATGAGCATATAGTCTTCTAATTGGGAATGGGGAAAGAACTAAACAGTTTTGAGTCAGAACTACATATAGACCCTCAGTTCCATCTGTTGCCTGGAACAGTTGAGTAGCAAAACCATGAATCAGAAGCTTCTGTTTGTGTGTTTGCTAAACGATTGCTTGTGTGTTCCATTTCAAGGATTATTAAGCCCTCTCTAAAGCTCAGAGACAAGCTCTTGCTTTAAAATTACACATTACTTGATAGTCCCATTTATATTGTCCAAGAATGGAATGAAAATCTCAGCAAAAACATGATGTCACTGAAAATCTGGGTAACTGATATGATACCTTTTGACAGCAGTGAATGATGCTACTTGTGTGTATCCCCAGATGAAGAGAAATTGATGTTTACAAAAAAACTGACTTGGATTTAACTCTTAATGGCTTTTAGATTGGTCCTAGAATATATCCTTTTGATTTCTATAACATATCAATATAAAAATTAAACTTTTAATTTTGGAATTTGATAAGGAGGACAAGTAAAGATCACATGTGATGATGTCACTGTCAGGGCATGACATGCAGATTCCAGAATTATCAAACATATATGTCTTGCAGGGTTGAGACCAAATCTGGGCATTACCCAGAAGATGACATCCCAGGGAGCATGGAAGATGTGAGGTGATGTTG
The DNA here is from genome assembly GCA_011680675.1 of Gymnobelideus leadbeateri. Taxonomy (NCBI): domain Eukaryota; kingdom Metazoa; phylum Chordata; class Mammalia; order Diprotodontia; family Petauridae; genus Gymnobelideus; species Gymnobelideus leadbeateri. Next base: position 70,570 of record WOXC01009667.1, read on the forward strand.
TTGCAGGACAAATCCAAGGACCATAAACCAGGGAACTGAATTGAGAATAAAGTTTAAAGGAGTCAAGGAGATATAAAGAGAAAGGAGATATAGATATATATTCTAGCTGATGATATAGAAACCCTTGAAAGCACTGGTTCCTGATAGGCTGGAGTCTATGTACTTTTTGTTGTGGTCTGCAGGTTTGGCAAAACATGAGCTTGCAGAATGATCAAGTTAACATAAATGATCATGGTATCTAGGGTTCATTGTGAAACATGATCAGATTCATTGGACTTTTCCTAGGATCTAGACTCCTAGAGTTGAAGATACCTCAATGATCACTTAGTCTAACCTGTACTTGAAACATAAACCCTCTTTACCACCTGATCACTGCTCATTTAGCATTCACTTAGAAGTTATTTAGCAATGAGTTGCTTGCTATGTTGCCTCTATCTTTTAGAATAGGGATTCTCAACTTGGGTTCTACAGATCCCTGGATGTCTGTGAATTTGGTTCTAACTAAAATTTAATATGTTCTTTAATTATGTAAAATCATGATTCTGAAAAGAAGTCCATAGACTTCTCCAGAGTGTCAAAGGGATTCACAAAGATCAGATCAGATCCCCTGCTTTAGCAGAATGCAAGTTCTTGAGGGCAGAGATTGCTTCACTTTGGTTTTATTTATTTATTTTTTTACATACTAAATCCTTAGCATGACACCTAACATATGGTATATAGGCTAAATAAATACTCATCGATTAACTGAAAATTGTTTTTTCTACTTAGATTTTTTTAATGCTTTTTGAAGGGAGGAAGGTAGGGCAATTAGGGTTAAGTGACTTGCCCAAGATCACTGGTTAATAAGTGTTAAGTGTCTGAGGTCAAATTTGAATTCAGGTCCTCCTGAGTCCAGGGCCAGTGGTCTACTCACGCCACCACCTAGCCATCCCTTAGATTTTTTTTTTTTTGAAGCAATTAATGGTTTGCAGTGATGATTGATGTCAGAGAACCATTTTCACTGGGTATGATGATTTTACTCAGAGGCTGATTGTTCCAAGCTTCTAAACCCTCTCTTGTGGAGGAAATTGAGCAGGAGGAGTACTGGCACAGCAGTTTTCCCCAGTTATCTGGCCAGACCAGGCATCAGTTGCTCAGTGTCATTAAGAAAAGAAGCATTTTGCCTTTACAGTGTAATGTAATTGAAAGAATGCTAGATAGAATCAGGAGACCTGGGTTCCAATCCCAGCTCTAACACACTTGCTCTGTGACTGGTTATTTCCTTAGCCTCTGTAAGTAATCTCATCTATAAAAAGTGGTTAATGATACTTTTGTTACTTACCTTACAAGGTGCTTATCAGACAATGTAACACTCTATCAGAGACTATACCTTCCAACTTGCACTCACACAGGTTTGTGTCCTCAGAGACTGGCTTCTAGTACCCTTGAGCCTCTACTTTTTGGATTTCCATTAACTATCATCCAAGAAACATCAATTGGTATTTATAATGGGTGTTTGTTGAGAAGGTATGGTATGAATAGCTGTTATAAAACATTTCCCTTCTTCTCCTCTTAAAAACCCCCAAGGAACATTCTCCTACAAATATACAGAGTTTAGGGACAGGGAGAATGAACCTAAACTCAGAGTAAAAAAGGTAGTGGGGTACATGTGTAGAGAATACATGTGTCAAAGGGGCAATTTTTAATACCTGGCCCTGGTGGTACATTGTAGAGTTGTTATGAAGTTCCCTTTATGTATAATTCTCTGCTAAATTGACCATTCTGGGCTCCCATGACCCATGGCTCTTTAGGGTCCATAGGTGGCATCCTCTTTAACATCATGCTCTCTGAAACTGCCACCATCTTTGAACAATCATCTTTCCACATCTGTTGAAGCTACTTCAACTGCTTCCAATGTCGTCTGGATAGGTGTGGTTATAATAGCCAATCAACTACTCAAAGGTCCATCTCTGAGTACTTGTTCACCTATGATCAGGAAAGAACAAAGCAGAGACAGAAGTGTCCATGTGCTGGGTAGTAGCACAAAGAGTCTCTCCTCATTCAAAGCCACAAAGAAAGAGACAGCTACTGAGGTGGCCTGCCCATTGTTTTTACATACTAAGTTCTTTTTCTCAAAACCCAGTCTTCAAGTTTTCTAGTTCTAGAGCTAATTAGGGGACATTTTGACATCACTTTTATGTTCTTTATTATGTACTCTTCAGACATATATAACTGTAAACTGGCTTACCCTATGTTTCTGTGTGGTTGCTTGAATTGAATTCAGGCAAGAATTATCAGCACATACTTCAAAGTCTTCTCAGCACTCTCCCTTTCCCCACAGACTAGTCTATCCCTATTAAATGAGGAAAGAGCTTCACAAATTGTAAAGTTCAATATAAAGATGAGTGTGTCGTCATTACCATCTGTACTTCCATATACAGTAAACAAGTAGTTTTGCACTTGATGTTATTGTGAATGTGTCTGCCCTGAGCCCTTGACAGCATGACATGATTCCTAGAAGTAGGACCCGAGAGTCATTTCCAGCACCATAAATGCAATCCTAGGAAATGGTTGTTAACTATTACTGAAAACAATGGGACCTTCTATTTCAGCTTCACTTCCAGGATTGACTTTAGAGTGTGTAGTTGGTAACTTTTCAAATAGAATTTTGACTATGAGGGGGAGTGGTAGGGGTGGCATTAGTGCTGAGAGAGACATTTATGAAGCTGTAACCATTATCAGAGCCACTTACCAATAATAAGACATCACCTCAAGTTTGCATCTGACTTCTTCTCTTGTGCTTTAGAGACCATTTTAAGCAGTAAAATTGCTTTCTACGCTCAGAAATGAAATCACAGCATCTTTCTAGTCAGTGCAAGGGGACAGCCATTTGAACCCACAGATAGCCCTTTCAAAAGGCGGGAAATGTTTCCAATTTTCTGCAATCACCCACTCCTCAAAGCAAAGAACAGCAGAAAAGTCATTACAATAGGAGAAGAAAATATATCAAATTCTTTGCCTCTAATTTGACATGTGGCAGTTTAGTTAAATTGATGCTCAGAATAGCAGCAAAATGCTAGTTGTTAATAAGACCCATCATTATCATTAATGTCTTGAACAGACAAATTAGTTTTTATTTATTGATTGAAAGAAAGCCTATTTTAAAAATTCTTTGAAGAACTCAACTTGGTCTAAAGATAAAAAATGGTGCTACTTAGCATGTTTGCATTGGAAATGAATTTAATGTCTCTGAGTGACAGTAACTGTACATACATTTTTTGTTTTAGAGTCAGACAGTTTCTAAAGTCTGTCATCTGCTCTGATCCTATCTAACCCCATTCTCAATGAGATTGACTAAGTGAACAGTGATTCTTATTCCCAGACTGGAAGACTTGGAATAAATGGAAGAATTATATTATCCTCTTGCATACACTTGACCTTTAGAGCTGCCTATCAGTTGGAAGGATTCTTTAAAAGTGCTTAGCAATACTGACAACCATTTCTGTAACTGACTGCAAGAAGGCTGGGATAATCATTGACTCTAGTTAACCTCTGACATTTTGCTTTGGAATCCCACAATGTTATCTGCTTCTGTAGCTCTTTGCTGTCTCTAACCAATCATCCTTCTCTAATGACATTAAAAAAGGAAGTTAAAATAGCCAACAGCATATAAGCAAGAGTTCCATCCAAATGATTGTTGCACTGACAATGCCATCAGAAATGTTGTGTGTATATCTGAGAGCAATAGGATTTGAGGACTCTGTTCACCAGGGGTGAGGAGAGAATTGAAACATAGCTCTGAACTAGGAGATTCTTCTTATTTTCTTTCTGTCTGTCTAGTGTCCTCAAATATAGGAATTTCCTTCCCATTGGAGAATATGAGAGGAGTAAGAAAAGGTCTGTGCCTTCTGAAGTAGTGTGGTCCTCAATCAGTCAACAAACTTTTCTTAAGCACTTACTCTGTGCCATGCACTGTGCTAAGTACTGAGAATACAAAGGAAGACAAAAAAAAATCCATGATGTCAAGGAGCATGCATTTTAGTGGAGGACAGAAAATGGAATATGTAAATAACCATTTCATACAGAGTGAATTGAGGATACTCTGAAAGGAAAGATGTTATCATCTGTGGAACTGGGAAGGACCTTGGGCAGAGTCTAGAAGGAAGCCAAAGAAACTAAGAGTCTGTGGTGAGGAGGAAGATTATCCCGCACATGGGGGACAGCCACTGAAAAGATATGGAGCTGGGAGATAGAGTGTCATTTGTGAGGCATAGGAAATAGGCCAGTGTACCTGGATCATAGAGTACATGAAGGAGGAGTAAAGTATAAGAAGATTGGAAAGATAGAAAGAGGTCAGGTAATGAAGAACTTTAAATGGTTCATGGTGGAGTTTATATTTGATCCTGGAGGCTTAACAGGGAGTTACCTGAACACCTTAGTTAAGGGGGTGGCATGTTGTTACATATTCAAATCTATACATTAGAAAAATTCACGTTGGTAGTTTAGTGGAGGTTGGATTGGAACAGGGAGAGAGTGGAGCTCAGGGAGACTGGTTAGGAGACTGTTGCAATACTTCAGGGAGAGGCAATGAGAGCCTAGACTCAGTTTATGGCTAAATGAATGGTAATAAGGGAACCCTTCTGAGAAGTACTGTGAAGGTAGAAATGACAAGATATGATTATTTTAATAAACAGCCTGGAATAATGAATTAAATGCTTTGTAATAAGAAATATTTGGATTCAAATGCTGAGTTTGAGGTTAGTTGTCAAGTAGAAAAGTGAGTTAATCTTTCTCTCCCTCAGTTTGTTTTTAAACTAGGATTATAATACCTGTAGTAGCTACTGCCTCATGGGACTCTTATGAGGACCAAATAAGATAATGTATGCTTAGTGTTCTGCAAACTTTAAATTGCTACATAAAAATTAGTTAATTATTATTCTTGAAACAAATTTCTTTTTGTAAAGTTTCAGTAGTTGGTTAATACTGCCTCAGGCTCTAGACTTGCTTTCATTGTTGTTGGAAGGGAAGGTACTTACTTGAATTGTAAATCTCTTTTATAAAGCACAACACACAAAACCCCCTATTTTAATATTGATCTATATTTAGTTAAGGGCAAAATCCTCCAATAAAGCCCTCTTCCAGTGTCTCATTGTGGCCTAGAGTATCACTTCTTAAACTATGGGTCATAACCCCATAGGGAGTTGTGAAAAATTTGGCAGCAGTAAAAGGTTTCTGAACAGTAATGACCAAAAATTAATTAAAAATCAAATGTAGAATGAATCTTAGGTGTTTCTGGCAGCACTTACTGGTGTTGAATTGTATCTTTATCGCAGTCTTTGTTCTGAACACAAAGTCATGTGCACTTTGCACTGTCTGTGCCCTTAGGCCATGTAACACCAACTAAAACTCCCAAAATGAGAAAAGGAGTAGAAAATGTTTAAGAAGCCCTGGCCTAGAGACAACGCTGACATCTTGAAGTCTTTGTTGATAAGTGGCAGATTCTACCAATCCAGTTGGAAAGACAAATAGTGCAGGCCCAGTGATTAACTGTCAGTCATTTAAGGACCAACCTAACCAAGTTCAGTTAAATTCATCCCTAGGTTGGGTATAGGGTAATATACTTTTTGGCCATTGAAACTCTCAACAGTTATAGAGAGGTTGAGATCTACATTGGTGAAGGTAGTGCCTCCACCAAAGAAAGCATGGTCTTTTGAATGTCTGAGCAAAAATGGATGAATAAAAAGTCATACCCTGTGAGCAGCACAGCATGGTGCTAGGCTAAAGTTGGAAGATTATCAGTCATCTGAGCTCTGAGATGGAAGTCTCCTGAAAGCCTTTTGCTGCTTTTATGCTGTAGGCAAGGCAATTATTTTATTCTGAATAGACTCTTCATCTTCCACTAGAGTCTTAATGCATTTGCACAGGAGAAGATACAAAGGTAACAAAGATGTAATTTTGCTTTCAAAGAGTTTACAATTGAATAGTGGTAAATAGCTAGCACTTATGTACTGCTTTAAGCTTCACAAAACATTTTACAAATATTATTTTATCTTCACAACAATCTTGAGAGGTAGTTCCTATCATTATCCCCATTTTACAAATGAGGAAACTGAGGCAGTCGGAGGCTAAGGGACTTTCCCAGGTAAGTATCTGAGGCTGGATTTGAACTTAGGCCTGACTTCAGATCCAGGACTCTATCCACTATTCCCTATCCATTGAGCCACCTAGCTTCCTTTATATATATAGAATATAGAATAGTCACATACACAGGTAAATACAATATAAAGTGGACATGACATGTGGAAAAGAGGATACAAGATGCTGAGATGAGATGACAGAAAGTAGTTTACTTTATATAGCCTACACCTCAAAATTTCACCAAACTCCAATAATGTAGTAGCTACTGTAGTAACTACATTGTAGTTAACTACTTTCATGTAGACAGAGGAACAACAGGAAAATGCAATTGAGGTTGAGATTGCCCAGCAAGTGACCAATAAATATTGGATCCATAATAGGGAAGATACATTATATAAAAAATTCTTGCAATCAGCCTTTACCCCCCATTTTTTTATTGCATAGAAAAATGGACTAATTTGAATTCTACCTCCTTTTAATTTCAGAATGCTCTTTCATGAAGGTCATAAACGCCCTATGATTCTATAAAGCTATTGACAACCAATCAATCAATAAACATTTATTATATACATTGTGCAAATAATAAGGCTAGAAATCCAGAGGGCAGATAGTCCTTGCCCTCAAGGAGCAGGAACTCATAATTTAGACAGCCACAGAAGGAGAAGGAACTAAAATGAAATACTGTCATAGCTAAGCATCTCACGAGGTTGTTTCAAGACTTGTTGTTTCAAGAATCAAATAAGGAAGCATAAGGAAATTTTTTGTAAATGTGAGGACTGGTCTTTTACTAGGTGACAAAAAGGACTCCATGTTTGACCACTGATTCACCTACCTATATAGTCAGAAGTTCCTATATACCCAACTACTACATTGGGCAGCTACATTTAGGGTTAGAAATGCGAGGTTAGCAAACTTATCTATTTAGGAAACAATCCAATCCGGGTACAAGGTTAGTAAACTTTACTAATCACAGCATCCTTGTAGCTGATAAGGGATTGGGAGGGCTGGCAGTATAGACTCTTCATGGCTTCTACACCCATTCTGTACCCTATGGTTTCTGTCCCATTCAGTTCCTGTGAATCTGCCCAGTAACAACAATCAGACAGATATGAGGGCAGAGATTCAGGAGATTTAAACTTTTGATTAGAATACACCTATCATTGTTTGTCCAAGCCACCTTCCTTTGATGTTTGGACTTACTCATATTCAATAGATTTACTATAAAGTGATGACTTTTTTCTTTGTATGCACAGTGATTCTTTCCTAAGAGATAAGATGTTAAGATTGGTAGTAGTGGAGGGCATATTCATACTATTTAAGTGTGAACTCTCTAAGTACTTTAATTATTATTGCTGATTTTTAAAATGTATGTTACTGGTATCATTTGTTTTTCTATAACCTATATTTCCCCTGGCATCTCCTCTCTTACCCTTCCAGAGAACTATTCCTTCTAACAAAAGATTATTATTTTTTTAAGAGGAAGTTGAGAAAAGAACTCAGCAAAACCAATCACCAGGTAGAAAAAAATCTGATGTTATATGAAATGTTGCTCACCTCTTTAAGGGAGTGGAGGGAGATGCTTTCTCATGTTTCTTTTTTGGAGCCTGATCTTCATAATTTCACAGCATAGAATTTTCGTAATTTTTGTGGTGGTTTTTTTTTTTGTTTACATTGTTGTACACACACAGACACAGACAAACACACAGAGTTTGTTTTTTGGGGGGCCTTCATTTCCTTCTACATCAGTTCAAATAAATCGCATTTGTATTTGTAATGTTTTTGTTGTACCTTACATTATAGTGAGATTCTATTAGTCATAGATCACAATTTCTTTAATCATCACCAATCAATGGATATCTGCTTTGTTTCCAATGTTTTGCCACCATAAAAAGTGCTTCTATCTATCTATCTATCTATCTATCTATCTATCTATCTATCTATCTATCTATCTATATCTATCTATCTATCTATCTATATATATATATATATAGATAGATAGATATACCTATATATAATTTATTTTTGCCAATTGCTTCCTTAGGATGTATTTCTGATAGTGAACTCTTTGGGCCAAAAGGTATGAACATTTTAGTTGCCTTAATTTTAAAACTCCAACTTGCTTTTCAGAGTGGTTGTACAAAATCATAACTCCACCAAAAATGCAATAGTATACTGACCTTCCTATAACATCTCCAGTGTTGACTACTCCTGTCTTTTGTCATCTTTGCCAATTTTCTGGGTATGAAGCAAAACTTCAGAGTTGTTTTGATTTGCATTTCCCTTATTAGTGATTTGGTACATTCTTTCATGTGATTATTAATAGTTGTTATTCTTCTTTTCACTATTGTTTGTCCATATCATTGACAACTTATCTATTGGGGAATAAATTGTGGAAGAGTATGGCAAGATTTGGTTCCCCAGAAAAGTTCATCAATATTGTATACTAGTTTCATGATAGCATGCTTTCATAAGTTCTGGATAATAGACTATGCTCTCATGCTTTCCCAGTCACCATTGGTGTGAGGCAGGACCGTGTGCTTGCTCCCATGCTTTTTATTTTTAATTTTTATTTAATTTTAATTTTTATATAACTAATTTATTTTTAGTTTTCAACATTTACTTCCATAAGATTTTGAGTTTTAATTTTTTCCTCCTTTATTCTCATCCGCTTCCCCAAGACAGCATGCAATCTGATATAGGCTGTACTTATACATTTATATTAAACATTAGTCATGATGTAAAGAAGAATTAGAACTAATGGGATGAACCACAAGAAAGAAGAAACAAAACAAAGCAATGAAAGAAAAGGAAAGCAAATAGTATGCTTCCATTTGCATTCAGACTCCAACGTTCTTTCTCTGGATGTGGATAGCATCTTCCATCATGAGTCTTTTGGAGTTGTATCAGGTCCTTGCATTGCTGAGAAGAGCTAAATCTATTAAAGTCAATCATTGCACAATGTGGCTGTTGCTGTGTATAATGTTCTCCTGGTTCTGCTTATTTCATTCACCATCAGTTCATATACATCTTTCCAGGTTTTTCTGAAGTCCACCTGCTCATCATTTCTTAAAGCACAATAGTATTCCATTACATTCATATACTACAACTCGTTCAGCCATTCTCCAATTGATGGATATCCCCTCAGCTCCTAGACTGTTTAGCATGATGTTTTCAGTGCTGTTGTTTGACACCTTTATCAAGGATGACTACACAATCAAGGTCAAGTACTGCAGTGATGGTAAGTTATCTATCTTGAAGGTGGGCCAAGACAAAAGTGGAGAGAGAGCTGGTGTGCAACTTTTTATTTGCAAATGATTATGTATTTAATGCAGCCTCTGAAGCTGAGAAGCAATAGAGCATGGATTCATTCTGTGCCACTTGTGCTAATTTTGGCCTGATAATCAATACAAAGAAAGTAGAGGTTCTGCACCAGGCAGTACTGTATCATTCATAGGTAGGACCATCAGTTACAGTGAAAGGAGAAATTTTGAATGCTGTGGATAAGTCCACTTGCCTTGATGGTATATTTTTTATTGATGTGCACATACATGATGATGTTGCATGCATTGCCAGAGCTAGCTCAGAAGGGGAAGTTCCAAAGGAAAGTGTGAGAGAGAAGCATTAGGCTTCCTACCAAACTGATGGTCTACAGAGCTACTGTGCTGACCTCATTGTTGTACACCTCTGAAACCCGGACAGTTTACCAGCACCATGTCAGGAAACCAAATCACTTCCATTTGAATTATCTTAGGAAGAGTCTGAAGATCAACTGGCAAGATAAGGTATCAGATACTGAGGTCCTTTCTCCAACTAAACTGCCAAATATTCAAACTCTCTTGCAGAGCATGCAACTCTAATGGACTTGCCTTGTTTGAATGCCAAACATATGTTTGCCTATTTAATGGAGAACTCACACAAGGCAAATGTCTTAGAGGTCAGAAGAAGTGATACAAGGTCTCTCTGAAGAGTTTTGGAATGAGTTGTGAGAGATGGGAGATACGGGCACAGGACCATCCAGCTTGGTGTGCCTTCATTAAAGAAGGTGCTGTGCTCTATGAGCTAAGCAGAATTGCAGTAGCACAAAAGAAATATGAGCTGCACAAATTTAGACATCTCCATTTCAAATATTCATATAGACTAATTGTGCCCAACTTGTGGTAGAGACTTTTGAGCTCATATTGGTCTGATCAGCCATAGTCAGAGACACTGTATCTTGACCCTGACATAGTGATGTCATTTTGTTCCTCTCTGAACATGAAGATCAACAACCAACCATTGGCGAATACTTTCATTCTCATGCCTTTCTATTAGTTGGCTATATAGCATAGATATTAAACAATTTTATTAAAAGTATTATGTTAACAAGATAGAAATAGTTAGGTCACTCAGTGAATAGAGTGCTGAGCCTAGAGTCAGGAAGACCTGCTTTTAAATCTTACCTCAGACACTTATTAGCTATGTGACCTTTCAAATCACTTAACCTGTTTGCCTCAGTTTTTTTCAACTATAAAATGGGGATAAATAGCTACTTCCTACTTCCCAGGATTGTTGTGAGGATTAAATGAAATAATATGTATAAAGCTCTTAGGACAGTGCCTGGGACATAGTAGGTACTTAATAAATGTTAATTTCTTTACCTTAATAATAATGCTATTAAAGCAGCCTTTGAAGTGTTTGGGAGACTCATGGAAGGAGAGGGTACTTGTGGGTACGATAATCTTTCTGGGACACAGAGGGCAAGGGAGTGTCCCATTTACAAATATTTTTCATAGGGCATAGAATTTAAAATGACATTGATGTGGGTAATTCTCAAACTGGGTAATGTAATCAGCTCTTTTAGAAATTGGTTGGCCACAACTCAATGTCTAGTGCTTACTATGACAAGTAATGAAATATTGCTTAGAGGTCACATTCAGTGCTGAAAGCTGCAGATAGGAATTGTGAATTTCAGCAACAACACTAGCATGCTTTTGTGGCCTGGGGTAAATTACTTCTCACTCTTTATTTGTTTGCCCTGAGAAAGAGAGATAATAATCACCATCTATATTACACTCCCCAAAGGGCTGTCAAGGAATTGATTAATTCATTTCTTTATAGTTGTTGGTAATTAATTGAAAATGCTCAGGGGACAATACGTATTTCCTTGCTGAACACTGACTGAGTTCTTGTTGAAAGCAATATATGATGTTGGTGGTGAATATAGCTTTAAAAATATTTCCCATTTTAATAGGTCACCTTGTGACTGCATTTTAAATGAATGTACATTGACCAGCTGACTGAATGGATGGATGGATAGTTGCATGTATTCTCCATACTGCTTGATAACAAGATTGGGTAGATCAATGAGCTGCACTTAATTTGGTCAGAATAGTAGGAAAAGTGTCAGTTTTGCCCCAGTTAGAAGGTTCAGAATGCTGAGAATTCTTTGAACTATCCAAGCCACAAGAAGGAACCATATAACAACTTGTTAAAAATAACTGGGACAGGTGTGTGTGTGTGTGTGTGTGTGTGTGTGTGTGTGTGTGTGTGTGTGTGTGTGTGTGTAATGAAATCTCATGATCATTGATATGCTATATCTCATGCATAATTTTTCCATGCATTAATTAGAGTTTAGCCTCAACGTCATTTACTCACATAATTTGAGAGCTGGAAAGGGATCCGTATATTCCACCTTCTCTTTACTTGGGGAACCCCCTCATACATAGATTACCGGAAAAGTTATCCCAGGTTAGAAGTACTTTATGGCTCTTGTTGTTTGTCCTTCATTTTCAAAAAGGACCAGTGACGTCATGGATGATGAATTGGATTTAAGTGAGGCAGAGTTGAACAAAGCTGTCAGCCTCATTGACTCTCCCAGAGTCATTGAAGTTCAGCTGAGACAAAAGTCAAGACGATTGGTGATGACCCAGGATGACGTGGATGACCATGGCACCTTTGATGTTTGACTAAGCTCTCAGTACTCAACAATACCTGCTTTAGCTACCTTTCTGGCCATTGGAAGAAATTGTTCTCATCTGCCCATTCCCTGGGGGGAAGTCTTCACGTGCTTGAGGTAGACATCTTCCTAATTCACGGATGGATTGGAGGTCTGTTGGTTACCTTCAACCATAGTTCATAGGTCATAGTTCATGAGCTCCTAGTAATAGGCTTCCTTTTACTGACCCGTTAGAGGGCACAGTCTGTAATAAAGACATTTAATTAAGCAGCATCTCAAAGTGGGGTGAAGAGATCACTCTATGTATACAAGGTACATCTTTCCCACAGGTTTCTGCTTTCCTAGTGGTAAGAGCAAGTACATAGAGGACATACGTCCAGAAAATATGCCTGAAAGTGGATACTCAAAGGACCCATGTGTCCAGTGTGCAATAATGGAATACGTACAGATGAGGAACCTGTTTAGCTAGGGCACATGTGTATAGGGCATTACCTATAGGAACATAAGTGGTTAGGTAAACTCATACTTTTGATGCTAGAGTAGTATAAGTGGTATAAAGGTTTGATGCCTTTAGTGGTATAATGACATTATTCTTGGTTGTTCTCCACTGGGTGACTTAACTTTGCTTTCCATTGCAGTGTCTCTGCTAGGCATTATGTCTATGTCAGGTTTTCCCTGATGTGCATCTCAGTTGGTATATGGTTGATGAGATATATTCTGCTACTCTTATTATTGGATTAAGCACCTGTTCCTCATTGGTCCTATCTACTAAAAGCCATAACCCTACTATAGGCCTTCATCTCCTCACACCTGGATTATTATAATAGCCTGGTCAGTCTACCTGCTCCAAATCTGTCCCTATTCCAATCCATCTTCCATTCAACCACTGAATGATTTTCCAAAAATGCAGGTCTGATAATATCAACCTTCCCCCTCCCTCCCCCCACCTTCCTTCTAATCAATAAACTCCAGTGGCTTCCTATTGTCTCTAGGAACAGCACAAAATGCTCCTTTTGACATTCTAAGCCATTTATAGCCTAGTCCTCTCCCACCTTTCCAGTCTTCTTATACCTTATACCCAACATATACTCTTAGATCCAGTGACACTAGCCTTCTGGCTGTTCTACAGACAGGACCCTCCATCTGACTTCCATTAAATCCCAACTAAAATCCCAGTTTCTACAGGAAAATTTCCCTAATTTCTCTTAATTCCAGTGCTTTCCATTTGAAAAATTCATTTCCTATTTATCCTATATATAACTTACTTTGTATGTATTTGTTTCATGTTGTCTCCCCCATTAGATTGTAAGCTTTTTGAGGTCAGGGACTATCTTTTGCCTATTTTTGTACCCCCCAGTGCTTAGTACAGTATCTGGCACATAGTAGTTGCTTGATCATTTTTTTTTTTTATTGAATGAATGAATATAGTGACTAGAAAACTTTTTTTTCTGGAAGAAAGATACACTGATCTCTTTTAGTTCATAACCTAGACTATCACATTTAGTCAGGGCAAAAGCAAAATTTCAAACAGAACACCGTAGCTAAGATTAACTCTGTTCTTTTTATCTTTTGCCTGGTGATGATTCTAGTTCTACGGACCCAAAAAACTATCTGACTTGCGCTTAGAAATTTTCTTTTAATCCATGACATAACCCTGTGTTAAAAAGTCATTTTGAGGACTTCATCCTAACCCAAACCCATAGGAATTGTTTTGAGGGAGGGGTGGTGAGCTAGGTCCTTCTTTGATTGTCAGGCCTAACACAAAAGCTAAACGAAGGCAGAATGACTGTGGTCCATGGTGTGCATTTCTTATTTTATATGTTTGCCAGCAATCAAACCTTAATGCATACAACTGAGAAAACTTAGAGAAAGTAATGACTTGATCAGCCATAATGACAGTGAGTGGCAGAACTATTATTCTCACATTTGCCCTATAAAATATGTAAGCAGACAAAATAACTTAGATCTATAGCAGAAACAAAATGAAGGAAAAAAAACCCAAATTCTTTCTACATTTAATAGACATAAATTCCTTAAATACTAGATCATATACAAAATGTTCTTTTTTTTTCTATTGCAGTCTTATCATTCTTTTGGGCTCTTACTTTGCTGATGCCAGCTGCATTTCCCATTTTTCACACCTTTTTATATGCAAGCTGAAATAGAAGCCTGAGGCAATTATCCAGATCATTTATCTGAAAACTGCCATGTCTGAAATAAACATACGGACATTGGCTTTGCAGTTAACAAGGTGTTCTCCTCACAATAATCTCATGAGGTTAGGTAGCACAAGTATTATTATCTCCATTTTTTTGAGATGAAGAAACTGAGTCAAAGTGACGAACCCAAGGTTACCCTACTAGGAAGTGGAAGAATCAGGAATCAAACCTAATTCTTCTAATTCCAAATCCAGGACTCTTTTCACTACACCATGATTCACCTGTAATTGCTTCAATTCTCCCCTTCACTTTGAGTCAGAATAAATATATATATTAATATAATATAAATTATTTATTTATATATAAAATATATAAATAATTATAATAAAGTCTGACAAATATCAGAGTATTATTATTTTATCTAGTGAAAGTTTGCTATGAATGAAATGACCAATGAAATTAAAAATCAATTGGGTCTTATAATGTTTGAACTCTAAAAGCATAAATAAACTTCAATCAGGATAGTTTATTTGTAATTAATGTCTATGAAATAAGTAGTTAAAAACGCACCCAAAAGAAACAAAACCCAAACCCAAAACTAAACACAAATCCCAAACTCCCATGCACTCAGAACATAAAGAATTTTCAATGGTAACTCCCTGCTACTTGATGGAGCCACAAGATGTGTTAGAGAGAGCATCCCCCTGAGAATCAGGAGACTTAGACCTGTATCTTAGTTTTGTTGCTGTCTGTTAGGCTATTTCTCTTGCTGGGCCTCAATTTCCTCATCTATAAAATAAGAAGATTGGACTACATCAGTGATATCAAACTCTAATAGAAATGGGGCCCTTAACCATAGAGAAGGATCCCTGTAGGTCACTTACTGGCAGAGAAAAATATTGTCATTATTTTTTTTATCAACACATTGAAATCAGATAGGAATAGGAACTACATTTTATTCAGGTCAGGCCGTACCTGAAAGTGTTGTGGGGGGTGCATTTGACACCTCTGCACTAGACGACTGCTAAAGCTCTTTTCAGCTCAAATAAGTTATTTTCTGATATTCTGTGTTCTAATGTCCTATCCAGCTCTAACCTTCTATCCTTTCATCACTGTGAGATGATGATTCTTTGATGTACAAATGATTCCTCTAGTTTGGGGTTTTTGTTTCTGTCCAGGAGGATGCTTCCTCCCTCCCTCCCTTCTTTCTTTCCTACCTTCCTTCCTTCCTTCCTTCCTTCCTTCCTTCCTTCCTTCCTTCCTTCCTTCCTTCCTTTCCTTCCTTCCTTCCTTCCTTCCTTCCTTCCTTCCTTCCTTCCTTCCTTCCTTCCTTCCTTCCTTCTTTCCTTCCTTCCCAAGAAATACAGGCCAAACAGAGGATCTAAGGAAGAGTTGAGAGGGGTTCAGGAAAAGAATGTTAAGGTTTTGTTTTTTGGATTAGCCAGGTGGTAGTTTAGAATGAATGAGATTAAATCTATTAAATTTATGGAATAACCAAAGAAGACACTAGATTATAACTTTTTTAGAAAAATGAAAACTTATGACTAAAAAATGAAGCAGCTAGTTAATGCTAAAATGTGTTTCTGCATTGCTTAGAGGGGAAAATAAACTGGAATCTGGATCTTGACAGTTCCACCTCAGTCACTGTAGCACAGAAAGAGAATGTCAAAAATATAACTGGCAGGGGAAGGTGAGTCATGAGGGGAGATAAATCTGCTGTGGGGGCAGTAGGAATTGTTAGATTGTAACTGGTGTGGCATGAATAGGTACTGATAGAAGTTAAAGCAAGGAAAAGTATGTTGCTAAAAATGGAACTCTCTTCCTTGAGAGCCAATATGTAGCCCCTGAACCATGAGGCTCTGGTCAATAATAGTCAGCCTGAAGTTCATTAGAAATAGAAGCAAAATGTTAGCTTTGGGCCCATGTTGCCTATCACAGAAATCAAGATTTTATCTTTGTAATTAATTCAGACTCATGAAACATTCTTGAAATTCCTGGAGCAGTAATATCTCTGTTAGTTTTTAAGTTTTGTATCAGTGGAAAATTCCCTGAAGTTTTTCAGTCTGTCAGTTTTCTTGTATTGTGATTTTTGCGACCCTTAAATACTGGCAAGAACTCTTTAGCAAAAGATCCCTTTGAAGCAGTCTTTTTTTGTGTGTGTTTCAGGAAACAGCTTTTTGCTCAGAGGATTTAATTGTTGAGCATTTTGGGAAAGGAGGTGTGGTGGGGTTAGAACAATGAAATTCCGGAAGAATAACAAACAAACAGACACTTGAAAATGAGTTTGTCCTTTGGGGAAGGAGAATGTGGCTAGGCAAGCATGCTGCTGCTCTCGCAGCAAAAAAGACTGTATTCAGTCCTTGGTAAGGGCACCTCCACATTCCTTTTTCTGTCTTACTCTGTGTTTATCAGAAGGCATGATTGTTTTGTCACAAAACATGCATAAGTTTTGCAAAATTCACCACTGTCTTTGGTTGAGATGCAAATCATAGATGCTATCATGCTGGAGATGAAGGGCCTGAGGACACCAATGATCTAATCCAACACCCTTATTTTATATACATAAGAGGTAACTGAGCCCCAAGTGAGTAAAAAGACTTTGCTGGAGATCACATACCTACTAAGAAGTAGAGCCTTCGAATCCCAACATGGTTCTTTCAAATTCAGCACTTATTTGCACTGTATCAGTCACAGGAGATGGGTTTAGGTCTTAGCTCTCCTACTAACCTATTTATTGCATTATACTGCTATACTATTGTGTGTGATTTGTCGTATGTTCTTGAAGAGGACCATAACATCAGGGAGATGATGGCGTGACTTGCAATTGACTTTGATTTAAGTGAGGAAGGGCTGTGCAAAGTCACCAGCCTCACTTTCTCCTCCAGAGCCATCTGGGTTCAGTGGCCAGATATCCATCAGGACAACTGAAAATGGCCCTGGATACAGTGGGGGACCTTGGCTCTTTTAACAAAAGATCTTTCTGAGTTCTCACTTTCAGTGAGGCAACACCCATTCATTGAAAAGGCCTCCATTCACTGAGTGAGTCAAGGGATGGCCCCCTTAATCTCTATGGTATATTACTGTTTTACTCAGTTTTACATGTAGCAGATATTTAAGAAATGCTTGTTCAGTCAAATGGAATGACTTTTGCCATGTTCATTTATCTTTTCTGAGTTTCAGTTTCCTTATCTGTAAAATGAGCAGATTCAACTGGTTAATCTTTAAGGTTCCTTCTTGTACTACATCCTATGATCCCATGATCTTTCCTTCCTTACCTCATGAAGTTTTGGTGAAAGCTTGAATCCCAATGAAAATCTTTCTTCTCTATCTTCGTGTATAGGTTTATGGCTTCTTTTCTCCCATCATCTATTCTTTGACCAAAAGACCTATTTTAACAACAAAACAAAATGATACCTTATTTTTGTTCTTAAAACCAAATAAAAGGACTATTTCATTTATTTGTTTATTATATTTAGTTTAAAATTTAAATTTAATTAATTAATTTAATTTAATATTTAATTTAAAATTTAAAATAAATAATTTTATTTAAAATTTAAAATAAATAATTTTATTTAAAATTTAAATTTAATTAATTAATTAAAATTGATATTTAATGTAAAATTTAAAATAAATCATTTATTTATTTATTTATTCTATTTAAATGCCAAATAAAATGACTATTTCCAAATACATTGTAGAACAAAATAAGGGGATTATACATAAAACTTTGAATCTCTATGGATACAAAGCTTAAGTTTTTTAAAAAATGCATAATAAATTCAATATGTAACTTTCAAGTTTTTGAATCCTGATTTTATTTTGTCCTCTTCTCATTTTTGGGGTGAGCCCTATTCCTCTCTTTGCATCTTTCCTCTCTACCTCTTTATCCTCATCTGTAGTTTCCAAGATAAGTTTTGCAAAAGGAAAGTTCTTTTTCAGACCATGTAGACTAATTTCTGTTTAGGAAAATATGGATACCATATTTACCTGCTGCCTATGAAAAGACTTGTGCCTAGTCCTATCATATTCCTTGTATTCATGGAGTTTTATAGGTTTCAAGTCTTTATAGTCTTTGAGTTTTGCTGTGTTGTCTTTATTCTTCCATTTAAGAGAAGTAGGTCAAGAAGTGCTGTGGCTCTTGGCCCTGCCCCATTGATCTCCAGAATTCACTGAGGCCTCATGGACTCCTTCTGTAGTAGCTAAGACAACTGCCAACTAGTTCTGTGAATAAGGCTTTAGTTCTGTGAACTGAAGGTTATGCCTATTTTGCTATCTGGAAAATAAATTAAATGCTAATAATCCTTACTATTGGGAAAAAGACCAGAGAATCAAACAGAAAGCCCAAGAAATAAAATAAACACTATCACTAAAAATAAACCATGGCATTTAGATTTTAGCAGGCTCTGGGAAAAGAAACTAATTCAGGATGAGATAAAGGGAAGACAATGACTGACATAATGCTCACATGGTCAGAGTTAAATTAATAACACTTCCACAAGCTTCTTGAGAGAGTCAGAGGAATAAATGGGGAAATATTGGTCTCTCTGAAGGCAAAAACAGGAGGCCTAATTTCAAGAAAGAACAATTGAGTATAATAACATTGGCATAAGAAGGTGGAGAGAATGAACTAGCAATTCTATAGGGGCTACAACTGTTGAAGTGAGTGGAACAAACATCATTCTGATATACAGACTACCAGGAATACACAGTAAAAGATATAAAGGGAGAAAC
The DNA here is from genome assembly GCA_011680675.1 of Gymnobelideus leadbeateri. Classification (NCBI taxonomy): domain Eukaryota; kingdom Metazoa; phylum Chordata; class Mammalia; order Diprotodontia; family Petauridae; genus Gymnobelideus; species Gymnobelideus leadbeateri. The sequence goes on from WOXC01009667.1 coordinate 89,512, forward strand.
TTTTAATCAAATCAAGCATTTTCCAGACAAGCACCATGATTCATGATTCATAAACTCCCAAGAAGATAGAACGGTCTGAAGAGACTAGAGAATATAGTAAAGGGATCATAAAAGGGGGCTATTTTTGGTGGTATAGTTTCATTTTAGCTAAAAGGCAACAAAATGTATGTTAGGATAAAAAATATCACTTAATACTGGAATAGAATAGAAAATTTTGGTTCAAGAGTTATCTTCAAAGCTTTGTTCATACTATCCCCAAAATATTACTAGAGTTGGAAATAAGAGCTAAATTATTTTTTGGTATTCATATCTTAATTTATTCATATCTTTTAATATCTTTGAGTTTTTTGGCAAATTCATAGTCTTGTGTCTAATACATTTTAATAATATTAAGGTCCAAGCAAAGGACCATGTAGATGGCATCATTCATGGTCTCTGAAATCATCAATTTTAGTGGTGAATTGGCAAAGCTGTCTACTTTCAGATCTACTGTCAGATAATATACTTGCTGTTTGTAGAACTGCTATGCATAGAACAACCAGAAAACAAATTAAATGATATGTAACCAAGACTGAGATCTACCTTGGAGAGGGTAGTATCATGGAAAGTGTTCTGGTTGTTTTCAGAGGAGGTGGGTTTGAACTCTTCCTCTCATGCTTAATACATGCCTGATCTTGAGCATGGGCCTCAGTTTTGTTTTTTTTTAAATCTCTCAAATGGGACATATTCATATTATTTGGCTTTTGAAGTTACTTCCTTCATCTGAATCTTAGTTTCCTTATTCAATTCAACAAGAATTTTTTGAGTGATAAGTATATGTGATAAACTGCTCATGCTGTCAGAGCAAACACTGGGGTATGTGTGTTTGTGTTTGTGTGTGTGTGTGTGTCTGTGTGTGTGTGTGTGTGTGTGTGTGTGTGTGTGTATGCAGTAAAGAGAAAAGTAAATATGAAATGTGTACAAAGGAAAATAAAGTGATTTCGGGAAGGACTGTGAACAAATTTGTTAGCTCTAAGTTTGTGAAATTTAGGTATGCTCCTTTCAGTTCTACCATTCTAGGATTCAATAATTTGGTGTGGAAAGGTATATTTAAGGCTGAAGGAATTCAATCAATTACTACTTTATTTAAATTGAACAAACCCTCCTTGAAAGCTAAATTTCATAAGACAGTGCACTAGGTGCTGAAGGGAGAAATAAAACTGAATAAGACATAGATCCTACCCTCAAGAAACTTACAAAAAAGATTGCTATTAGTTATTGATGTTAGAAGACATACTGAGTAGGTAGGTCTTGAGCTATGTCTTTTAAAGAAATGTGGAATTTAAATAGGGGAAGAAGTAGAGGAGGAGGAAGAGGAGAAGGAAGGGTGTGTGACTTTTTGAGTTTATGGTTATAGCTGTGTTTGGTAGGACTGTCCTCTCTAGTAGAACATAAACCAGTTGACGTCAGGGTCTGTTTCATTTTTGTCTTTGTACCCCAAAGCCTGTCAGAGTACATTGAAAATAGTAGGTACTTAATGATTCCTTTCAGATTGACTCATTCATCTATAGTCTCAGATGCACATGACCTCATGGATAGTACATGAGGACCTGCCCAAGCTTTTCAGCTTTTACCATATCTGAAAAGTTGGCACAAACATATCTCAAACCCTGCCTTAGGATATCATTATCCTTTCTTCCACCCCTAGCTCATAGAATTCAGGATTAATTATAGGATCTATAAACAAATTACTTTTCTTTCTTTAAGAAATATCCAAGTTCTACACCTGCTATGTCTCCTTGGAAGGCTTGTCTGGAGGTCACTGCATTTTATTCTTAACATAAGAAAATACAGAAAGCTCATGTCTTGATTTTGTAGTCAGGACCAGCTCCCTGAAAAATATGAAGTCTCCAAATAGTCTGGTCACCTGGCTGTGGAACTAGGAAATGTCTATCAGGTTCTTGATAACAGTCACATTCGGGGTTTTTTTTTTTAATAGCATTTGCACATATTAAATTGTTGTATTAGCTTGCTCACTGCAGGAAGGAACCTTAGAAAAGAAATGCCAGCAGCTGACATTAGGGAAATGTTAATTTTTCCATCCAAATCTATGACAGTTTGGGCAGAAAGGATTTCTTTAGAAAAAAAATTCAACAAGCTCAGGAAAGAATTCACCTTTGTACAGAGGTGAGAAAGAAGATTGCTTTTTAAGCAAGGGGTTTCCATTGGCTTGAGAAGTATCAGTTGAATTTAACAAAGCTAAGACCCTACCATGATTTTTTTTTGTTGTGGCATTGTCCAAAAGGGAAGAAGAAACATACTGTGGTAACTTAAGTCCAGCACTAAGATAAACTTAAATGATTGTTTTTTTTTTTCTAATTTCTAGTCTTTAAACCCACTTGGCACCACCTTTGAAGAAAAACAGGGATCTTTAAATATCATTTGACTTTTCCTTGAATTCTCTTCTATAATAGCTTAACAAGTAAAAAAGTCACTTGTAGCATAATTACTGCCTCACTTCCTCTAATGGGTTAAGCTTTACTTGGAAGCTCTGGAGAATGAAAAGAAATTGGGGTACACATCTCCTTTTGCCTTTGTTTAGGATTATTTCTGCAGTTCAGAAAGATAAGTAAACAGCTAAGTGGTGTTTGATTCTGGAGCTTTTCCCTTGGATTTTTTTTTTAATCCGGGGTTTCAGATGCTATATCAAGTAGAAAACCAAAGTGTAGTGAAGGAAGCTACTGTAACATTGCCCTTGACCTTTGGAGACCCAGGAATGTCCCACAGGAAATCTGAGAAAATTTGGTTGTTCACAATAGTCTGCCCAATTTTGGAGAAGAAAAAAGTACTTTGGGTTAAGTTCAGATAAGCATCAAAACTCAGAGATAGCCATGTGAACCAAAATAGCAAGTTATTTGACTGTTCCCTATTGCTAATTGATACCATCTTGCCGAGGAGATTCTCATTGGATTGATGAATATCCAGAAAAAATCCCAAATAACACCATGAACTAAAAACTTGATGATTCTATATTAAAGACAAAAAACATCATTCTCAAAAATCTTCCCAAAGAAACTATGGAAAAGGCAAAGACAAAATACCAAAAAGATAAAGTTAACATCCTTAGGTCTTTGGAAGTCAGGTTTTTGCATAATGAAGATTTGAAAGACCAAATTAGAAAGAAAAATTGATCAGAAGCATGCTGCATTAATTTTTAGGTATCCTCATCATCTTAAAGTTAAAATATATTTTAGGTTAGCTAGATGGCATAGTAGATAGTAGATAATAGATAGAGACCCTACAGTCAGGAAGACCTCAGCTCAATCGTAGTCTTACATACTTACTAGTTGTATGACCCTGGGACAAATCATGTAACCTCTGTTTGCCTCAGTTTCCTCAAGTGTAAAATGAAAATAATAATAGGACCTACCTCTCAGGGTTGTTGTGAGGATCAAGTGAGATAATATATAAATTATATAGAATTTATAAATTATAAATATAATTTATATTTATATATAATATATATTTTATATATAATATAAATATAAATATAAATAAGTACTTTACAGTACTTAGCACAGTGCTTGGTACATATTGCCTATGTAGTAAGCTATATATAAATGCTTACTTCCCTTTCCCTCATATATGAAGATGTCTTGCGGTAATTCATAGAATTCCTTCTGGTATATTCACCCAACTCAAACTAGCACTGATGAATTGGATCTCCTAAACGGCAATTGCTTTCTCAGGTTCCAAAGCATCCTATACATGTAAGCTCCTACAACTATAGCTCAGAAGCCCCAACCAGTGTTCTTCCCCTTAGGAGTCAGTTAGTAGATGGAATTAGTAAAGGCAGACTAAAATGGCATAGTAAGAACAGTATTTACAAATTATTCTCTCCATGATCCTGGGTCACAGTATCCCACAAATACATACAGCATCAGTGGGAAGAGTAGACACAAATTAAAATATAATAGTAGTGAAGCACATATATGGAACTCTGATATCAGAACTCACAACTAAGACAACTCATACCTCTGGTGCTTCAGAACCTCAAAAACTTCATTGATTGCCATGGCTAGCTCTCTTATGTATTCATATCCAACTTCTCTTCTCTGTTGCTAGAGGTCCAGATCTTAGAAGATACTTTCTCCCTTAAATGACTGCTTCCTTATATATGGAACTATAGGGAGAGATTGTTTCTATTTCCTCAACTAAATTTTAAACTCTCTCAAACTGACTCTCCAACTGCTAGATGGGGTTTACTTTTAGATTTCATGGCTAATGTGAGGGAGGAGAAAAATCCTCCCTTTTCCTCCTGCCAAGAAGTTAAGATATGAGCTCTTCCCCAGCTGCTGGTTCCTGCTTTTAAAATTAAAATTGATTGGGCTGTTTTTTTTTTAAAGAATTTATCCTGGCACATTTCCAATCATTCTTTATCCAGGAACATTGATCTTTTCTGACTCAGAGAGGTCTTTATGCTTCATAAAGAGATAGTAAGTGGTTAACACCTTGTTAAAACATTAATACCTTTTTGTCTGGGATTATATCCTATTGCTAAATTAAGTGGGAAGGGCAGTGGTAAACCAATTTTTTCCCTTCCTTCCTCTAATTACAAACTCAAATAATTTTTATTTTTAGAATTGAGAAACAAACTATAGAAAGCCTCCTCTCCTTGTAGAAATAAGCTCAGTGTGGAATTAGACTTAGGATCTCTGTCTTTTAAGGTGGGTGTGTCAGTATGCTGTAAAGAAGTTGAAACTGAACCTAAACATAATATCAGAGGAACCTGTCTACATCAAGATGCTGTCTGTAGATGATGGAGATAATAGAGAAGTTCCCAAGTGAAAAGTATAATTAAAAAAAAAAAAGAACTGTGTATTAGAAACTTTAATCACAAGGGTCTCCAGTCAGAGGATCTGTCCTGGAATACCAGATCTGTTACTTAGGCTTATCTGACCTACGGCAAGTCATTTCTGCTCTTGGGGTCTGTTTTCTCTTCTGAAAAATGAGAGGGCTGGACTAGACAGAAGAGGAAGGAGGGGGAGGGAACCAGCATTATTAAGTGCCCACAATGAGCCAGGCACTGTGGTAAGTGCTTTATCAATATTATCCCATTTAATCTCTTAGGTCCTTTCCAGCTCTAAATATGATATAAATAATATATTTATCATTTATGCCTAATGACCTTGTGGCATTGTCTAAAGAATTAAAGTTAAGGTCACCAAAAGGGTAATGGGGAGGCACATGGTAGACATGAGTGAGCCCAACAGAACATGGCTAAACAAGAACTGTACATGAGCAGTACAGGCATACCTCAGAGATGTTGTAGTTTCGGTGCAATAAAGTGAACCTCACAACTTAGCAAATCCCATGAATTTTTTGGTTTCCTAGTGTACATAAGAGCTTTTTTACACTGTACTGTAGTCTATTAAATGTGTACTAGTATAACATCTAAAAATGTGCATACCTCAATTAAAAATACCTTATTCCTAAAAAATGCTAATCATCATGTAAGCCTTCAGTAAACCATAATCTTTTTTGCTGGAGGAGAGTCTTGCCTCAATGTTGATGGCTGATGACTGACCAGGGTGGTGGTTGCCAAGGGTTGGGGTAACTTCAACAATTTCTTAAAATAAGGCAACAGTGAAGTTTGTGCATCAATTGATTTGGCCTTTTATCGAACACTTAGAGGCCATTGTAGGGTTATTAATTGGACTAATTTCTATATTATGCCTCAGAGAATAGGGATGCCCAAGGAGAGGCAGAGTGTCAGGGAATGTCTAGTATGTGGAACAGTCAGAACACACATGGGATTTATTGATTAACTTCACTGTCTTATATGTATGTAGTTCATAATGCCCCAAAACAATTACAATAGTAACATCAGAGATCACTGATCACACATCACCACAACAGATATAATAATAATGAAAAAGTTTGAAATATTGTGAGAGTTACCAAAATGTGATATAAAGATATGATGTGAACACATACTGTTGGGAAAATGTGCCAGATAGACTTGTTCAACACAGGGTTGTCATAAACCTTCAATTTGTAAAAAAAACATGGTATCTGTAAAGTGTAATAAAATAAGGTATACCTCTAGAGTACAAGATATAAGCTGAGATGTGTGATGGGAAAAGAAAGCAGGCTTGTCTGTGTAGCGGCAAGCACCCCAGCATCCCCAGAGTGGCTGCCAACACAGGTTCTTAGATCTGCTTTTCAAAAGGAAAGCAACTCAAAATGGGTTAACAAGCTTACTTTAATCAAACAAACGTATATTACCTAGTTCAGGGGGAAAAGGTCAGCACCTTGAACATCAGAGGATACAGACAGATCAAGCAGACAGGCTTCCAAACTGTCCAACCATTATATCAATACCAAATCACAGTTACCAGAAAGGGAAGCATCAACATCTGGGTTTTCAAAGCTGGAGGGGGGCTTTCAACGGCTGCCCAGACTCTCATCTGGTCAAATCACACAACACTTCTCAAAGTGAGCCCCAAAGCAAAGTCTTCCATCAGGCTTCATATAGCCTTCTCCTGGCTCAGAGAATGTAACAACCTTCTAGACCCACTGCCCAATCACAAAGTATCAAGGTGTGGGCTTTCCTGAAAAACAAGCCTCCCACCACAGGCTCCAGGTGCACTTAACCTAGGGGCAGGGAAGGTCTTTAAATCTGCATTTCCATTACAGTCTGGTGGTCAGAGTTTAGAATAACTTATGGACAGCAGGGTTTTTCATTGCTATCCATACACAATTAGGAGAATTGGAGGAAGATCCTAGGCACATTAAGTGAACCACTTGTGAAAAATTTATAGGGGCAAATGGATAGCATGCCAGGATGTGAGTTGATGGTGATCTGCATTGATAGAAGGAGCTTGCACATCAATTAAGTCACAAATCTGTTAGTGTGTAAGTATTGTGTAGCACACTAATGATTATACTGACCAATAAATGAACATAAACATTTTTGTAAATTGTATTTGATGATAACACTATCTTCTTCCTGTTTACCTATAGACATTCTTTATGCTTTTTTATGTTTTTTTTGTTTGTTTTAGCAAAGAAATCCCTTTATCCAAGTCAATAGTAAAACAGAAATTAGGGAAAGTATTCATAGGAGAATATATACCAAACATTACAGAGTGAAAGAGATTTCCCATTGGGAGTGAGGTAAATCAGCTCAGTTGAAAGAGTCCCAGATCTCAATCTAGAGTGAGGTTGGCACCACCCATATTTTCTCTCATTTTAACGAAGTGTGATTGTTCACTCACAACTTAACAAAAAGGATTAGGTGGAACATTATTAAATTGATTTTCTATAAATAGACAAGAAATTTGACCAACATAGGAATGTGCTGCGCAACTCTTCTCCTACCAAAGTTTTAGGTATTTTTCTCTGACAAAGAGAAATGGTAGATAAAGCTCACTGACAACTTCTTCTGCAGCTCAAAGAGATTATTTCTTTAAGATACAGAGGCCCTCTTTAGGAAGCCAAAAAAATCCTGTTCAAGTCATTAGAGATTTATCTACCAACATGCATTTCTCTTTGGCAGTGAGGGAAGCAAGATGGCAGAGTAGAATAGAGCATTGGATTTGGAGTAAGAAAGTCCTGAGTTCAAATCTGGCATTAGATACTTACTAGCTCTGTGACCCTGGACAAGTTACCTCATCTGTAAAATGGGGATGTATCTTCCTACAGGATTTTTGTAAGGATCAGATGAGATAATATATGTAAAATATAAATGAGATATGAGATAATGAGATAATATATGCAAAACACTTTGCAAACCATAAAGTATTATTTAAATGTGAAAAATAATTATACAATAATAATTATATTATATCATTATGATAGTAACATCATTATGTTTATTTTATATATTTTTGCATCTTTTATTTAATTATTAATTAATTAATGATATCATATAATTATATTATTGTTATTATGTGGGGAAATGTAGAAGGCTAGACAGAGTTTCTGTCTCCTGGAAGGGTTGAACTGAACCTGGCACAGCAATGGAGGACAAAATTTCATTTATAATTAGATAAGATTGGGTATACTACCTAAAGGCTTGATGCCTCTCTCACCACTGGAGCAGCTGAGTTATGGGCACACCTAAGCTAAGGTGTAAGGCCATGAAATTTCTCCATGGAGGTGGAAAAAGTAGGTCTTGCCCAAATGGATGAAAAAATGAGAGGCAGGGAACATTTGGCCATGTCACATTCCCAAAGTGGGAATCCTCCAAGGACAAGTATCTCGCTTTACTTCATGTTCAGTCAGACCAGTCTCCAAAGCCTCACAGAGAGCCGGCTACATTTAGAATAAAATTCTATCTAGTCAAACTGTGAGAGGCAACGTGACTAGAGAGCTGACCTTGAAATCAGGAAGAGTTGCATGTAAGTCCTCTGATGGGTCAAAGCAACATTAGCCATGTAATGCCAAGCAGACAATTAACCTCTCACTTAAAATCTTAAGTTACTGATCTGCCTTGGCAGAGAATTTACTTATTGGGAGTTCCCTATTCAGATGCAATCATTAGAGCAGACCAAAAAAACACTCTCCCCCTACTTCCCAACAACAGTGACAATAAAATTAGATTATGAAATTCCACTGTAGTATTTTGGCTGATTAATTGTCCATTTATGTTGTTGATTAATGTTTTATGATATAGTTTTGGAAGACCACCGTAATGTTTTGGTTGGTTAATTATCTATTTATAATGTGAATTAATATCTTATGATCTGTTTTTGCAAGACTAAGAAATGACATTGGGCAACTAACCTCTAGGGGGTGGGCTGGAGCTACATCATTCTGGTTCCTGAGGGATGACTGTTAAATTTTCAGTGTGAACATCTACTCTTCAGAAATTGGCAAATGCTGCAAATCAGAGCTTGATTTATTGTTTCGTTGATTGTTTATATTTAAGAAAGTGATAAAGAACATATTAATAATGTATTTTAAACTCAAAAGTGTGTCATTCATAGATTCTTTTTTCCCTAGAGAGCTGACTGCTAAACATTTAACACACTTTTGCTTTCAACTCTTATAAAAAGGTTCATAGCACAGATCAAAGAAGCCCTGAGATATCCAATTTTCTGCAAACTAAAGGACTGTATTTAAAATTTCTCAAAATGATTTAGTCATAGTACACTTGTGTACTGGAATATATCGATGGAACTCAGACATGCTCTTTGGGAGTATGGAGAATACTGGGATAAAGGGAAAATGTTAAAGCAAAATAGGGGAAATTTAATCTCTTTTCCCCACCTAGATTGTTCTGTGTTATGAATTTGTTGATAGAGTAATAGTTTCATATTTAATATTTTATAAGTGAAAATGAGGCTGGTCAAAATTTCCTCATGAAATATCTAGTCACATCACAAGGAACATCACGTTTCCACAGAACACACTTGGGGAAATAAACGTTCAAATAGCACTAGAGGACAAAGTAGTCTCCAAGGTAAATTTCCATGCTGATATTCTATAGTTCTTTGTGCCTTTAAATTAGAACTCAATCAGTGATTACCTTAGACACTCAGACAAACAACTCCTTTTCTTCAGGACATAGGGGTGATCATGGCTAGGCTTCCAAAATATGCCCCAGTGTCCCAAGTAAAGCATCTCCTACAAGGGGTGAATTAAGGAATGTAGAGTGGTAAGCTTTTGCTTTGAGTCCAGTGTCCTAGGTGAAGCAAGGGATGAATTTATAAATGTAGAGTTATAAGTTTTTGCTTTGAGTTCCATGTTTTGTTGGTGCATGTTGCTGTGACTCATCAGACTATTTTGAATGTTTGGGTATTTTTCTTTAGTTTGAATAATATACCATGACTTAGCTATTTATATGCAAAAAAAATCCATGACTTCAAGCAATTGATTATGGGATGTGTGCCTGATGGGGAAAAAATTTGCAAATTGAAGCTTAGTCTCGCCTGACCTAGCCTGGACCCACCTGGCCTTTAAAGGAATTACTAAGCACCTCATTTTGCTGTAAAGGACAGAATAGTAAAAATCTAACCATTTATAAAACAAAGAATGCTATAAACCTTCATTGGCAATTATGGAGGAAGAGCAAGATTCAGTAACCATCCTGACCTGTGTTACCCATGGTTACACAGAACAACTCTGAGGATTTTTCAAGTTTAGATTGCTTAGGTAAGTCAACCTTCCACTCACAGACATGTCTGGTTACAATCCTGATCTTCTTTGGTCATATTTGTCCTTCCTGAACCTTGATGTTTTGGTGAACCATTTACCTAACTTCTGCAAAGGAAAATAGCCTGTTTTCTCTGTGTGCAATCTAATTTGATTCCTTTGTTTGGACTGAGTCAGCTAGCAGAATAGTCATCCATGACTGTGTTAATTGTGACTGTCCAGAATATGAATCTTTTCATAAATCTTTGATAGCAGGGCTGGACTTTTTTGATGAACTGTCTTTTCAGTGCTGACAGATAAAAGCAGTATGGCTTTAGCCTTAATTTGATCATCTAGGGACATGCTTAAATGCTGTGTAAAAGCTTTGAATATTCATTAACCCAAGGGAGCCAATTTCCTCAATGATCATTCTGAAGGAAATATGTTGTGAAAGGTATTCAAAACTTGGTGAAGTAGAAATTATAGACTCTCTCTCTTTCTCTTTCTGGAATCTTCTGCACAATGTCAAATCTGGTTAACTCCAAGTATATGCCCTTTTCCTTGGCTATCCTTTAGTTTTGGATGACATATTATGGCTCTCCTTGTGATTTTTATTCTTTAAGAGGCTGGGTAACCTGAATGTAAGAAGCTGAGAATAAAAATTAACACTTGAGTATCCACAGGGTCTTTGATTTCATTCCTACTAATCTATGGTGAATTGCCTCAAATATTTGAGGTATATAGGAGTGAATGGAGTTGCCCAGAGTAAGACAACTTAGTCTAGTTTCTAACTAGTGTTAGAAACAAAATTTAAACTCAGTATTAGAATTGGGTTGGAAACCAGGTTTTCCTGACTCCAGACTAGCACCCACTATAGATCTAAACCAGGCTGTTTTTTCAATAATTCACAATTCATAATGATAATAATATAATAGCTAGAATTTATGTAGTGCCTTAAGATGTACAAAGCACTTTACAAATATCAACTCATTTGAGCCTTGCAACCTTGAAAGGTAAATGCTATTTTATCTCCATTTTACAGATGAAAAAGCTGAGACAGACTGAGGTTAAGTGAATTGCCCAAGGACACACAGCTTGTAAATATTTGAGGTTGTATTTTACTTCAGATCTTCCTGACTGCCTGGTCCACCAAAGTATCCATTGCACCAACTAGCTGATGGACAATTGTATGAAAATGGGCCAATTAGGTGACTGCTAATAGTTATGAAGGTTGACTGTTTTCTGCTTTCATTCCCCACCCTTCCTCTTTCTCTAACTCCTTTTAATCTGGTTTCTGGTTCTACTAAGTTGCTGAAGTCATTCTTTCAAAGGTTACTGCTTATCTCCTTATCTTAAGTTAAAAGATCTTTCCTTAGGTATCAGAATCCTTCATGCATTTAATTTTTTTTTTTTAAACAAACTGACACTTGTATCTTTCTCCTTCCTTGGATTTTTTTCTTTCCTTGGCTACTGTGTTTCCTCTCTGCAGCATCTATCATACTTCAGTTTCTCTAATTTTTGGCTTTTGTGCTGTTTCACCCATTAGAATGTAAGCATGGAGCTTACTGTCTAAACTCTTTCCACATTAGTATTTCAATCTTCCTTCCTTCCCTTCTTCCTTCCTTCCTTCTTCCTTCCTTCCTTCCTTCCTTCCTTCCCTCCCTCCCTCCCTCCTTCCTTCCTTCCTTCCTTCCTTCCTTCCTTCCTTCCTTCCCTCCCTCCCTCCCTCCTTCCTTCCTTCCTTCCTTCCTTCCTTCCTTCCTTCCTTCCCTCCTTCCTTCCTTCCTTCCTTCCTTCCTTCCTTCCTTCCTTCCTTCCTCCCTCCTTCCTTCCTTCCTTCCTTCCTTCCTTCCTCCCTCCCCTCCTTCCTTCCTTCCTTCCTTCCCTCCTTCCTTCCTTCCTTCCTTCCCTCCTTCCTTCCTCCCTCCTTCCTTCCTTCCTTCCCTCCTTCCTTCCCTCCCTCCTTCCTTCCTTCCTTCCCTCCTTCCCTCCCTCCTTCCTTCCTCCCTTCCATCCTTCCTTCTTCTCTTTTCTGATTCTCCTCTAACATCTTTGAATTCTCTTTTGTCTTTTGTTAGTTTTTCTTCCTCCCAACCTCTAATGAAGTCATTTCCTAAAGCTTAGTCCTTGTCCTTCTATCTCATGATATTCTTCATTCTTATGACTTCAGCTATTATTTCTAAAAAAAGACTTCTACATCTGTATATTTAACTCTGGCTTCTGTACTTAGTTCTAGATCTACCTTTCCATTTGCCTGGTAGACAAACCCACCAATTAAATATGTACAAAATCGATCTGAAAAGTACTATGCAAACATGATTTCTTGTTCTTGCAGTTCTAGAAGAATTAGTAATAGCAGGAAGGAAAGCATCAGTAAGAGAAGAATGAGGACAAGGAAAAGGAAGAGAAAGGAGGGGTTGTATTGATGATGATGATTGATAATTGATGATGCACAGATATTTGTGACCCTCCATGATCTGAAGTCTTTTCTAATCCTACTTTGAATGATTACACCTCTTATGCTCTAATGAAATTGAATTACCTATTATGACCAAATTAAACTACCCACTCTGTACTTTTCTATTTCCTTACCTTTGGACATGCTATTCTATACTCTTGGAATGGCCTTTCTCCCATCTCTGCTTTATAAAAATTCTATTCATCCTGTAAAACCTGGCTTAAAATGTTTCTTTGCTCATGAAACCTTCCATGATCTTCTGAATTGAAAATTACTTCTCTCCTCTTGGAACTTTCTTTTTTCTACATGTTCATTTAGTACTTTTGGCATTCTGCCTTATATATGTTATATATCTCTACTCCCTTACTAGATTATAATTTCCTTCTACAGAGCCACTTTCCAGCATATAGCAGGTATTCAATAAATGTTTGTTGAATTAAATTGAATCAACTGATCAATAGGTATCTCATTAGAATTGAACACAATTTTTTTCTATGGCCCATCTGTCCTTCTGAGTCAGCTCTAGGGGTTGGTTTCAATTTAGAGTGTTAATGGGTATCCTTACTGAAGTCACTGGCCACCCAAAAAACGAAATCAGTACTGAAACTTGAATTATGGATTGTGATACTTTCTTAATAGGAGCAACATTTATTGAGTACTTTCTGCGTGCAGACACTGTCTGAAAAGATGTGAGGAGATAATAGTATTAGACAGTGTACTCCTTATTCTTAAGGTATTCTCAGTTTAGTTAGGAAAGCACAATTTCCCTAACCCTGTTTTCTATGAGCCCTTAAACTGTTTAGAAAGAATTATTTAATAAGTTATGGTGGACCTGATTGAATTCTGAAAATCCCACCAGCAATAGATTGTTAGAATTGTCAGGGATCTTAAGAGTCATATTCTTTAATCTCAAATGTTGTTTGAGACAGATAAATGTCTTCTGAGATGTCATGTAGTATTGCAGAGTGGGTAGCACACAGAACTTGGAGTCAAGAGATATGGGGTTTAAGTCCCAACTCTACCATTTGCTGACTGAGACATCATGAAATCACTTAAGCTTTCTTAAGTCTCAGTTTCTTCGTGTGAATTATAGTCTTATGTAATATACACTTTGTCTCTAAGGCCCTTTTTATATGAAGCAGTTGATGAAAAGCCCAGAAAAAAGTGTTTTTGTGCAAAGGAAAATATTTCTATTTATTGTCAAAGGAGGTAAGATATTGCTACTGTATGGATAAAGATTTTGATAACTAATGTAAGTGGAGAAACTTTGTTTTTAATATAAACTGCTAAAATATTTGCATGAAGAAAAGCTTTCAGATGGGAGTTTCCACAGTTTGGGAAAGATGATCTGTAGTGTGGATCTGGTGAATCTCTGTCAACAGCAGAGGAAAGCTCTGAGCTTGTGGGAACAGTTAAGAATTATAAAGATGTAGAAAAAATCCTTATATTTATTGACAACAGAGAGATTTGAGTGTGAAGAAATATAATTTCAAGAGCACTAAAGAGACAGATTGTCTTGAAGATTTCAGAGAAGGGATGATAGATACTTCAGCTAATTTTCAAATGCATATTTTATGACTAAAAATGGTAAAACTAAGTAAATGAGAAATCATATAAACGTTTGGAGACTGGGGTATGACTGAAAAAGGGCTGTTGGATTTGATAGGCAAAATGTGGAGAATGAGACTTAGGAAGTAAAATGTGAACCACTGAGAGTCAGAAGGCTCTCACCTGAAGCTATTGGATTTTAGCTAGAACAGTGAAAATGCAGCAGGAGAAAGTGAAGAGAAGTGGGGCCTGGGTAGAGGAACCTCTAGCATGGGTGGGCTGAAAAGCTGTTCCATTGGAACTGTGGTATTTAGGAGAATAGGTTGAGAGAAGGGTTCAGTTGACTGATTCTTGATTGGTTAGAAAGAACTGATTTCATTGGTCAAGGGCTCCAGTGACTGCTATTGCCTTTCATTGCCACCTAGCACTGGAGAAAGGTGAAACTCTGTGTAAGGGCCTGTTACTCTCTGTTGCTGTCTCATGCTCAAGAAGAAAAAGCAGAGGGGCACATGGGAATTTTTTAATGGGATTTTACTGTTCTGACTTAATAGAGTGAACCTAAAAGATATCGCTGTGAATTCTCTGTTGACTGGATAGTGCAACATCCAAGTCAATAAACAGCTCTTCATCGAGATAGTCAGTGTGATGAACTTAGCATGTCTATGGTGAATGAGCTAAGCATGTCTATTTTTAACTAAAAACAGCTTGTAAAGGCTATGTTTGGTAGAGAAGAGAAAAAAAATTCTCCAGTTGAAGAATGATGAGGATAAACAGCCAACCAGTAAAGGTATTCCTGATGGACTTGTAACATTGAAGCCTGAAGTTTGGAGTTGTGAGTTGCCCTAAACCGTTGAGTTTTCCTCCCTAGTATTTATTTTACTTTATTATTAAAGAAATATTTGTGCTTAAGTTCTAAAAGTGTCATTACTATGAATGGTTGTATAGATAGAAAAAAATATTCAATGGGTGCATCACTGGAGTGATGAGCAGGGAAAATCCAGTTCCCTTCAACAGGGAAGAACCATCTAGAAAATACTGGGGCAGCTAGGTGGCACAGTGAGTAGAGTCCAGCCCTGGAGTCAGGAGGACCTAAGTTCTGAGTTCAAATGTGGCCTCAGACAATTGATATTTACTGGCTATATGACCTTGGGGAAGTCACTTAACCCAAATTGCCTTGCCTTCTCCCCACCAAAAAAAGATCATGAAAAAATCAATTTAAACATTGTTATCTCTAGGATCTGAGAGTTTGAATGTAACCATTGATAGTGGTCTATATCTGAGAACTTAGGCCTGCTAGTGTAAGAGCAGATTGGGTGAGTGAGCCATAACCCATAGAATATTGGGGATGTTTATGTGCTAAATAGTTGGTAGATTTTACCTGTAATACATATGTTATATTGTGGGGGCATTAGAATAGATCCCACCACCACTGCCATTACACTTGTATTCATACATTTTATAACACTGCTATTTTTTTATTTAAAGAAAATTAGCAACTACCTTGGCTATCAATACAAATACTTCTTATGAATGGAAATCCAAGAATTCCATAGGACTTAAAGAAAAAAAATGAAAAGACTTGAAAATTAGCCCTTTTCATATGATTTGCTCATTGTGTTATCTTTTTTGAATATTAATATAATTTCAGTAAAAGTATAGTGAGTCCTGCTTAACTTTAGACATAACTCTCCTTCCTCCCACCAAATTAAAATTGCTTACTTCATAAGGCTCTATTTATATGATATACCCTGTATTTTGATGAAATAATTTTGATGGAACTCCAAACAACTGGGGGGAATGGGATGCTAAGTGGAAATAAAAGTTTGTATCTATGGTTGACATGTCTGTTGCCTTTCTTTAGTAAGTATAACAGTGAGTTCAAAGCTAGTACTTAGTACCCTAGGCTACAGGAGGGAGAGTTATGAGATTTTATTTTATTTTATTTTTCTATTTTATTTATTTATTTTTGTCACCCATTCCCTCTGGGGAGATAAGTAATTCAGTATATATTGTATATGTCAAGCTATGCAAAACATTATCATAGTAGATATATTCTACAAGCCTGCTTATAATTCCCTCCCACCCATCCCAGCCCCACCTGGTCCATTCCCTACATGATCCTGCCCCTCTTCTATAGTGGGTACTTCCAACTTCCCCTTCCCCCAAGGATGCCCTCCCATCCATCATCCCTCCTCTCATCCCCCTTCCCCCTATTCTGCTGTAGGTCGAGATAACCCATTTAGTATGTATGTCATTCTCTCTCCCTGAACCAAATTCAATGAGAATGTGGTTTTGCCTTTTTGCTTTCCTATTCTCCCCCTCCCTTGCAACCACTTCCCCTTGCTTCTTCTACATGAGATAGTTTACCCTACCCTGTCTCTCCCCATCTCCTCTTGCCACTTTCCTCTCTCACCTCATAATTTCACTCCTTGAGTATCCTCCCTTCCCAAGAAATTCAACCTATGCCCTCTATCCATATATAACTGTAACCATATATACACACATTCACACATGTATTCATATGACCACACACCCTTCTTCCATTATTTTCATAGTGAGAAAGATTTCATCAGTCACAATTATTGTTTTTCCATATAGGAATGTAAATAGTTCAACTTTGATAAGTTCCTTTTGATTTCTTTTCCCTTATTACCTTCTCAGGCATCTCTTGCTTCTTGTGTCTGGATGTCAAATTTTCTATTCAATTCTGGTTTTTTCCTCAAGAATGCTTGAAAGTCCTCTATTCCACTGAATGACCATATTTTCCCCTGAAACAAAATACTCAGTTTTGCTGGGTAGGTGACCCTTGGGTTCATTCCCAGTTCTTTTGCCCTCTGGAATATCATATTCCATGCCCTTTGATCCCTCAGTGTAGAAGCTGCCAGGTCCTGGGCTATTCTGATTGTGTTTCCACAATATTGAAATTGTTTCTTCCTGGCTGCTTGTAGTATTGTCTCCTTGATCTGGGGATTCTGGAACCTGGCTATAATATTCCTGGGAGTTTTCTTTTTGGGATCTTTTTCAGGAGGTGATCTGTGGATTCTTTCAACCTCTATTTTGCCCTCTGGATCTAAAACATCAGGGCAATTTTCCTTGAGAATTTCTTGAAGGGTGATTTCTAGGTTCTTTCTTTGATCATGGCTTTCAGGTAGTCCAATAATTTTTAAATTGTCTCTCCTGGATCTATTTTCCAGGTCAGTGGTTTTTCCCATGAGATATTTCACATTGCCTTCTAATCTTTCATTTGTTTGGATCTGCTTAACAGCATCTTGATTTCTCATAAAGTGATTAGCTTCCATTTGCTCCAGTCTAACTCTGAAGGAATGAATCTCCTCAGTGAACTTTTGAGATTCTTTTTCCATCTGGCAAATTCGACTTTTTAAGGCATTCTTCTCCTCATTGCCCTTTTGGGCCTCCTTTGCCATTTGAGTCAGTCTATTTTTTAAGGTGCTGTTTTCCTCAGTCAGGCTGTTGACCCTCATTTCATACTTTTCCTGCATCCTTCTCATTTCTCTTTCCAATTTTTCCTCTACTTCTCTTATTTGATTTTTAAAGTCCTTCTTAAGGTTCTCTATGGCCTGCAACCCGCTCATGTTTTCCCCTGGGGCTTTTGGAGCAGGACTTCTGACCTCACAGTCCTTTTCCCACTCTATGCCCCCAAAGTAGGAGTCCAGGGTTGCATTTTTCTGTTTCCTTTGCCTTGGCATGTTGCCACTTAATTACTTGACTTTTGGGCTTGTTGCCACACTATGGCTCTGCTGCCAGACAAGAATTTTTGTCCCGAACATGTGGGGGACAACTTCCATTTCTGGAAGCTGGAAGCCCACCCATGCCCTCCACCCCAGATCACAATCCAGATCCAGGGAGGTTAAAGCAAGAGCGATTACCCCCCAAGACTGATTGCTGGATCTCCCTACAGTTCGCAGGCCAGGAGCTGGAGCTGCCTCTGAAAACTACAAAATGGCGTGTCTCCTCAGAGGCTTCTAGCCCCCAGGGGAAGAAGCCAACGCATTCCCCAAATACTAGTCCCAAAGTCCACAGGGCACTAACCTCTCACTTTGTCCTAGGCATGTCTATGTTGATAATTCTGGATTCGCCACAGCTGCTGGTGTTCTGGGGTCTCTCCAGCCGGCTGCTGGCCCTGCCGCCCTGGGGCTAAAACCTCGGCTCATGGGGGACCAGGCGCTCTGTGCACTGTGCTGCCAGCTCCCAGACTGCTGTGCTGGTCCTTCCTGCAGGGCTGCTGGGCTGTCCTCAGTGGGAGGTTAGCTTCTCTGTGTCATTCTGTGGGTGCTGGGGCTCCAGAAGTTGTTCAGAGTCCCTTTTACATAGTTTGGAGGGAGTCTGGGGGCAGAGTGGCTTGGATGAGCTTTTTCTACTCTGCCATCTTGGCTCCGCCCCCAGTTATGAGATTTTAAACAAGCATGTATTATTATTATTTTCTTTTTTTTTTCTTTTTGGAGGGGGAAAGCAGGGCAGTTGGGGTTAAGTGACTTGCCCAAGGTCACACAGCTAGTGTTAAGTGTCTGAGGCTGAATTTGATCTCAGACCCTTCTGATTTCAGGGCCAGTGCTCTATTCATTGTGCCACCTAGCTGCCCTTAAACAAACATATATTAATTTGGCAAACATTCATTGACTTCAAGAAACTGCTCTAGGAACTGTGTATGCATTCACAAAAACAAAATGATCAGTTCCCTCAAAAAAATTACATTCTTTTGGACGATGAGGTAGGGAGTGGTTAATAGCATATTTCAAAAACCTCACAAATTTAGAATCTTTTTGACTTTTTAAAGATTGTGTTATGGTAGATTGGAATGATGGCCTTCTGACACTTGACATTTTCTAGTTGGCTCATCCTTATGGAACATTTGTGATGTTCATCATTTCATGATTCCCAAAGGGATGCATAAGGCTATTTGTTATTTTTCCTTCCTTCTTGAAGAGGACCATGACATCAGGAGGGTGATGTTATGACTTGCAAGTGAATTGGATTTAAGTAAGGGAGGGCAGTGCAAAGTTCCCAGCTTTACTTTTTCCTCAGGAGTTATCTGGGTCCAGTGGGAAGATATAGATCAGAACTACTAGAGATGGCCCCGGATATAGTAGGGCATCTTGGCCTTTTAAGCTAAAATCTTTCCCAGGTCTCTGTTTGTCAGAAGGCGCTATTTTTAAAGCTCTTTCTCTATTTACTCATTTTTGTGTCAGTTGTTAACAGAGACACTGAGCAATTATATGATGCCCAAAGCCACAGAGCAAACTAATGAACAGGGTTCCCAGACTTTTCCATCAAGTCTAGTCATTCAATTGGTATTTATTAAGCACCTATGAATATGTTGGTATCATTCCTATGACTCAGAATTGTAGACTCATTAAAATAGAGGAGAAAAAGGTTAATATATGTATACATATATATGCAGATTATATATATATATATATATATATATATATATATATATATATTAAAAGAGAGACAGAGAGACAGAGAGAGATCTGATTACAATGAGAGACAGAGACAGAAAACTGATTAGAATGAGAGAGAGAGAGAGAGAGAGAGAGAGAGAGAGAGAGAGTACTGAATGGAACTTGGGAAATGACCATGTCTAACCTGCCTTTTCAGGCAAGTGAATGACTAAAACATCTAGGACAGATGGTTTTCTATTCTTGAAATCTCCAGGGATGGAGACTTCACAATTTCCCTTTGCAGAACATTCCAGTGTTTGATCATACTGATGGTCAAGAAATTCCATATGTCCAAATGAAGCTATTTTAATTTAGTTTAATTTAATTTAAGCCTATTTTTTGGTTCCCTCTTCTGCAGACAATAAAAGAAATAAAATTCTTCCATATGAAGATATCAGGAAAGTCAGCCTTTCTTCAACATGTTAGTTTCATTAATCCCTCTCCCAGAGCATCATGAGAGCCTCCTGACTGAACACTCTGCATCCCTCTCTAATCCATCCTTCATAAAGAAGTCAAATTGGTAGTCTTAAAACATGTATCTGACCATGTTGCTTTGCTGCTTAACAAACTTCATTGGCTTCTTCCTCATTCCTCTAGGATAAAAGAAAACCTCTTTTTGGCCTTTAAAGCCCTTCACAATCTGGTTCCAGCCTGCCTTTCAGGTTGATTACATGTTAATTCTCCTCATTCCTGAGTCTTTAGTTAGACTGACCTACTTGCTATTCCACACACTCAATATTATATCTCAGTCAGCCAATCAATATGCATTTATTAAATGCTTACTATGTGCACAGCAGTGTCCAAAAAGGAAAAATAGCCCCTGCTCTCACTCAAATTATATTCTAATGAGAGAAGATGATTCATGGAAGGAATCTGAGAAGGGGTGGGTGGGATGAAGGTAGCTGGCTCAGGAATATGGCAAAGATGTCTGGAGTGCAATTTAGTAAGAAACAAAGACATGGCTGGTCTATGTGCTCTTCTTAATTAGAGGTTCTAAGAGGAGCCATCAAGTTAAAAGAGAGAGTAGGGAATAAAAGTGACTTTTAACATATGGATTCCAGGGCTATAGTCATCTTCCAGGATTGAGAAGTTGTTAGGGCACAGCAAAGTCCAGGATGTGGCTTGGTGAAAAAACAATCTCCAGCCTCCAAGGCTTTGTACAGGCTGTAATCCACACCTGGATTGCCCTCCCTTCTTTACTTTTTTTCTTGGAATACCTTTCTTCCTTTAAGACTTAAAGTGTCAACTCCTTTTAAAGAACTTTCCTAATTCCTCCAATTTTTTGATTCCACCCTCATTTTTGTTATTGTTTTTGTTGTTGTTCAATCATTTTGGTGTCCAATTATTCATGACTCCATTTAGGTTTTCTTAGCAAAGATACTGAAGTGGTTTACCATTTCTTTCTCCAGTTAATTTTACACATGTTTACAGGGTTAAGTGACTTGTCCAGGGTCACACGGCTAGTAAGAGTTTGAGGCCAGATTTGAACTCAGGAAGATGAATCTTCCTGATTCCAAGCCCAGTGCTCTATCCACTGTGCCACCCTTTGTATTTAACTTCTATAAACCCTCTCTTTACTTATCTGTGAATACATTGTAAGACTCAAGGCATGTCTCACTTTTGCATTTGAATCCTTAATGCTTATTATACACCCTATCATTTTGTAGATGCTTAATTAATACCTATTGATAGGTATTAATTATTAATTATTTCTGTTGGTAGTTGACTTTTGGTAATGAGTTTCTCTGAACTTAAATTGGCCCTCAAGGTAAATTGCCAGATATATATTCATACCCTTGCCAGTTTGTTGGAAACTCAGAGTCTGAGATATACTGGAATGGCCTTTGAGAATCCAACAGTCACCTCAGTGCCATGACAAGACATAGGAGCAAATCTCCAGGAGAGGAAGTCCACTTTTAGCCTTCAAGGTTTCCTTAGTTTTTTTTTTCACTGGACCTACTTTCTACTTCCTTAGGTCTAGGGTCTATCGCTAGGTCTAGGTCTAAAAATTTTGAATTGTAAATAAGCATAGATTTAGTCTAATACAGTACCCCCATTCCACAGATGAGAAAACCAAAGCTAAGAGATATGAAGTGACTTCCCCAAAGTCATATAGCTTAAAAGGGGAAGTACTGGTATTTGAACCAAGGTCCTCTTTCCAACTACTTAAATTTACAATTTTTCCATGATATTGTACCACATTTTTTGTGTCAAGCCTTTGGGGCAATCTTTTCTGGACATTTTGCTCCCACACTGTACATAGTACTATACTGAAGAACTAATTAATACTAGTTGTATTATTTGTAGCCTTTAATGGTTGGCAGCTAAGTGGTAAAGTGGATAAAGTGCTGGATTTGAGTTCTGGAAGACCTGAATTCAAATTATTTCTTACCAACTTATTAATTGTATAACCCTGGGTACGTGACAACCTTTCCCAGACTCAGTATCCTCTTTTATAAAATAAGGATAATAATAGCACCTACCTCATAGAGTTGTTGTGAGGACCAAGTGACATAAATGTGAAATTCTTTGCAAGCATTAAAATATATTTATATGTATATGCATACGATATGTGTGTATGTGTAAGTATATATTTATGTATACACATGCTATTATTATGGATGTGATTTTGAAAAATATAACTTCCAACTCGAATGCAGCATTTGAAAGATATAGCTTCACAAGCAATGGGTTAAATAAAAAGGCAGAAGAGTAGTGTTGCATATAGCAAGAAGATATATTCCTGTTTTGAAATCCATGACTCTAAGGAAGAAAGCATGTTTGCTGGTCAGTCCAAGGTGAAACTGATCTTTGGAACCTGCCCTGAGTTGCTGTCCATGGTACTGGTACTCTCATACTACCCCCTTGTCTTCTCAGGGTATCTTGTGAAGTGCTTCCCATGGACTTACTCTTCTATGCTGACATCCAATCATCCTTATTAAAGTCATGGGTCACCTCCATGGCATAATGAGGTACATTAACCTCTGCTCACATTGAAATTATTCCGTACCTCCTCTCTTGTCCAGACTCTTTGTACCTTCAAGATATCATTTAGCTAACAATCAATGTTAATCTATTATAATGTACTCATGAGAATGGCTCCCTCCCTTTTCTAGGTAACATATGTGTGTGCCAATAGTGCCCTTCTAGAAATAGGCATGCAGCTGTTGTTTTGATTCTGGGGTACCTTTCACAGGACAAACCAGTGTGCATCAGCATTTTTAAAAACAGGTGCCAAATTACAGAAATCTAAGCAAACACCTCTGTTACAAGTTCTTTCTTGCCCTTGATCCTTTGCTGCCTCTCTTTACAGTTACAGAGCCCTGACTTCTTTACTGAGCCAAGACTTGTGATTGTACTCTGTTTATTGAAGTACACATTTTGTTGAATTTTGGCCTTTGGACCATTCCCATAGGAGACAATATTTCCTCTCTTTCTCTACTTTCCATTTCATTGTCTAACCTGGATAAGGACAACTTGAGTATCATGAATTTCAAGCCAAGCAGGAGTGAATGGTGCATGATGGCAGGGGCAGATAACATTTTTAGGGCCTTTTGCCCCTTAAATCACATTCTCTTGGTGGTTACTTATCTGTCTCCGTATCAGACCAGCCTTGTTGGTCTGGTTTTCTCTATTCAGATCTTGCATGTGCTCTCTATGGTAGCAATGAACAAAGTATTTACTACCAATTCATCACAAATGTGTTATGTTTTCAGTTAAAAAAAATCAAGTTTTTTAAAGGTAATTTTGGAGGCAATATAGTATAATGGGTAGAGTACTAGTCTTGGGCTTTGGGATTTCTTGCTCTGATAATCAACTTTATAAGCTTCTATGAGCTACTTAACCTTTCTTTGCCTCAGCTTCCCCATCTATAAAATAGAGATGATACATACTTTATCCTGCTCACAGAACTGTAAGGCTTCAGTGAGACAATATATTTGAAAAAAGTTTGGTAAATCATAAAGTGACTACACAACTTATCAATATCTGAGTCTAGAAGCTTTCCACTCATTCTGACTGTATAGACATTGCTGCCACCATAACTGTATAGATACACTTTGTTGAGTCTTTTCAGTTCTATACAACTCTTCTTGACCCCATTTGACATTTTCTTGGCAAAGATATTGAAGTGGTTGGATGTTTACTTCTCTGGTTCATTTTACAGATGAGGAAACTGAGACAGATGAGGGTTAAGTAACTTTCCAGGATCACATAACTAGTAAATGTCTGAAGCCATATTTGAGCTCAGGAAAATAAGTCCTCCTGACTCCAGGCCAAGTACTCTTTCTATGGCACCACCTAATGGCAATGGCTGTTGGTAAGGGATAACAAAACAGCCTTGTTAGATCGTAACATTGAGGTGCTTGACAATGAATGCATTTAGCTTTTATCTGTATGTTTAGCTTTGTGGAGAAAGAGGGCTCCACATTTCTCACAGAGCAGCTTGATTTAGCACAGTCATTCCTGGATTAATCACGTTAGCCAGTCCTGACTTGTGGACATCAGGAGAGTGACAGAAGAGAAAACAGAAAAGCAGAAATATGTTTGTGGGGCCATATGTGCAAATAACCCAAGGCTTCATTGATGCTTCCTTCCGTTATACCATAATCGAATCATCGGGGACCAGTGTGAAAGCCTCTGCTTTCTTTCTGCTTTTTTTTTGTTGCTTTCCAACAGTGGTTTCTCAATCAGAATTGCTGCTAAATGAGAATTTGTTACCCCTTCCCCTCCCCCTCTCTTTACTCTCTGTCTCTTTCTGTCTTTCTGAATGTTTGTCTCTTTTCCTCCCTCTTCCTTTCTGCTACTCTCTGCTCTCTCTCTGCCTCTTTATATCTCTGTCTGTTTTGTGTTCTCTGTCTGTCTGTCTGTCTGTCTGTCTCTCTTTCTCTCTCTTACACACACATACATTTGAGAACATTTATTTCTAAAATGGTAAAAACCCAAAGTGTGAGATGCATCTGTTAGTTGTGTACATGCACACATGCATTATCTACAATACGATGTAGCAATATCATGAATAAAAATAATAAAGTAAAATGAAAAGGCAGAACCTATGAGTTGCTGTGTGCAAACAGTTCAAAGAACAATGTGTAAAAGCTGGAGGTTGCTTGTCAGTTATTTGCTCCTGCCAACTGTGCCAGGAATCAATAAAATTTCAAAATCTACCTTTCTCCCCTTCTGTTTGGTATGGAGACTTGGGGCCAGCAGAAAGAATGGCAAAACAACAATAACATCAAACAAATCATGGTTTCGACCACAAAGGAGAAGGAAGTTGCTTTTCTTGATGTTTTGAAAGAATACCCCATGTTTCTTTAAGACCTGGCCATCACTGAATTTTGATCAGGCAACCTTCAGCACAGAAACACTGGCAAGTGTAACCAGTTGGTTTTAATTACGTGAAATACTTTAGCCAAAAGTTACATATTTTTTATGTGGCAGATGTCCTTTTCTGCCTAGTGAAAAATATGTATGGAGAGTGAACTAAATGATGTTTAACTGTGTTTTCTCAGTTGAATTCATTAAGTATAAACACAAAAAAGGAAAAAAAAATATGACCATTGTTGATGGGTAGAGTATTAAAATGTACATATGAATACAAAGTTTGGGAGAAAAGATTATGAGATCACTGCTCCCTAAATGCAATACTGAATTTTTATACCTTTAATTTAGGAATTTAATTTAGGAAGGTGAGCAAGAGGCTCCTAGAATCTTAGAATTTTGTGAATAAGTCCCTATACCTTGTCTTAAAATAGATCCATTTATGAATACTTGGTATAGCACCCAGACAGTCTATCTTTTGTGGTGTGGACATTTGCTGAAAAATGGGAAAAAGAGTTAAAACTTTACCAAGAAAGTGTACAATGTGAAGGCTTTTGTTACTGCAGTATATCAAACTGACAGACAAATGATTCAATATTCAGCTTCGCTTAATTGCAGAAGAAAATGAACTGCAGAAGTGGAAATATAAAAAGAATATTTAAAACCCACATAACCTCTTCAGAGAATTCTGACTCAGTTAAATAGCTTTTGCATAAAGAACATTCCAAGTTACTGAAGGTGCTTAGCTGAAACCCAGGTAATCCTGGGACAAAATTATTCATGGATAGTAAATAATGGGCAAGTCATGGAAAATAAACAAAATGAAGTGGAGATTTACATAAGCAGGTAAACACAACTGGAGAAATAAAATTGAGATTTTATTGGATGTGATTGGCAACCGAAATACCACAGCATACCTAATCCAAAGAAACAGAGTAGGTTAAAATGGCAGAAAAATAGCAAGATATATTTCAAGAAAAAGTTGTCTTGTAAGGAAATCCATGAACCTGACATTGGTAGGGGTGGGGTAGGATGAGGAGGAAGCATGTTGGAAAGTATTTGGTTGAAGATGAATAGAGGGAAAAACAGAAACGATAACGTGATGGAAGTTTGTTTGCAAACTGCCTGGTCAGAAGGAGGAATGGAATGATTTCTTAAAGCATATAACAAAGCCACAAAGAAGGGATTATACAGTGGTAATGGGGAATATCAACTATCTGGACATCTCTCTCTGCATCTGTCTCCCTCCCTCCTCTCTCTCCCTCCCACCCCACCTCACCAGAGAATTGAAATTTAAGACAAGTAAGGCAATAGCAATGTAGGATATGTGTATTATCCATGTAGGTTTTATGTATATTGATATGGATTCATCTAAATGAGGCTTGTTGGGAGGTATGAATAGATATCATATTTCTGTAATATTGCTTCCTCTCCAAGGGAAACATTGATTTGAGTCTGGAGGGGTCCAGGAGAAAGGTCGAGCAGGCTGGCCACACTGTTCTGCTCAGAGAGGGCATACAGGTCTAACATTATGTCTCTATGCCCTCTCTTTCCCCATATCCCCAGTGGTCCAACAGAATGACTTTCTTTTAAAATTCAAGCTGCTTTCCTGCTTACTATTTGGTAGAGAGGAAAGGGTACTCCAAGTTTATATCTCAAGGCTTGATGCCTTCCCACTGAATACTAGTGACACAGCATAAATAGTGAGTATTGAGTAAACATATTTATCCAACCAGGTAACATACAAAAATCAAAGAAGTTATATGCCTTACAATATACCAGAATATTTACAGAGTGGGAGGCAAAGCCAAGATGGCAGAGTAGAAGCACAAACTTGGCATGGGCTCCTGCTCCAATCACTTCCAATACGTGTAAACAATGACACTAAAGAAATTTTAGAGCTATAAGACCCACAAAGTGACAGAGAGAAACAGATCTCCCACTGAAGGAAGCCTGGCAGGTAGACAGGAAGGATTTATCATACCAAGCTGGGAGCCCAACACAGGACCGTGTGAGCTATGCGGTTTTAGCTCCATGGCAGCCCAGACCAGCATCAGCCTGAGCAGACTTTAGGAGAGTGAATTATCAGTAGCTATGGTAGTTTCTAGACTTCTGAACCCATAAACTCCAAAGACAAAGTAAAAGGTCAGTGTGAAACTCTGTTGGAATGGGGGGGACTGAAGAGTGTTGTCTGTCCTGTCCCTGAGGTGAGAAGTGGCAGAGTTGTGGTGGCTCCAATGGCCACAGCTTGGCTGCCTCAGGAGCTCCTGGCCTGCAGATTGTAGGGGGACCAAACGACCACAATATGGATCGTGGTCTTGGGTGGAAGTCCTGGGGGATGTGACCAGTACAGAGCTTGTGGGGGCTGTAGAGAGGGTGCCTAAGTAATAGATCTGGTAGCTGTGAAAACCCCAGTGATTTGGGACATAGCTCTCTCCATTCTGGAAGCAGAGTTCTACTGTGGCAAAGTGCTCAAAAGGTAAGTAATTGGCTGGCAATACAAGCAAGCAATAGAAGCACAAACAGACCATAGAATCCTTTTTGGGGGACAAAAAGGATCAAGGCATGTAGTGGGAGGAAGACATCAAAGTCAGAACTCCTGCATTAAAAGTCTCCAAGAAAAATATGAATTGGTTATAGGCCATGGAGGAGCTCAAGAAACATTTTGAAAATCAAGTAAGAGAAGAGGAGGAAAAATTGGGAAGAGAAATGAAAATCATGCAAGAAAATCAGGAAAAGTAAGCCAACAGCGTGCTAAAAGAGACTTGAAAATACACTGAAGAAAATAACAACCTAAAATATAGACTAACTCAAATGGCAAAAGAGGCCCAAAAAGCCAATGAGGAGAAGAATGCCTTAAAAAGCCAAATTTGGCAGATCAAAAAAGAATTTCCAAAGCTCACTGAAGAGAATAACTTCTTCAAAATTAGATTGGCACAATTGGAACCTAATGGCCTTATTGGAAATATATAGAGTAAATGAGTTCTTTAACTATGAATAAAACATTTCACCTCAACCAAGAGAGTCCCTGATTTCATTCAAGGGAAAATTCCTCAAAATCTCATGAGGAAAATTAGAAAATAGGGACATATTGAACAGCTGGCTTTTTCCTACAAGTTATGAAGCTTCCCTAAATCTTATATTTTTCTTCCTTTCTCCTTGGAAAGATGGAATCACATGTGTCCTATCTTGAAGAAGGAAGCAAGAAGTATATCCCTCATCTCCATTGCTTTTGCACCAACTGTATCACCAAGGCAATATTCACAGCACTTATGGTGACTATTAATATGCTGGCATAGTTCTGAAATGTAAATTAAAACAGACTCTCTATATAGAAGACAGAAACAAAAAACATTTATTCAGACACCAGAAAGCCAAATCCCAACACCAGAAAACCGAATCCATCATAGCAATAAAGAAGTTAATACATATTATCACTGCAGAGAGCAACAACATCCCAAAGCCTTCCCCCTGCTTGGAGCTTCCCACAAACAAACATTCACAATCTTAGCTATCTCCTTGCCTGCATCCTTTCCCTCCCTCCAAACTAAGTGCTCTGACCAAGTTCCTACTCCATCCAGTCAGCAAACTTCTTCCACCACAGGCTCCATGTGATAACATTCCACTGATTAAGGAGCAGGGAAGAGCTTCAAATTCCCTTAGGCCTATTAAGGGGCAGGGAAGATTTTTAAATTCCTATTACCATTACACAAAACAACATAGGTATGCAGAATTGAATCATCATTCTTTCCACAAATGAGGAGAGTCTTAAGTGAATGTTCTAGGCTTGAAGCCAGGGCTATAGTAAGAGAGCACTAGCTGCTTTTATTGAATTCAAGTCACAGGCCCCAGAGAAACTATATCTCAGGGTGCCAAAACAATTTAGGGATGTGATCCCTGGTCTGCTATGAATGATCTTTGAAAAATAATGGGAAATAGGAGAAGTGCCAAAGTCCTAGTGAGAAGTATATTCTGTCTCTATTTTGGAAAATTTATTTCTAGCCTTCAAAACTCACTTTCATAAGACTTTGAGTTCTAAATCCCCCCCGCTCTTTCCCTCTCAAGATGGCATGTAATCTGATATAAGCTATACACATATAATCATATTAAACCTATTTCCACATTAGTCATATTATAAAGAAGAATAAGACCAAAGGGAAAAACCACAAGAAAGAAAAAACCAAAGCAAAAAAGAGAGAAAATAGCATTCTTTGATATGCATTCAGATTCCATAGTTCTGTCTTTGAATGTGGATGGCATTTTCTATCTTTAGTCTTTTGGAATTGTCTTAGATTATTGCATTTCTGAGAAGAGTTGAGTCTATCAAAGCTGGTCATTGCACAACGTTGCTATTCCTGTGTACAATGTTTTCCTGGTTCTGCTCATTTCACTGAGCGTTAGTTCATGAACATCTTTTCAAGTTTTTCTGATATCTGCCTACTCATCATTTCTTATGGAACAATAGTATTCTATTACATTCATATACCACAACTTGTTCAACCATTCCCTAATTGATGGGCATCTCTTCAATTTCCAGTTCTTTGCTACTACAAAAAGAGATGCTATAACTATTTTTTACTTGTGGGTTCTTTCTCCATTTTCAAGTTCTCTTTGGGATATAGACCTAGAAATGGTATTGCTGGGTCCAAGTGTATGCACAGTTTTATAGCCCTTTGGGCATAGTTCCAAATTGATCTCCAGTTGGGTCAGTTCACAACTCCACCAACATTAGTGTTCAAATTTTCCAACATCCTCTCCAAAATTTATAATTTTCCCATTTCATCATGTTAGGCAATCTGATAGGTATGAGGCAGTACTTCAAAGTTATTTTAATTTGCATTTCTCTAATCAATAATGATTTAGAGCATTTTCATATGTCTATAGAGAGCTTTAATTTCTTCATCTGAAAACTGCTTGTTCATATCCTTTGATCACTTATCAAATGAGGAATGCCTGTCTCCATTTTTTGAGACATAAATTAGATGACTTCTTCAAAGTATAGGACAGGGAGTTTTATTTAAGTTTCCTGGCAAAATTCTAGGCTTTGTTGGGTTGGACTAATTAAATGATCTCTGAGATCCTTTTAAATGATAAATTTCTATCATTCCATTGTTTTTAAAATCATAATGAAATACTAAACTTTTGACTTTCCAACAGTCTCATATATTTTTGAGTTCAAAAATAAACCCTGACAGATTAAATGTGATTTTCAAATTAAAAGGTGCCATACTGAGAACTTTGGATAGGTCTATAAAATTGGTGATCTTCTGAAAATTTATTTCACTTTTGAAGTCAATCAAAATGATATATATGCTTTTAGAAAAGGTTATATTGCTCATAGTCTTCAATAAATCAGAAAGTATATCGATTAGTTTGGTGTTTAGGTATTTAGAATTTTTGTTATATGCTTTATTCATAGAAAGAATGAATGAAAGAAGGTAGCCATGGAAACTCATCAAGACCTTTTTATGTTAGTTTTGTGTGATTTTAAAATTATGCTGATATTTGAGAAATTCCAGATTTTCCCCAAATATTAAAATTAGAAAGTTTTTTTAATTAGGCATTTATTGGAAACCTAAATTTTATGAATACAATGACATTTCCAACTATACCTTTTAATAGAAAATGCTCCCCAGTCTCCAAGATTGTCTTTGGTGCCTGGGGTATCATGAATGGAAAAGCGCGCACGCGTGTGCGTGTGCGTGTGTGTGTTTGTGTGTGTGTGTGTGAGAGACAGAGACAGAGAAAGAGACACACAGAAAGACACAGAAAGAGAGAGAGAGAGAGAGAGAGAGAGAGAGAGAGAGAGAGAGAGAAGGAGGAGACAGAAAGGGAGAAGCAGGGAGGGAGAGAGAAAGAATTAATTTTTTGAAGGAACACTGTGGGAAGAGAAAAAAAAAAGGATGGTATACTAATACATAGTAGCCACTACTCTCTGCACATCTTGTTGGGGATTTTTGTGACTATGGGGTCCCCTCTTCCCTTCCTGTTGAGATTGGACACTGAGTACTGATGCATACTGTTGCACCACCAGTGCATCTTGTGCCTGTTGTCATCTGGCTAACAGACTTGACATGGTCCATATTCTTGTAAATTGGGTTTAACCAATCTTTAGGAGAGAGCACAGTTCCTAGGTCAAGTTCTAATCTTGCAGTAATGGCTTCTTAGTTCTGACTCTCACTTCAAACAGATAATCTAGAGCCTACGTGTGACTGCATACCCTCTGCATTTAACATAGGGAAATAGACTGTGACTTAGAGATTCCATTAGTTGAAAAAAATATTATATTATGATCTTCAAGAAAATTAGTTAAATCAAGCAGTAATCTAAATGTGTTTAAGTATTACTAAACAAGATAAATGCTTGAAAGCATATTTCCTTAAGGGAACATAAACATCTACATTCAAGCAGTTACCTTGAACCTAAAAGTTCAAGGAAATGTATTTATATTAAATTATATAGGTACCTTGCTATATAAAAATTATATTTGTGTTTGACCATTTGAAAATTTTATATTAAAATGTATAACTGACTATGACGGTGTACTAGTGTTTTCTATCAGTTATCTATACCTGTGGGGAGCTTAGCTGCTTGAACCCCAAAGTTTTAAACAAAGTGCCATTGTCCACCTGGTGGCAGCATATGCCAACTACGGGTAAGGAAATCAAAGTAAGGAAATAACCCTACTGGCCATTGGTTTTACAGATCCAAACCTAGCAAGTTGTGAAAAATCTTATAAATGTAATATCCAATCAGTCCGTATACCTGAGAGTCAGTTCTGTGGATCTCTTGTGGGTGGAGGGTCAGATTTACTTTTCAGTAGTGAAGGTGTGCTCATTAGCATTCCAGTTCTAAATACCAATTATTTTAATCACTTTCTGCACAAAGCAAAACTGAACACACTAAAAACACTATTAAATTTGTAGAATCAATATAATACATTAAAACATTATTTTCATATTAAAGAACAGTTGGACTTGATGATTTCCAGAGTTCCCTCCATTTCTAAATCATATGATCCTAAACCCTACAGAGTCCTATAATCAGTTATGTAGGAAAATGACACATAGCATATTTTTTCTATATGTGGGAAAACTGAGGCATAGAGAGCTTGCATTATCATTTTATTATAATTATTACTAATGATGCTAGCTAGCATTTATGTAGCACTCAGGTTTTGCAAAGCACTTTGAAAGTATTATTTCATTTTATCTTCATAACAACACTGAAAGTTAGGTCCCATTTTTATTGATGAGGGAACTGAGGCAAACAGTTAAATTTGCACAGAGTCAGAAAGTTAGTAAGCAAAGGTACTGAAATAACTTGTGAATATGACATTTGTACTACTGTTTTGATTCTTGAGGGAGGGTAGAGGAATCACAAGGCTAGATAGACATTTCTTATTATTTTCAAGGTAAAAAAGATGAATTCCATGTACTATATGCACCTCCATTGGAGCCTGATGTCTGCCCCTGGGAAAATTATAATAAAGCAATAACAACAATCATAATAAATTAATATTTTAATGGATCAATATTTTAATGGAGATGAGAGTATGGTACAGTGGAAATAATATTGGATTGGGCCAGAAGACCAAGATTTATATCCTGGCGTTGCCACTTACTGTGTGACCTTGAGCAAGTCATTATACTTTTTGGGGACTACATTAACATATAAAATATATCAGTATAAATTTCAGGTAATTTCAGAAGCAATAGACTAGAAAGGGGACAGGGACAGGGAAAGGTCTTATGCAGTAGTTGGTATTTGAATTGAAATTTGATGGAAACTAGCAAAGCTAAGAATTGGGAGTGAGAAGGGAGAACATTCCAGGCATGGGGAACCACCAGTGCAAATACACATTTTGTGTTTGGAAGGAGTAAAATGTAAGGAGACCAGATTGTTAGGAAGGGACCAGTTATGAAAGATTTTTAAGTACTAGAGTGATTTATATTTGATATTAAAGTGATAGGGAGCCACTAGAGTTTATTAATTAAGAGTAGGGTGACATAGTAAGACCTGTTCTATCAGAAAATCACTTTGACATCCAAGTGGAGGATGCACTGGAGTGGGAAAGACTTGAGGCAGGGAAGTAAACTAGAGGGCTAGTCCAGGGAAAAGATGATGTGGGCCTGTGCAATTGTGATGGTTGTATGGATGGAGAAAATAGGAAGGATATGTACCTTGTTTATGCATTTATGGAATATAGTAGAAACAGTATTAGATTTGGATTTAGCCACAGGACATGGCCCTTGGCCATTTGTGATCTGTGGCCTTGAACAAGTTACTCCTTCCTCTAGTCTACTTTATTTATTTATTTATTTTGCACCAGGAGAAAGTATTCCTAGTTACTTCTCTGTCCTTTTTTGTTTAGTTATTTCAGTAGTGTCTGACTCTTCATGGACCTATTTGGAGTTTTCTTGGCCAGAGATATCATTTGCCATTTCCTTTTCCAGTTCATTTTATAGAGGAAGAACTGAGGCAAACAGGGTTAAGTGACTTGCCTGCGGTTACACAGCTAATAAGTGTCTAAGATCAGATTTGAATTCATGAAGATGAGTCTTCCTGACTTCAGGACCAGCACTCTATCTACTGTATCACCTAGCTGCCTATAGTTTGTACTTTTTTTTTAATGATATTTATCTTTTCTTATTTTTTTTTAGGCTATGCATGTGTAGTTATGCAAAACATTTCCATAGCAGTCATATTGTGAAAGACTAACTGTATTTTCCTCCACATTATCCCACTCCCCAATTTATTCTATTTTCTCTTTTGACCCTGCACCTTTTCAAAAGTGTTTGCTTCTGACTGCCCCTCCCCCAATCTTCCCTACCCTCTATCATTCCCCACTCTTTTCCCCCTGCCCCCTCTTTTCCTGTAGGGTAAGATACCCGATTCAATGTGTATGTTATTCCTTCCTTTTTTTTTTTTTAAAGCATTTAGGGATAAGTAACTTGCTCGAGGTTACACAGCCAATCATTATTTATGTGTGGGTGCTCATTTTCTGAGGCCAGATCCAATCCCAGGTTGTCCCAATTCTGGGGCCGGTACTCTTACTCACTGCACCACCTAGCTGCCCCTGTTACTCCTTCCTTAAGCCAAATCCAATGAAAATAAGGTTGACTCATTCCCTTTACCTCCTTGCTCTTCCTCTTCATTTATGTGAGATAATTTACACTATTCTATCTCTCTCTCCTTCTCCCAATATATTCCTTTCTCACCTCTTAATATTATTTTTTAGATATAATCCCTTCATATTCAACTTACCTTGTGCCCTCAGTGTATGTGCATATATATATGTGTATGCATGTGTATATGTGTATATGTATATATGTAGCTATATATATGCATATAAGTGTATGTATGTGTGTGTATACATCTCTCTCTCTCTCTCTCTTTCTCTCTCTCTCTCTATATATATATTACCTCCAACTACCCTAATACTGAGAAAGGTCTCATGAGTTACAAATATCATCTTGCCATGTAGGAATGTAAACAGTTTAATAAGTCCCTTATCAAGTTGCTGTATTTTCAAAGAAAAAAATTATCTGTAAAATTTTACTTTACCAAAGTTTATTGATTATTTTGGTGTTATTATCAGTATATCATTAAAGGTATGGACAATGACACCAAACCCATCAAATGACATTTTAAGTTAAGTCAAAAATTTGTTGTTGCCTTGGTATTTTCCAATGTTTCATGAAGACCTGGCTTTCTGAGATTTCTAGGGATATTCAGAGTATAAAGACCTAGGTTGCTTGGATGCCTCTGGTATATGAGTTAACAGAGATAAATGCAAAATCAATTTTGTTCTCTTAGGTTGATGTATATATATATATATATATATATATATATATATATATATATATGTTTCCATATACACACACACACATACATATACATACATATACCCACAGACATATATTCACTTCAACCATCCTAATACTGAGAAAAGTCTCATGAGTTACAAATATTGTCTTTCCATAGAGGAATGTGAACAGTTCAACTTTAATAAGTTCCTTATGATTTCTCTTTCCTGTTTACCTTTTCATGCTTCTCTTGATTCTTGTATTTGAAAGTCACATTTTCTATTCAGCTCTGGTCTTTTCATCAAGAATTCTTGAAAGTCCTTTCTTTCATTAAAGATCCGTATTTTCCACTGAAGTATTATACTCAGTTTTGCTGGGTAGGTGATCCTTGATTTTAATCCTACCTGCTCTGACCTCCACAATATCATATTCCAAGTCCTTCTATCCCTTAATGCAGAAGCTGCTAGATCTTGTATTATCCAGATTGTGTTTTAGATACTCAAATTGTTTCTTCCTGATTGCTTGCAATATTTTCTTCTTGACCTGGGAACTCTGTAATTTGGCTATAATATTGCTGGGAGTTTTCTTTTTGGGATCTTTTTAAAGAAGTGATTGGGGACGGAGCCAAGATGGCGGAGTAGAAACAGCACTTCCAAGGTGCTCTGCCCCACACAACTTCCAAACTGTGTAAAAGGGGAATCTGAACAACTTCTAGAGCCCCAGCACCCACAGAATGACACAGAGAAGCTAACCTCCCACTGAGGAGAACCCAGCAGCCCTGCAGGGAATGGCCAGTACAGCACTCTGAGAGCGGGCAGCACAGCATGCTGGGAACCAACAGCGCAGCGCTCTGGGAGCTGAGGCCATGTGAACCGTGGTTTTAGCCCCAGGACAGCTGGGCCAGCATCTGGCTAGAGGGACCCCAGAACACCAGCAACTGTGGCTTCCAGAATTATCAGCACAGATATGCCTAGGACAAAGTGAGAGGTTAGTGCCCTATGGACTTTGGGACCAGTATTTGGGGAACATGTTGGCCTCCTCCCCTAGGGGGGAAAAGCTGCTGAAGAAACGCAGCACAGAAGCCATTTTGCAGCATCAGTGGCAGCTCCAGCTCCTGGTCTGTGAACTGTAGAGAGATCCAGCAATCAGTCTGGGGGTTAATCGCTCTTGCTTTAACCTGCTTGGATCTGGATTGTGGTCTGGGGTGGAGATTTGGGGTGGGTATCCAGCTTGCCAGAGCGTGTGGAGGCTTTACAGAGGCCACCCAACCTCCGGAAGTTGTGAAGACCCCACATTTGGGACGGAAGCTCTCCTGCCTGGTGGCAGAGTCATACTGTGGCAACAAGCCCAAAAATCAAGTAATTAAGTGGCAATATGCCCAGGCAAAGGAAACAAAATAAACAGAAAAATGCAACTTTAGACTCCTATTTTGGGGGCAAAGGGGATCAAAGCATGGAACAGGAGGAGGACTGTGAGGTCAGAACTCCTGCACCAAAAGCCCCAAATGAAAATACAAGCTGGCTACAGGCCATAGAGGACCTTAAGAAGCAGATAAGAGAAGTGGGGGAAAAATTGGGAAGACAAATGAGAAAGATGCAAGAAAAGTATGAAATGACAGTCAACAGCCTGACTGAGGAAAACAACACCTTAAAAAATAGACTAACTCAAATGGCAAAAGAGGTCCAGAAAGGCAATGAGGAGAAGAATGCCTTAAAAAGCCGAATTTGCCAGATGGAAAAAGAATCTCAAAAGTTCACTGAGGAGATTCATTCCTTCAGAGTTAGACTGGAGCAAATGGAAGCTGGTGACTTTATGAGAAATCAAGATGCTGTTAAGCAGATCCAAACAAACGAAAGATTAGAAGGCAATGTGAAATATCTCATGGGAAAACCACTGACCTGGAGAATAGATCCAGGAGAGACAATTTAAAAATTATTGGACTACCTGAAAGCCATGATCAAAGAAAGAACCTAGAAATCACCCTTCAAGAAATTCTCAAGGAAAATTGCCCTGATGTTTTAGACACAGAGGGCAAAATAGAGGTTGAAAGAATCCACAGATCACCTCCTGAAAAAGATCCCAAAAAGAAAACTCCCAGGAATATTATAGCCAGGTTCCAGAATCCCCAGATCAAGGAGAAAATACTACAAGCAGCCAGGAAGAACAATTTCAATATTGTGGAAACACAATCAGAATAGCCCAGGACCTGGCAGCTTCTACACTGAGGGATCAAAGAGCATGGAATATGATATTCCAGAGGGCAAAAGAGCTGGGATTGAAGCCAAGGGTCACCTACCCAGCAAAACTGAGTATCTTGTTTCAGGGGAAAATATGGTCATTCAGTGGAAGAGGACTTTCAAGCATTCTTGAGGAAAAAACCAGAATTGAATAGAAAATTTGACATTCAGACAGAAGAAGCTAGAGATGCTTGAGAAGGTAATCAAGGAAAAGAAATTAAAAGGAACTTATCAAAGTTGAACTATTTACATTACTACATGGAAAAGCAATAACTGTGTGTAATGAAACCTTTCTCATTATGAAAATAATTGAAGAAGGGTATATGGGTATATGTTTACAGGTATACATGGATAGAGGGCACAGGTTGAATTTGATGGGAAGGGATGATACTTAAGGGGTGAAGTTAAGAGGTGAGAGAGGAAAGTGGCAAGAGGAGATGGGGAGAGACAGGGTAGGGTAAACTATCTCATGTAGAAGAGGCAAAGGGAAGTATTTGCAGGGGAGGGGAAGAACAGGAAGGCAAAAAGGCAAAACCATATTCTCATTGAATTTGGCTCAGGGAGAGAATCACATACATACTAAATGGGATATCTCACCCTGCAGGAGAGTAAGGGAAAGGGGGATGAGACGGGGGATGATGGAGGGTAGGGCATTCTAGGGGGAGGGGAGGTTGGAAGTACCCACTTTCAAAGAGGGACAGGATCAAAGTAGGGAATGGAGCAGGTGGGAGGTGAGATGGGTGGGAGGGAAATATAAGCAGTCTTTTACAATATCTCTACTACGGTAACGTTTTGCATAGCTATACATGTACAACACATACTGTATTGCTTATCTTCTCAGAGGGAGTGGGTGAAAAGGGAGGAAGGGAATGGATCTGAAATTCGAAGTTTTAAAATTAAATGTTTCATAAGATGTCCAGGCAGTGGGGCTCAGAGATTCAACTTGCCCTAATGGCAAAGTCGAATGGAGTATCGGAGAAGATATGGGAGAGAGCAGATTGGATGAGGGGATATCTAGTGGGACTGCTATTCTGGAGTGGTGGGCAGGGAAAAATTGTAACTCAAAATCTGGTGGAAATGAATGATGTAAACCAGAAGTTAATAAAGCATTTGTTTAATAAAAAAAAAAGTGATCAGTGGATTCTTTCAATTTCCATTTTATCCTCTGGTTCTAGAATAACAGTGCAGTTTTCCTTGATAATTTCTTGATAGATGATATCTAGGCTCTTTTTTATCAGGATTTTCAGGTACTGGAATAAATTTTAAATTATATCCCTGGATCTATTTTCCAGGTCAGTGGTTTTTTCAATGAGATGTTATATTTTCTTCTATTTTTTCATTCTTTTGTATCTGTTTTATAATGTCTTGATTTCTCATAAAGTCATTAGCTTCTATTTTCTCCATTCTAATTTTGAAGGAATCATTTTCTTCAGTGAGCTTTTGAACTTTCTTTTCCATTTGACCAATTCTTATTTTTAATGCATTCTTGTCTTCATTGGCATTTTGGACCTCTTTTGCCATTTGAGTTAGTCTATTTCTTAAGGTGTTATTTTCCTCTGAATTTTTTTTGGTCTCCTTAGCAAGCTATTGACTTGTTTTTCATGATTTTCTTGAATCACTTTTATTTTTTCCCCAATTTCCCCTCTACTTCTCTTACTTGATTTTCAAAATTCTTTTAGAACTCCTCCATGGCCTGCAACCAATTCATATTTTTCATGGAGGCTTTTGTTGCAGGAATTTTGACTTTTTGTCTTCTTCTGTTTCTATGTTTTGATCTTCTTTGTCACCAAAGAAAGATTCTATAGTCTGATTTCTCTTCCTCTGCTCATTTTCCCATCTACTTGACTTTTGAGTTCTTTGCCAAAGTAGAACTCTGCATCCAGAGTGGAGAATGTTGTATCCCCAAATTCTGGCTTTTTGCGGAGCTGTTATCAGAGCTTCTTCTAGGTACTTGCAACAGAACTGTGAAGAGGACTCTCCCTCCACAGCCACCACAAGCTCTGTCATGCCAGTGCTCTTCCTCACTGCAGGACTGCCACCCAAAACTATGACCCAGATCTAAGCAGGACAAAGCAAGAGAATCTTGCTTCAGCACCAGCAAAGAGATTTTTGCAATTGCCCTCTGATCAGTTGCTTGGTTCTCCCACCATCTGTGAGCTTGGAACTCTGGAAGCAGCCACTGCTACTACTGCCACTGCCACCACCTCCACTGCCCACACTTCTGCTACCCTGGGTGGGTAGGGGCCAAACTGTACTCTTCTCTCACCCAGGTCCAACATGGTTTTCCCACTGACTTTTTCCTTTGTTTTTGGCATTTGTGGGTTGAGAAGGTTGGAAACCTCCACAGCTGACAGTAATTAAGTCCCCTGAGGTCTGCACTTCTGTGTTCCATGCCAGACTGTACTCCATTCCCAACCTGGTGTGATTGACCCTCCATATCAGCTTGCCAGACTGTCTTCAGCTATAGATATGTTTAACTGTCATTTTGTGGGTTCTGTAGCTCTAAAATTTGTTTATAATCATTTTACAGGTATGGGGGGGTGATTGGGGGAAGAGCTTAAGAGAGTTCTTGCTTTTACTCTGCCATCTTGGCTCTATCCCCCGATATTGTCCAGTTTGTACTAGTTTTATGTTATTTATCACAGGCTGCCTTGGCTTGTTGCTATTTGTTTACATATGCCTCCATTAGCTGCTATTTAATCTCCTCAAATACATTATAAATACTATATTGTAGCACATATTCAATATGTTTTATATCTTCCATAACGTTTAGTATAATTTCTTGTATAAAGTTGACATTTAAGTAGTAGTTGAATGAGTGAAGATTTTTTCAGATAGTACAAACCAAAGAAAAACATATCCAACCAACCCAAATGACCCATTATAGTTTAATATATTTAGCAAAGGGAGAGCTTTTATCATTCAGCTTACTAAATAGTCGAGATAATCTATTTTTCACTTCAAGTTGTATGTGGGTATAGCAATAGGAAAAAGAGACAATGTTGTAAAAAAAAATCTTGTTCAAATATTTTGAATGAGTGAGAAGTCTTAAATAGATGTGTGTGTGTGTGTTTGTGTGTGTGTGTGTGTGTGTGTGTGTGTGTGTGTGTGTTGGTTGTATGGTCTATTAAGAAGGGTACTGAATGGGGATCATAAATAAAAATTCTCATACTTGTTCTTCATTAACTATCAGTGTCTTCCTGAACAAGAAGTTAATCAATCAATCAATCTATCAACACACATTTAAGTACCTATTATGTGCCATAAACTCTGCTAGGTATGGGGAATACAGACACAAAGAATGACAGTATCCCTACATTAAGCTTATATTTTAAGAAGGGGGGAGAGACAAATATTTGTCATCTATCCATCTATCTATCTATCTATCTATCTATCTATCTATCTATCTATCTATCATCTATGTAATATGCAAAATACAGCCTAAATTTAAAGTGAATAAATACAAAGTAGTTAAGATACAAAGTAGTTTGGGAAGTAGGCCACTAGTTGTTGGCTGAAATCAGGAAAGGTTTCATACAGAAGATGGCACTTAAGCTCCAATTTTTTTGCTTTTTGGAGGGCAATTGGGGTTAAGTAACTTGCCCAAGGTCACAGGGCTAGGTTTTTGTTTGTGTGGGTTAAGTGTCTGAGGCTGGATCCGAACTCAGGTCCTTCTGACTCCAGGGCCGACGCTCTACTCACTGCGCCACCTAACCACCCCCTGGAGCTGATATTTGTTAAGAGATGGATAGTGGCAGGAAAAGGAGGCAAGGGAAGTCAGAACAAGGATAATGTTCTGAGAAATTAGTGATGAGTGAAAGAATTGGAGGCCTTGATGAGAGTGACAAATAGACTTAAGAGGGATAAAGCATAGGGAGGGGTGAAATGATAGGAGGTTATGGTCAGGGGGAATTCTAATTAGGGAGATAGAATACTTGTGGATAATAGTGAGATGCATAGTGGGATCTTTCCTTTTGGTGTCTAGATGGAGATTTAAGGAGCCTAAAGAACTAGGAGATTATCAAGTTTTTAAATATCAATGCCTTCTAGTGTAAAGGTAGGATATAGGGAGGAAAGATGATAAGTTAGGTACTGACTACCTTGAGAAGAGAGGGAGAATAATGATGGGATCAGTACAATAGTTTATGTCATATCATTCCAATTTGGAATGGGTGGAAATTTTTGATTGAGAATTTCAAAGGAGAAAAGATTGCTGAGTGATTGGGGGTAAAGGGGGTAAAGTAATAGGGAGAGAAACTGTTTAATCCATAGAAGCAATAGTGGGTGGCAAGTGAAAAATGAAACTTGTCCACATTGGGTTGGGATGAGTCCAAGTTGGGCCTCATCTCTAGCTGGCAGAGGCAGTTGTCCCTGTTTTTTTCCTCCTCCCTCCTTCACGGTGAGTTTCCTCATATGTATAATGAAGGGAGTTGTACTACATAATCTCTAAAATACCATCTAGTTCTAACGTCATGACATTCCCTAGACCTATTAATTTAATAATTTTATTTGGTCCACACAATGTGTATAATGCTAGATGAATAAGACTAGATTAGTGGAATAATATAATGAAGAAACATTGGCTGGAGAGTCTAATTTGAGTTGTATTCCTGGTTTTGCCAATAATTGACTGTGGGTCCTTAAGCTTTTCACTCATCATTTTGGTGTTTAGGTTCCTCATGGATAAAGTGAAGGGATTGGGCTCAATGATCTGCATCTCCATCGACTTCTAAATCCTACGATCTCTAAGGACTATGATTTTATAAGTAGCTCATAGAGATCTGAAGATAACTGCATCTATATCACAACTTATCACCTAACATTAGACCTGGAAGGGACCTTAAGACTTATCTAGTTGGATTCCATTATTTTATAATGAAATTAGCATCATAAGTGACTTGGTCAGAGTCATGCAGCTAGTTAGCAGAAGAATCAGGACCAGAACCCAATTCTCCTATTTTGTATCCAGTGCTTCTTCCACTATACCTCATGTGTTCATTGTCTTTCTTTTCTTGGACAGAATATGTAAGCAAGGAAATATATTGGGAAGTCAATAGCACCATAGGCTTCCCTTACTTCCTTCAGCTTTAATGTTTTAATATGGGGGAGGGAATCCATTTCTGTAGAGAGCATATAGATAACATTACTCAAGTCATGATTCTAGGATTTAGCCCACATTTTAAAAATTCATCTTCATTGTACTTTGACAGTGATGATGAGGCTGAATTTGTGATGAATTGACTCATTAATAAGCTTTCTCATTTCCAAATTATCTTTTAGATTTTTAACACTCTTTTAAAGTGTTATGGCAAGGTCACATTGCTAGACATGGCATGGCTTGGGGTCAGGAAGACCTGAGTTAAAATTTGGCTTCAAATACTTATTAACTTTGTGAACCTGGGCAAGCCACTTAACCTGTTTGCTTCAATTTCCTTGTCTACATAATGGAAGTAATAATAGCTTTGACCTTCCAGGGATGTTGTGAGGACCAAATGAGGTCATAAATGCAAGGTGCTTAGTCCAGTGTCTGGCCCAGAGTAAGCACCTTATTATTATTATTACTAATTAAGCACTTACTATATGTGTCCCCCACATAGAGATTTGGATTATTCACTGTTAGGGGAATACAAAGTTAAATCCCCATAAAGACACAGAACCTGAAGGCAGAGAGAAGCAGATTGAGCAGGAGAAGAAAATTGAGATGTCCACCCTGATGAATTGGGTCAGATTGAAGTCCTCTGAGCCAAA
Source organism: Gymnobelideus leadbeateri (assembly GCA_011680675.1). Lineage (NCBI taxonomy): Eukaryota > Metazoa > Chordata > Mammalia > Diprotodontia > Petauridae > Gymnobelideus > Gymnobelideus leadbeateri. The sequence continues at coordinate 132,212 of WOXC01009667.1, forward strand.
GACGACCTTCTCTCATCCCTGTTTAATGAAGCAGAATAGAAACTTGCCAAGTTGTTGAAAGATGTATCCAGATACCAGGTGCTATCATGTCCTTTACCATTTATTCTGTAGGCTAGAGCCTTGCATGATCATTCATCATAAGAAATAGGACTTTCTTCTGGTAAAAGTAGATAGCTGGATAGTTAAAAGAGAAAAACAAAAACGGTTCATTGGACCTTTTGGATATCTCTGTTATTCTTCTCATGTTCTATTATGGATTATAGTGTGTGTGTATGTGTGTGTGTGCATGTGTATGTGTGTGATATTATTATATTGCAGGCTTCTTCACAGAATCACAAAATCTTTATCCTGAATGAGATCTCAGAAGCCATTTGAATCTAACCAATACCTGAACAAGAATTCCTTCTGCCATGCATCCAACAATGGTCCTTTAGCCTTTTCAAGGACTCTCACAATCTTTCAGGGTAACCCATTCCACTTTTGGATAACTCTAATTAGGAAATCTTTTCTTTCCATCTTTGAAACTTCCCTCCATTTCTCCTTAGTCAGTCCTCTGGAGCCAAGCAGACTCTGTCTAACCCTCTTTCCTATCATAGACTCTCAAATCTTGAAAATAGCTCTTATAATTGCTTCTAAGTAAGCTCCTCCAGCTGACTCTTGCATGGGATGGACTGAAGTACTTCCCCCCTCATATTTGCTCTCCTCTGGATATTTCACAGTTTATCAATGTTCTTCCTAAAATATGTCACACAAGACTAAGCACCAGTTTACATGTGGGGTAACCACACCAGCACACAATGGTACTATGACCTTCCTAGCCCTAGACTCTATGCTTCCCTTTATGAAGACTTAAGTTTGCATTTGGTGTCTTAGCTTAAAGGTAGGGAATGTGTAATTTACTTTTATATCTCCCTCAGGTGTAGCCCAGCACCATGTGCATAGTAGGTCTTTAATTGGTATTTGTTGAATTGCTTTACCCTTTAACCATTCTGTTTAATTCTTAATGCTAGAAGTTCTATTGGCTTTGGACTGAGTAAATTCTCAAGCTAAGAGAAAGATCTCAAAGTTCAAAGCAGAGGGAATATTCTAAATTTTAATCTCTTTTTATGTTAAATCTATGATCAGAGGAAGTAAAATCCCATTTAGATTTTGATTTACCATTCAAGAGAAATGGCTATCTTGGGGCTCTGTTTTCAGGATCTGCATAACTTAGTAAAAGAACCATAAAAGAATGATGTACACAAATTTCCCTCTGGTAAGTCAGGACCTTTCTAAAGGTGCACAGGATTCAGTGACTTGAGTCAAGCCAATAAACCTTGGCTGGAGCAGATGGCCTATATATAGCCCTTGAGGCTGACACTGATATCATTTCCCTCTTTCCCCCTTTATTTCCTTCTCCCTTAGCAAGTCATAAATCCTTCCCAACGAGAGGAGAAGGCCACAAATGTTGGAACGAAAAAGGCACTGGCTTTTGAAGGCAGTTGCCAATGTTGCTTTCCTCCCAGGGGCATCAGAAAGTATATAGTTTCCTCTCTATGCTCTCAGTAAGCTGCTCTAAAAGTTGTTCCTCTTTTTAAATGGAGAGATCTCTACATCCAACTGGATGGTACTCAAGTCCCACCATTTAAAAAAATATAGGGCAGAATGAGACAGGAGTAAAAGAACTGGATTTGGAGTTTGTGAGATCTGGGTTCAGCTTCCAGTTCTGCTACTTAGTATCTATGTGACCTCAGAAAAGTCACTTCCATGTTCCTAAGAGAATGTTTCTTAGAGAAAAAAAGTTCTGTCAATCTTAAAACATTGTAAACACACACACAAATCTTAGTAATAATAGGCAAACCCAATTTATCAGTGCTGAACTATAGGTAGATTTTTAAGTTTACCCAGGGTGTGTTTATGTCCCCAGTCTTAAGCTTAACAAATGAAGCAATTAGGCGTATACCTAGATGGGAATGTTTTAAGATACATCAGTCAGGTACCAAATGTTTTGTTCGAGATGCAAGTAAATGAACTTCACTGTGAGAATTACTAGAGTGTTGTGGGAAAAGAGTTCAAATTGGTGTCAGAGGATGTGGCTTCACAGCTGAGTTCTAACTCTTGGGAGCCATGTAAACTTAGGCAAAACCTAAGCTCTTGGATGTTCAATTTCCTCATCTGTAAAATGAGTCAGTAGAACCAACACATGAAGTGAAATTCTGACCACAGGATTATCATGTTCCTAATGGCCTAGCTCTTTTACAGTCAATGTCTCTATCTATTTCTGCTTGTCTAGATGAATTCAAGACCTTTCATTATTTTCTCTTCTTTCATATTCTGGCAATGAAATATTCCTGAGTAGAAATTCTGTCTAACTTTGAAGGTGACTGGGTAAAGAAAAAACAAATATTAATAGAGTTCATATTGAATCTCGCATTCTATTCTCCTCCGTGCACTTGATGGTCCAAACTCACCCCATCTAGAGGACCTTTTTTGGTCCTCTCGGCTCCTAGTGCCATCCCCTTTATCTAGTCTGTATTTGATTAAATTGCACATTCTGATTTATGAACATTTTCTTCTCCATTATGAAGTGTGCTATGAAAGCTAGGATTGTTTTTGCTTTTTCTTTGTATCCCCAGCACTTTTAGCCCAGTGCCTAGCACAACGTGCCTTTTTCTTATTGACTGGCTGAAGAATTCCTTCTATCTTTTGGCAACTGTTCTGCAGCTGACATTTGTAGGGAATTACCTGGGGGCATAGAGAGTCAGCTTAACTTACCCAGAGTCCCATAGTTAGTATGTTTCGAGCAGGGACTTGAACCTAACTCAGCATAACCGAGGCTTGGTGTTTATCCACTGTGCTAAACTACTGTCCAAATTAATGGTTATTTATTACTTATCTCTCCTAAGTAATACATTTATGTGTTAACAATGGTCTTTTTTATACAGTGATTAAATCCACAGCACTTCTTCCAGGTTTTATAATTCCGAATCTTGAATATAGTACAAATCTTATGCATAGTACATAGAGCACTGGGCTTGGAATCAGGAAGACAAGAGTTCAAATCCAGCCTCAGATGCTAGCTGTGAGACCCTGGGCGAGTCACTTCACTCCTGTTTGCCTAAGTTTCCTCATCTGTAAAATGTGATTAGTAACAGCACCTATATCCTAGGGTTGTTGTGAGGCAAAATGAGATGATATTTGTAAAGCATTTAGCACAGTGCCTGGCACATATATAGTAAGTACTATATAAATATGAATTGTTGTCATCATCATGGACAGAAAATATATTTTTAGATGGGCAGGGCATTCAGTGCCCTTCAAATGTATTTATATATGTATGTGTGTATATATGTGTGTGTCTATATATATGCATATATATATATATATATATATATATATATAGAGAGAGAGAGAGAGAGAGAGAGAGAGATCTATAGATAGATATATAGAGGCTATCATCTATCTATCTATCTATCTATCTATCTATCTATCTATCTATCTATCTGTCTGTCTATCTGTCTATCTCTCTGTTTTGTCTCTCTGTTGATCACTGCTTACTCTAGTAAGACCAGTCATGCATGCCCTCTATTAGTCTGGGGAAGAGTAAGGAGGAAATAAAGAATACTTTTTTTTCTTCTTTAAAGATTTTGGACTATGAGTCAGAAATTCTGAATTCAAGTCTTAGCTGTGTGACCATGAGCCATTAATTTTCCTCCTCTAAACTTCCATTTTTTCTCTGTTTTCCTTCTAGACTTGTAATTTCAACAGCATAGGGCATTTCCCTGAAGAAATTCCCTCCATCAATTCAGAGTAGAAAGTTGTCTATAACTTAATGTCTGAGAATTTCTTGGGACACTGAGAGGTTAAATAACTTGATGCTGGTCACGGGTCAAAAAGAGGATGTGAACTTGGGTCTTTCTTCCTCAGAGTTCTGCCCTTTAATCAGTGAGACACACTACTTACTCGTTTGACCTGGAGCAAGTTTCTTTCTCTCTATGAGTTTCAGAATCTTCATCTCTCATAAGGAGGGTTGAATTAAATGGCCTTTGGGATCCCTTCAATCTCTAGCTATGATGTTCTGATCCTATGACATTTCTCCAAATAAGGATAATAATACTTAGCCTGTCTTCTTCATGAAGCTGTTGTAAGGATCAAAGGAGAAAATGAATGCATACAAACCTTCATGAACTATAAAGTAATATACGAAACATTTTAGGTATCACTATCATGTTGTTAATAACTAATAATAGCTATCACTCATATAGTACCCTAAGGTTTACTTTACATTTATTATCTCATTTGATACTTACAACAACCCTGCAGGGTGGGTGCTATGATTATCCACATTTTATATGTGAAAAAACAGAGCTTGAGTGATTTGCCTAGTCACACAGCTGGTATGTGTCAGATTCCATAGTTCCAGCCACTGTTTGCCTCCTAAGTTACAAGGGAGGAAATGTCTTCCTAGGTAACAATTTCAGACAACATAACAAAGGATTGCTTTTTCACCTTAGATGAGCGAAATCTCTTCTACTGTGAAAATAACCACTGGATGAACACTTTTACTTTTAAGCCACCCCCAGAAAAGCACACTCTCCTGACTCTGGAGCTTGTATGGGGGTAAAGGTACTTTCAGGATATGACACGAGCTGCTGTTTTCTTGCTAATTCAGGGCAGCTTCAGGGAGAGAAGCACACAGAATACAGGTGTTTTCTCTCCATTCCCTTTGGCTAGGATTATAATTTCAAGGAATACAGCACAATAATATTCCATTATGATTAAAAATGGAAGCGTGATGCAGTTTTTTTGTAATCAGATTTGCATATAAAGTTTTAACTGGTGGCTAATATTGGAACATCTCTGTATAATATCTGACCTTATTAGCTGAGAGCACCAGAACCACTGTATCCTTCTATTTCTATTATCTTGAAGTCATTTCCTGTCTGACATTTTCATAATTGTCCACTGTTTAACTCTCTCTGATGCAGTTCTCAAGACGTATATTCTTTCTGGGTCATTTAGGGAAACAGAAATGGAGACAGTTTCAAGATAATTTAAATTCCAGTGATCAATTTTCTTGCCTCCTATGAAGCCTCCCCTTATCTCCCTGTCTCTGTCTCCTCATCCTTGCCTAAAGGGCTAACCATTTGCTATATTTTTTTCTTGCTTCTTTTCCCCAGTTACTATATTTCTAATTTGTACCATAGTCTAACACTGGCCTGCCAGTTGGATAACGTCCTTGTCATTTCATTCCCTAACTTCCCCTTTAGCCAAACTCTTGTTTATTCTCCTGTCCTACTGAGGTAATTTTTTAAACAAATTTTGTTTGTTTGTTTTTTTCTCCCAGATTTCACCGTAACTTGAAAATAAACCAGAATGGTAGAACTGGAAACAATCATAGAGATCATCAAACCCACTCTGTTCTCATTTACATATCCTAATAGACTCTCTTTTCAGTCAGGTGTTTATTATTTTATCTCACTCAAGGATCTATTGCCTTGTTTCTAAATCTGAAAGAGTGACCCCATACTCTATTTCTGTACCAGTGTGATGATTTCTCCATGGGCCTTTCAAGAAGGTGATGCACATGGAGAAATAATTGGTTTCTTTGGGGCCTACATTAGCCTTAGTGTCTGGCTTGTGATTTCTTATTTCTAATTAATTTTGGGTGGAGTAGAACCACAATTACTAAGGCATTAAAAAGCCTGGGAAGGCAAATAAACATAGAAAGAGCCAGGGGCCAATAAGCACTAGAAGCTGCCCAGGTACCTGATGTGCCTAGGAATATGGTTGGGCACCTTTATTTATCCTCACCATTTTCCTGGCACATGCAAAGAGGGAGAGCAGCCCTAATTCTCAAGTTCAGTTTAATTGATTTTCCATCCTGCCTAATCAATCAAACCATACCTGTGTATTCTCGAGTCTTTGATGTGACTATATTCCTTACCTATTTTTTTTTCCTGTAGCACAGTAGAATGGTTACTGGCCTCAAGCTTAGAGGTCCTGGTTTTAAATCCTGCTTTTATATATGTATTACCTTTGGGCAAGCTGCATCTTCACTGGGCTTTAATTTCTTCTTTGGAAAATGAGGAGCTTGGACTAGACAGCCACTGAAGTCCTTTCCAGTTCTAAATATACGATCCTATAAACCTTGTCCCTGTGAAGCACTAGCCACCTCTTAAGCCCTAACTTCTTTTGAGTTCCTAAGATGGCTTGGGCTGGAAAAATTTCACTGTGACATTTTGTTGGTTATGCCACTCTAAGAATATGATATGACACATTATTTTAAAGTTCTTTGGAGGATAATATTGGAAGATTTTGACTAGAATGTCCCTTCTACTACACCATCTTGGCTCTACCTCTCCCTCCTAAAGATTTTAAAGATAAGAAATTAGCCCTGTGAATCAATTATTATTGATGTCTTCTGGCTTAACTTTTTGGGTAATAATGATACCCTCCATCTTTGCTATTCTTTTGGTATATTCAACTCTTTGATATATTTTAAGTATTGATCCCTAATACATGTAAAGTTATAGTGCCTTCAGCATGGATTTCTTCATGTTTTTGGGTTTGTCTAGGTTTCACTCTTGATGTTATTTTGTGAGTACCATTACCATTTCCTTGAATTATGCCTCAGGTGGAAGGTGTTAAAAGTCTCAAAGTGATGATTCAACTTTGATTTATGATGAGATTATTTTATTTATTTTTATTTTTTTGCCTGTTGGAGGTCAATTGGGGTTAAGTGACTTGCCCAAGGTCACATGGCTAGTTTTTTGTGTTAAATGTCTGAGGCCGGATCTGAACTTCTGACTCCGGGGCCGGCGCTTTACTCACTGCACCACATAGCCACCTCTGGATGAGATTATTTTAGCATAAAAACTTGGGTGTATTTATTTCATTTTACATTTTGTTTCATTCCATATCTGTTATCCTCCATCCAGGTTCATTTGTAAGTTCTCTTGAGATGATCTGACTTGTTTGGTCTTCACATCACCTTTCTATGGGTTTGTATGCATGTATATAATCAGAGATGAATAGACATATGCAGTGACTTCTGAATGATTTTTATTGGATTTGGACAGGTCTGAGTCTTAGGGGATCTCATATGTTTAATTATATAAAATTCATCCTTTGGCATGAGATTTGTTGGACTTTAGGTCAGAAAGTAATATCCCAGACTTACAACCTTTTTATGAGTGATTTTCATTTTTTTGTGTTTACATCACACTTTTAAAAATGTATCAGACCCCCTTCCCTGCCCAGTAAGCCATTTCTTATAACAAAGATTTAAAAAGAGGAAAAAATTTTTAAATCAAAATCAAACACGGCATTGTATATATTTCAGAGTAAATACTATATACCACACACATGAACCTCTACTTCATTATTGAATGGAAGGAGGTACATTTTTCCAAATCTTCTTTGGGGCCAAATTTAATTATTATAATCATACAGTATTCAGGTTTTTTTTTGGGGGGGGGAGGGCATTTACTACTCCACAGCCATTGTCTCAATAGCTGCTTCAATGCCAGGACCAGAAATTGTGCCCTGGAGTATTTATCTCTGTCATCTCTGGAACTATTGCCCTGGGGTCCTACTCTTTTGATTGTGAGTGCCTCATGTGACTCACTAAATTTAGGTTAGCTCCATCTATGCTTTTTTAAGTTAAATTTTATGTTTATTTTCGTTTATATCAATCATTTCCACAAGAATTTGAGTTACACATTTTCTCCCCATTTTTCCCCTACCTACCACCCAAAGCAGCTATCCCACTGAATATCCCCTCCCCCAATATGCTCTCTCCTATGTCCTCCCCTATTTCCCCTCTGACTTTCCAGTAGGGCATGGTGGATCTCTATGCCCCAGTGCCTGTATATCTTATTTCCCAGTTGCATGTAGAATAATTAGTAACAATAATAATCTATATTTAAACATTTAATTTTAAAATTTTGAATTCCAGATTATTTCCCTTCCTCCATCATCACAAGACAAGCAATTCAGTATAGGTTATACATGTGTAGCTATGCAAAACATTTCCATAGTGGATATATTGTGAAAGACTGACTATATTTTCCTCTGTCCTATTCCACCCCCACTTGTTCTATTCTCTACTTTGATCCTGTCCTTTTTAAAAAGTGTGTGCTTCCAACTTCCATCCCCCCCAACATCCTTTCCCTTCCATCATCCCCCTTTCATCCCCTTCCCCCCTACTCTCCTGTAGAGTGAGATATTCTATTTAATGTGTATGACATTCTCTCCCTAAGTCAAATTCAATGAGAGTAAGGTTGACTCATTCCCTTTTGACTTCCTTTTCTTTCCCTCCATTGTAACAGTTTTCCCTTGCCTTTTCTATATGAGATAGTTTACCCCATTCTGTCTCTCCCCATCTCTTCTCATTATATCCTCTTTCCCCTCTCAATTTCACCTTCTAAGTACCATCCCTTCCTATTCAATTGGTCCTGTGCCCTCTGTCTATGTATACCTGTACACATATATACACACACTCACATATGTATTCATATCCCCATATACCCTCCTATATAGACATATATATGTATACATTTATGTATATACATACATACACACATATGTACATACATATATGTGTACGTATATACACACACATTTCTATTCCCTTCAACTATTCTCATACTGAGAAAAGTTTCATAAGTTACAATTATTGTTTTTCCATGTAGGAATGTAAATAGTTCGACTTTGATAAGTTCCTTATGATTTCTTTTACCTGTTTACCTTCTCATGCTTCTCTTGCTTCTTGTATCTGAATGTCAAATTTTCTATTCAACTCTGGTTTTTTCCTCATGAATGCTTGAAAGTAATCTATTCCATTGAATGACCATATTTTCCCCTGAAACATGATACTCAGTTTTGCTGGATAGATGATTCTTGCTTTTAATCCCAGCTCCTTTGACCTCCAGAATATCATAGTCCAAGCCCTTTAATCCCTCAGTGTAGAAGCTGCTAGATGCTGTGTTATCCTGATTGTGTTTCCACAATATTGAAATTGTTTCTTCCTGGCTGCTTGTAACATTTTCTCCTTGATCTGTGAATTCCAGAACCTGGCTCTAATATTCCTAGGAGTTTTCTTTTTTGGGATCTTTTTCACGAGGTAATTGGTGGGTTTTTTCAACCTCTATTTTGCCCTCTGGTTCTCAAACATCAGGGCAATTTTCCTTGAGAATTTCTTGAAGGATGATTTCTTGCTTCTTTTTTTGATCATGTATTTCAGGTAGTCCAGTAATTTTTCCATTATCTCTCCTGGATCTATTTTCCAGATCAGTGGTTTTTCCCATGAAATATTTTATATTGTCTTCTATTTTTTCATTTGTTTGGATCTATTTAATAGTATCTTGATTTCTCATAAAGTCACTAGCTTCCATTTGCTCCAATATAATTCTTTTTTTTTCTTTTTGGAGGGCAATTGGGGTTAAGTAACTTGCCCAAGGTCACACAGCTAGGTTTTTTTGTTTGTGTATGTATTAAGTGTCTGAGGCCAAATCCAAACTCAGATCCTTCTGACTCCAGGGCCGGCGCTCTACTCACTCCGCCACCTAGCCGCCCTTCCAATGTAATTCTAAAGGAATGATTCCCTTCAGTGAGCTTTTGAGATTCTTTTTCCATCTGGCAAGTTTGTCTTTTTAAGGCATTCTTTTCCTCATTGGTTTTTTGAGCCTCTTTTGCCATTTGAGTTAGTCTATTTTTTAAGTTGTTATTTTCTTCAGACAGGTTGTTGACTCTCTTTTCATTATTTTCCTGCATCATTCTCATTTCTCTTTCTAATTTTTCCTCCACTTCTCTTATTTGGTTTTCAAAATCATTCTTAAGCTCCTCTGTGGCCTGTAACCAGCTCATATTTTTCTTGGAAGTTTTGGTGCAGGAGTTCTGATTTTGCTGCCTTCCTCCTGTTCCGTGCTTTGATCCTTTTTGTCCCCAAAATAGGAGTATAAAGTTGGATTGCTGAGCTCGCTTTTCTTCCTTTGCTTGCTCATATTGCCACTCAGTTACTTGAATTTTGAGCTTTTTGCCACAGTAGAACTCTGCTACCAAAAAGGGGATCTTTGTCCCAAATCATTGGGGTTTTCTCAGCTGATAGAGCTATTAGTTGGCTGCCCTCTCTGAAGCCTCCACGCTGGCAAACTGGTCATGCACCCCAGGATCTCCACCCTAGACAGTGATCCAGATCCAAGTAGGTTAAAGCAAGAGTGATCACCCCTCAGACTGGTTGGTTGGTCCCCCTATAATCTGCAGGCCAGGATCTCTGAAGAAGCAACATGGTGGAGGCTGCAGGGCCCAGGAGGCTCAGCCCCAGGGGTGAAGCCTGGACCACACTCCTGAACTTCTTGTTCCCACAAAGTCTACACTGACCTCTCACTTTTTCTTCGGTATCTATGGGTTGATAATTCTAGAAACTGCCACAACTGCTGGTGATCTGAATGGAGGAATGGATTTTAAAGAACATTTATTAGGCACTATGAGCCTATAAATGAGAACTCAAATACAGAGAGAGAGAGAGAGAGAGAGAGAGAGAGAGAGAGAGAGAGAGAGAGAGAGCCCTCCAACTGGCAGCTGGTTGTGGCCACCCCAAGGCTAAAACCTCCAGCTCACAGGGGGCTGGGCTCTGTTCCCAGAGAGCTGGGCTGGCCCCTTCATGCTGGCCTGCTGGGCTGTCTTCAGCTGGAGGTTAGTTTCTCCCTATAGCTCCAAAGTGTGTTTAGAGTCATTTTTTTTACATGAATTGGAGAAGGTTGAAGAAGGAGCCATGCAGAGGTCCTGTTTCTACTCCTCCATCTTGGCTGTGCCTCCTCCATCTATGCTTTACTTTACTCCCTGGCAACCTTTCACCAGCTAGCTTGCTGACGTGTAAAATAACCTTTTCTGACTTCTACACTTATGTCCCCTCCCCCATCATATTTTCTCATACTGGAACCATAGTCAAATTAATACCTACATTTCTCCTGGAATATATGTCTCAGTCTACGCAGTCATGGTTCTGTTCTATAATTTGCCAAACCAAACTATTCCTCCCTAGTCTCTATTCCCTATGTGTGTTGACTTCCCTATTAGACTGTGAGTTCCTTGGGAGTTCTCTCTTCTCTCTCTCTCTCTCTCTCTCTCTCTCTCTCTCTCTCTCTCTCTCTCTCTCTGAGTCCTCATTTAGTGGCTCATAGTGCCTAATAAATGTTCATTAAAATCCATTCCTTCAATCATTGATGCCATTGTGTATGACATTTTCCTGTTTATGCTTGCTTTGCACCTATAAGTTTTGCAATTTTTTTGGACCAGTGATTTCATTGGTGTAGACAACTCCATGGTGAGAAAACACCCTCTGCCAATGTAGATCAGCAACTATTATGCAATTTATAGTTTTCAGAAAGTTGCTTATGTCCTTGAGAAGTGCCTTATTCAGGGTAATGGAGCTGGGGCAGGACCTGAATCTATGTTTTCCTGACTCCAAGGCCAGCCTCCATCCATTATACCATGATGATTCTCAAGCCATCTCTGTACTTCTCCATATTTGTTCATATTTATAAATGTTTAATGGTGGTAAATAGTCAATTAGTGGGAAATAATCCATTTACCACAGGTTGTTTAACCATTTATTCATAGATAGGCATCTTCTTTGTTTCCTGTTATTTGCTACCAGAATAAGTGCTGCTATGAAATTTTGTCACATCTGGAGTCATTGATGCTGTCTTTGACTTCTATTGATTGATCTCAGTAGACGGATTTCTGGATCATAAAGACATGGGACTTTTTCACTTTTTTTTTCAAGCAAAATTCCAAATTACTTTTCAGAAGTTAAAAGCTGTGCTAACAATGTATTAATATGCCTATCTTCCCACAGCCTTTCCATCTTAAAGAAAATTGTCAATTTATTGTGTGTGAGGTGAAACTTCAGAGTTGATTTCATTTACATATCTTTTAGTATTAGTGCTTTGGAGCTATCTTTCATATGGTTGGTAATAGTTTTCTATTCTTCTTTTTGACACCATTTGTTTATGTACTCTGACTACTTATCCCCTGAGTAATGTTGAACAGGGATTTCCAAAGAGTTTGAAGTCATGGAAATGTTACATTAAGGGAAAATAATAGATTGCCAATTCAGTGCCCTGTGGACATAGAAGAATTAGTTGATGAAATATTAATGAAACATGTCAAAGGGTATATTTGAATACTTACGGATCTGTAATTTAACCTGCATTCCTATCACCAAGGCTGAACACAGCCCCTCTCTTTTTAAAAACTTTATTTGCTTTTTTCTGAATTTAAGAAATAAAATAAGCATTTCCATAACATAGTAGAATAGAAAAAAGATGATTGTAAATGAAACTGCACATCTATTATGTACAGCTTGCTACTCCTCTTAATATATAAAATAAAGTAGCTAGGTAATATTATTGCATTGCTCTAGTAAAAAAATTCATAATCCTAGAATCTATCTGGTGAAAAGCCTCTCTGAGTTTTAGTAGACTGGCCCTTGAATTACAATCATACAGTCCTTTCATAGTCTTCATAATTCAATTGTTGCACGTAGTAGGCCCTTAATTAGTGCTTTTTTTTCTACTGGATTGGGCTGGGTCTTTCCAATTGTTGTTGGCCTTTAAGAACACATGCTTGACTGGTTTTAAAAAACTGTTGTCAACTCCATGCCCCATGAAGTATTGGAGCAATAATATAGTAAGTGGTAAATTGATCAGAAAGCAACATTTATTCACATTTGTGGTTAAAGATGTGTATTAAGGAAAAGAAGGGCCAAAATGATGATAAGCTGATTATTAAAGTAACTCTACATTTTCATAGTGCTTGGATTGACAAATAGCTTTACACACATTATCTCAATTGATCTTTACAAGAATTGATCTTTTATGAGGTGGGGCACCTGAGGTATGCCCATTTTCTAGATGAAGAAACTGAAGTTCAGAGATATAAGTGACTAGCTCAGGGTCTCACATTTCATAGGTGTCAGAGACAGGATTCAAATCTAGTCCCGTCCTGACTCTAATATACCATGCCTCCCAATAACCCATGCTAGCTGATGTGACAACTCATAGGTTTACATTGAGAGCTGGAAAGGGTTTCAGAGCATCTAGTATTAGGGATTATGGCTCCAGAGCAGAAAGGAATGCATGGAGCTCTTCTAGTCTAACACTGTCATCATTTAAAGATTAGGAAATTAAGGCTCAGGAACATTAAGTGAGTTGTCCAAGGTCACAAGTTTGATAGTAGAAGAGCCAACATTTGAACCCAATTCTCTGATATAAAATTCAGTAATCTTAATTCAGTTATCATGTGCCAACATTTATTGAGTGCCAACCACATACTGGGCACTGTTCTGACTGGGGATAAAGAGACAAAAATGAAATAGTTCTGGCCCTATTGAGGAGACATAACAAGTCAAAGGTAAAATGAATAAATATTAGGAGAGTATTGGGAGGTAGTAGTAGTAGTAGTAGTAGTAGCAGCAGCAGCAGCAGGAACAGTAGTAGTAGTAGTAGCAAAATACTAGTAAGGTGCTTTATAGTTGACCACATAACCAAAGCTCTTAGAGTTGGAAGTTGTAGGTGGTGCAATATAGTTCAGAATCATGCTAAATATAAATGTAGTAAATTTCTTTCCTTTAAGAGACAATACTTTTACTGCAATATTAATGATGTGGCCCTTGGTCATTCTTTGGGAAAAAAGAAATATTATGTTATCAAGATTTGAGTGAAATCTGGTCATTTGAAGAGAGATGATAAAAGGAATTAGATAAAGAAATAATATCCTCATACCAACTTTGACTAGGGAAGGAGTTAATCAGCATTTTTAACTGCCTACTATATGCCTAGCACTGTGCTATACACGTTAAAAATATCTCACTTGCTCCTCATAATATAGGTTCTATTATTATCCTCATTTTATAGTTGATGAAACTGAGGCAGACAGAGGTTAAGCACCTTACCCAGGGACACAAAGCTAGTACATGTCTGAGGCCAAATTTGAGCTCAGGTCTTCCTGAAACTGGTCCCCAATGCTCTGTTCACTATGGCACTACCTTGCCACCTCTGGCCTAAGAGAAGGATATGCTTTGTATCCCCAGCATTTAGCTTGGTATTTGACTTTTAATAAGTGCTTGTATTGAACTGAAAACATTACTCTAGGATACCTCACTTCCTGAATGCCCCTTATGTAGCCTGTCAGCATACAAGGTTATTTATAAATTTTATGGTTCCCCTTTTACCCATGAGAACTTCTCTTTAATTATGGCAATTATTATATTGTTCCCATGGAGACAACCTTATTTTTTTTTTTTGAGATTTTTTGAGTCCAAAAGTGGAATAAAGGATAGAAGTTACTGAACAGAAAACAATTTCAACTGTGTCATTTTTTTGGAAGGGGGTAGGCATAAAAATCTACCTATATTCTTTCTTTTTTTTATTAACATATCATTCTTTCTACTTTCATCAGCATTTATTACTCATTATTAATTTTCATTCAAGAACAGTGAGTCTGACCAGCAGCCTTCTGGTAAACCTTCCTTTTCCTCTTTGGACACTCTCCATGATGCACCAGCTCATACCGTCACTAAGTTTTCCAGGTCCTTAGGTTTCTAAATACAGCTGAATATGTTTCAGTCCATCAAAATGAAATACCCTGGAGTCCCCTTGGTTTCAGATCTAAGAGATTTTTTCCTTTTTATTTGCACATTTTTTTCTTTTCTGAAATGAAAACTTTTTATTTTTTTTTTTTGAAACAATGAACATTTATGCTTTGCATTCTGTTAAAATGGAAAGAACACTGTAGGGACAAAGGATCTAGTTTCAAATGCTAATTCTGTGTGATCTTGGGCAAACCCCTTTCAATTCTGAGGGTCTTCATTTCTGGGGTTTGTACTAGCTGACTTGTGAGATCCCTTCCAGTACTACTATTCCAGTATGACCCTGTGAGATTGAAAATGTGTGGGACTGGGTGCTGGAGAAATGCAAAGTAGCTGCTGTTTCCAATGAGGTGTACAAGTTCCCTCCACAGCTAGAATAGTTGAGAAGGAAATAATTGGTAGTCGCAACAATGTTTTGCAGTTGCATTTGGCTCCGATAACAACAATCCCCACAACTAGGCTGTAGAAAACCTGTTGGTATACCAAAAATGATGGTGGATTTAAGAGAGAGATTATTTGATGAGGTAGAGTGGATGAGTGGACCTTACATTACTTGGCATGATGAGAAGGAGAGGGCAATATGAAAATGAGGTGAGCTTGAGCAGAAGATACTGTTAATAAAGACTGGGATATACAAGATGCAGCTGTGATGATGCCAGGGTATTTTGTCTTGTGTCTCATTCCTGTGTTATCAAAAGTTGTCTATGTTGGATTGCAATTTGTGACTTGGTTTATCCTGTGCCCCGAGATAACATGTACCTGCATAATGACTTAAGAGATGATGATGCAGTGATATTGTGCCCTAATTTAACTGTTTATCAGATATTTCCAATTTTATCTCCCATAGGCACCTCCTACTAAACTCATTCAAGACAGAATTTATCCTCCCTCCTCTCCACATTCATTCTTCTTTCAAACTCTCTTGTTTCTATGAAAGTCACCATCGTCCTTCTAGACATACAATTTCAAAGTCTAGGAGCTGATCTTAAATCTTGGCTCTTCATCACCCCACGATTCACTCAGTTTCAAAGCCTTGCTGATTCTACTCCCATAACAGCTTTTGTATCTTTTGCCTTCTTCTCACTCGCACTCTACATACACTCCTAATTTATACTCACCACCTCCTATAGGAGGCCTTTTTTGATTCCCTAAAATTACTGTGAGTGCCCCAATCCCAGGAAATTACTTCATATTTTATTTGCACATATTTTGTATTTACTTACTTGCATTCATGTTGTTTTCTCCCAATAGGATATAAATTGTTTTGGCTTATTTATTGTTCCTCTCAAGTGATGCTTCACCAGCAATCTCTATACCCTTGGAACTGACTGTCTATCTTGGCCGGAATGCTCTCCCTCTTTACTTCTGTTTATTAAAATCAACTTCCCTCTTCTGAAAGTAGCCTTTCTCTGTCCCCCTTCTCTAAGATTATGTTGTATTTTCTTCATATTTATCTTACATGTACTGATTATGGCTTGTATCTTCTGTTCATATGTAAGCTTCTTGAGGGCAGGTCTGTTTTTTTTTCTGGGTTTTTGTCCATTTGATTTGATTTTTGTTTTTTATTTGATCTCTTAACCTTAGTACTTGGGATAGAATAAGTGCTTAAAAAGTGCTTTTTGCTTGATCAATCTCCTATTAGACTTTAGAGGAATTTTCCTATTTCCCTTTGTGGACTTCAAAATATTTAGTGAAATATTTTAATTTTTGTTGAAATATCTTGAATTGGATAACATTCTCTGTATCTTTATCCATTGGAAGTTTTCCTCAACTTTGTTGGACCTTTTTCTTTTCTTTCTTTCTTTCTTTTTTTTTTTTTTTTGCTTTAACTTCCTGCAAGAAGGAGACAACACATATTCTATATCTAAAGTACCTGATATTTCCTTATTATTTTGATTGCCTCTGTTTTCTCTATTCTCTAAGCTCATTTTTAATGTACTGAACACAGGCAAATGGCTTCAACTCCACTCTCCAACTATTCCTGAAGGCATATGTCACAGTTCCCTGACAACAGCTTTCTTCATCCATTTTTGAAAACTTGTTCTTCTAGTTGAGTGAGCCACAAGAAGGGAGTTTGGGAGGGGGATGACTGGACCTGGCAAGACAAGTGTATTTAAAAGCCATGGATAACCAAGAAGAGCTATGCTTGTGACCAGGTGGCTGTGAAGACCTCTTGAACTTTGGCATTAGACATTCCTGAGTCTCAGAAGGCACTTTGCTTTTGCAAAAACTATTGCCCTCTGACCATCCAACAGACTACATCCAGAATATGTCCATAGAATCTTAATACCAGAGGATAGAAAAACTGTTAAAAATGTGGCTGGAAGTATTATGGCCTTTTTGGGTTAAAAAGTAACTCAAGATACGTAACAGAATGTTTTAGGGACATGATAAAAGCTCTTGCTAGTTACAAGGATACTGTTTTAAAAAACAAGCCGGGATTTCTTCACTTGTAATATTGGCATGTATCAATATTGTGCCTTTCCAAGCATCCTTGGGACAACTCTAAATAAACTACCATAGAAGTAAATATGTTTATGGAAAGCTAATGGAATGCAAAATTAGAGTAGGATGTGAAATAAAAAGGAATTTTTAATAGAAGGTCAGGTCTCTGGCCTGAACGCATTCAACACAACAGAAAACCTATGGAATCTGTCAGAAGATAGTGGCACTTAATATTTTGGACCTTGTAAATATGTGCTTTTAATTTTCGTGGAAAGAGGATGGAAGGTTAGAGAAGGGCCAGCAGGAAGGCTAGCTTGATTTGAGTTGCCTGAGCTATGTAGCCATAGATTCCCCCTTCCTATGGGTTGAATTGGTCCCAGAACCTTCAGCAAAGCTAATGGCAGTAAAATGATCCCACCTGTGGGCACTCAGCACCTACCATTGTGCCTTCAATGACATATGAAGCCCTCAGTAAGTTTTTGTCTAATGAATGGATGATTGGAGTATGAAGAAGAGGCAAAGGCACAGAAGAAGACCAGACAGACATCCATTATAAGGGTATCTTGGAACCTCTCCAAACTCTTTCTGGTACTGATAATATCATGTCCTCCCAAGGAATAGAAGAGGGTATAAATTTGTTTTTAGAGCAGATGTCCATAATCTTTTTTGTTTCATGAACCCCTTTGACAGTCTGGTAATGCTGATGGACCCCTTCTCAGAATATTTTTTAAAAGTTTTAAATAAATACTTGGAATTACCAAGGAAAGCAATTATTTTCAAACACAATTATCAAAATGTTTAAAGTTCTAAGTTCATGGACCGTATTAAATCTGTACTTGGCCCCCTTAGTCTAGGGGCATTGGAGGTCTAAGGACTCAAGATCAAGAACATTTTTTAAGAGAACTAACAAGCACAGCTAGCTGGATATCTGTACAAAGCACAACTTTCTACCATGTGTCTTAAGCCACCATGCATATTTAGCTATGAAGTAGTTCCCCTCTCTGTACACTGAGAATGTGCTTAGCAGGGGTACATACTAGAAAGTCATGCAAGACCTTGTTATTCTCTCCTTGAAGATAAATGATTTTTATATTATTGTCAGAGATAAAGGTTGAAAAAGGCTGCAGAATCAGTAACTTGATACAAGTCACATAAGAAGTAAATAGTAGAGACAGGATTGGATTCCAGATCTTCTGACACCATGAATAACATCCATTCCATTATATTAAGTAATCAAAGGATGAGCATTTAGTAATTCCTTACCATGTACCAAACACAGTGCTAAGCACTGGGGATGAAAGGGACTATTTAGATACAGTCAAAGGCTTCAAAGAGTTTTCCTTCTAAAGAGGGAGACAGCATGTACATAGACAAGTAAGTACTTAATATGTACAAAATGCCATTTTGAAGAGAGGTAATAAGTTACTCTTAAGCTGGATTTTGAAGGAGGTGAGGAAAGAGAGCATTTCATATATGGGGAGTCACAGGAGATTGAGATCCTTATGTTTGAGGATTGAAAAATAGGCCACTAAAGCTGGACTATAGTTAATAAACATTTATCAAGATTTCAATCTGCTAACTCAATACCTTCCCAACTCCCTTAGCCTTTTCTCCCCTCTGACTGGAGGGTTGGAGGGTGGAGTTTTAAATTCCTCCCAGAACTTTCCTTTATAGACACCTCTCCCCTTTCCCCGCTTTCTTTTGTGCATTGTCTTCTCCTATTAGATTGTAAGGTTCTTGAGGGCAGGGACTTAAAAAAAATGTTATCCTCTGATACTTGGCACAGAGTAATCACTTAATACATGTTTATTGAATTGATGACAATGCAGATGATGATGATTACAAGAAGTAAGCATCCAGAAAGATTGCGTAGTGAACTACCAAACTATAATGTTATAAGCGTGGATTCCATGCTAATGTTAGAATAGCTGTGATTAGTAAGAGTGGTTTTTTTTTTTTGAAAGTTCTGAATTACATTTGCTTCTTAGATGTTGCTTTCCTGGGAAGAATTGCTTCAGGGTTATGTTTGTATTTGATTGAACAGATAATAGTTGTTAACACTTTGTAATTGCATCACTCAGATTCTGACAGTGGGACATATTAATGGCTGTATTTACATCTGTGGTAATTGGTACTATGTCACTTAATATCCTGAGGCACTGAGCTATGACCAAGGAAATCCCTTTTCCAATCAGATCTTAGAATCAGCTTCTATATGTGCTGAAAGGCCCAGAGAAGATAGAGAAGCCTGGAAATGTAAATAGCTGAAAAAGCAATATAAAAATTGTACATACATCAAAAGAGAATATTTCTCTGGTACCTCACAATTTTTTTAAAGAAAACTTAGGAGGCTGCCACAATATTGAGAAATTTTGTGGAATATTTATGGGGAAATACGGGCAAGATTCATGTGGGATATGATGGTATGAATGGGTCGAAATCTGAACCAATGGATGGACTTGATAAGATCACAGATCTACTCAAGTATTGTATTCCCTGCTAAAGTCACATTGGATGTCCCATTGTCATATGTGATGGTGACCAGGGCTTTCAAGGGTGTACCACACTATATAAACCTTTCTGTCAGGGCCTATCAAACCAATGGAACTTTAAGTACAGTGTTAATAATCAATTATATATCTGTCATCTTGATCCAGTCTAGTTAAGTCCAGAGAGGCCACCAGAGGTTGGTCACAAGGTGATGAATTTTATTGTATGATTCCTTGTGACCTTGTCCACTAAAGTGAAGATCAGTTGTAGTCTGTAATAATAGAAATATCCACATATCCATTTCTATTCTTTCCCTTCTTCTCTCTTTCCTTCCTCCTTTTCTTCTTTCATTCCCTCCTTCCCTCTCTTCACTCTGTCTTTCCTTTTTTCATTCTTATTCCACTTTTCCTTCCCTTCCCTTGCCTTCCCTTGCCTTCCCCTGCCTTCCTGTCCTTTGCCTTTCCTTCCCTTCCCCTGCCTTCCCTTCCCTTCCCTTCCCTTCCCTTCCCTTCCCTTCCCTTCCCTTCCCTTCCCTTCCCTTCCCTTCCCTTCCCTTCCCTTCCCTTCCCTTCCCTTCCCTTCCCAGAACATTGCACCAGTGACAACAGAACCTAAGGCATGACATATATATAGTTGCCAGCATAATCCCAAAATCATGAGAACATAGATAATCTCCCTTTAGGCCTTGGAGTTATATCTGTCATCAGTAGTATGACAAAGTCACTCCAGAAAGACAAGAAATCCTCCTGTTTAAAGACTTAAAAGGGACAGAGATGTCTCAAATCTCATGAGGAATTCATGATAATGTCTGCTGTAATATTTACCTCTGGGTTCTACTCTCAAGGATCCCTTTTGCAAGATATTGTTGAATGAATGAATGAATGGTTTCGTATTTATTGAAAGAAGTGGGCAAGAACCATAGGACCAGAACATGTAGAAGGATTTCATTCTGCACCTGACTAGAACATAACCACATGGTGGAGATCATAGATCTATTGGGGACATATTCCATAGAAAGAGAAACTAAAGAAATCTGGGAGATTCTATCACAAACTGAGTGTTAGAAAAAATAATCAAAAAGGAACAACATTTGAGATGGGCTAAATTTCCCCTGAGCTTCATTAATGTAAAATACTTAGGAAGAAATTATGATCACATTTGTAAAAATACTCTGAGGACCAGAAAAGTCATTGTAAAATATATGGTTTCCACTCTACCTGTTTCCAAGGAACTTGTGCATATATTAATGACCTTGACATTGTCCCCAGTAGCATGCTTGGGTACAGAGAGAGTATCTATTTCTCAAATCATTGCTATTGTATTGAGCTGCTCATCCTGGTTTTGTTGGGATTCAATTTACCTACATGCCAAAGACAACAAAAAATGTTATGGGGCTTTAACTATAGTAACATGATCATGAAATTATTAAAAATACATGAACCAGATGGAAAACCTCCAGGGTACACCATCTGAGTACTGATATAAGATTATAATCCTTCATTTATGAGCAGCTTGTTTAATAGCACACATCACTTACTACTCCACAAAAACCATTCTTTTCATGTTTGGTTGTCCAGAGGCCAATTACTAAGGGGCCTGACCACAAACTTTAGAAAATTAAAATTTCATTAACCAATCTGTAAAAAACAGAAGTACTCATTAAATTAATATCAGTAGAAAAAACAACACAGTAACATTCATGAAATATGTATTGACAACATGGCATCTGTTCACCTACTGGAAGACTATAAATAACTATGATCTTAGAACTTTACCTGACAATTTATTGAAAAAAAATCATTCATTTATTAAGTAGTGAAGGAATTTAAAAAAATAAAAAAAAAACACCTCTAGGAGTGACATCTAAATGATAATTAAGTACTGGTAAGGGACCTCAAGAGATTATCTGGTTCTAGTTCCATGAGACAGGTAAAGATTTATTAAATTCATTTTATTTTAAGTAAATGAAGTTCATAAAGTAAGGATTTGTTTAAGGTCATATAAGGTCATGTTTTCAGTGGGAAAGGGATAAGAATTTAAATTTTCTGTAGCCTAGTTGCTGAATTATCAAGAACTATGAGATGCAGTAGGTCCAAGAGATTGGGGTTGGAGGTAAGAGAGAGGAATTGATTAGTTGAATAAAAAAGAACCATTTGGGTAACATTTTTCATCATGCATTTTCAGATTGTCTTGGATCATTGTATTTATTGCTGAGAATAACTGTCATTCACAGTTCTTCATTATACAATGTTGCTGTTACTGTGTACAATGTCCTCCAGGTTCTGCTCATTTCACTTTGTAACAGTTTGTATAAATGTTTTTAGGTTTTTCTGAAATGATCCTCATCAACATTTCTTATAGCACAGTAATATTGCATTATAAACATATACCACAATTTGTTAAGCTATTCCTCAATTGATGGGCATCCTCTCAATTTCTAATTATTGTCTGTTGTTGGTTCAATGCTCTGAGAAACAATGTCAATCATAAAAAAAATGTCATATATTTTACTACTTATTTGGGACATCTTCACAAGTATAACTCCCTCCAGTATACCACATTGCCTAATTGGAAGGCATTACTTTCTTAATAAACCATTTGTTGTTACAGTGAGTAGAATGCTGGATTCTGAGTGAGGAATACCTGATTTAAATCCTGTCTCAGAGGCTTTCTGAGCAGTATGACCCTGGCAAGTCCTCAGTTTCCCCATTTATAAAATAGGGATAATAATAGCACCTACCTCTTGGTGTTGTTATGAGAATAAAATAAGATAATATTTGTAAAATGCTTTGGAAACCTTGAAGCACTTTATGAATACTAGCTCTTTTTGACTATACAAAACTGGCTTCTATTTGAGACTTTTATAACTTACTTGGTTGCCTGAGAACAAGTTAGGTGCATTTTGCTATGATATCCATTCGTTATATTAAACAACAAATAATTATTAAATGTGTTGTGGGAGTTTCCCAGCTTGGCTTTCATGAGAGCCCATGGAAAATCTCACTTTGTCAAGGTCTACAAGACTTGGGGTAAAAAAATGAGTAGCCAAACTGAAAAGAAAGAAAAAAAAGGTTTTATGAGTGAACTAAGGGAAATTACTTGGGTTGGTAGCAGCTACATCTTCTTTGGGTACAGATTTGGGCTCTTATAGATTTTTAGGCTGGGTAAGAGTAAACAGTGAAAGTGACATTCATGGAAGAAAAGAAATGGGGAAGGGTACAAGCCTCAGAGTCACAGGACTTGCTAAAGATCATGTGGGATCTTCCTGAAGGAAAGTGGATTTCCCTTTAGTTAGTCATTTCTACAATAAGAGAGGGTTCCTTTAAGATAGAATCACTCTGGTTCATCCTGTTATTGCAAATAAGAAGGGAATAACATGTAGCCTGAAGGCCTCTTACTTACAAAACTCTATACATCCCTGTTTCTTTATCCTTGGAATTTTTTTTTAATCTGGGGAGATGTTTCCCCAAAACTCACAGTACTCATGGTCATCCTTCTCTGCCATCAGTGACTACTATATAGCAGGGAACTATGCTCTAGAGATACAAAGAAAAAATATTTTCTGCCTTCTGGGGACTTGGGAGATATGAACAAAGGCATGCATGATGGGTGTTGGGGGACAATGCTGGGTACATTCTGGAAGACGCTGTCTAAAATAAAAGTGGCTTTGTGTTTTAATTTAATCACATATTAAGCTCTTGGGGTTATTGTACAATGGATATACAACAAATTGCTTAATATAGATGTATAAATGTATAGATAGCCCTCATTCACTAGGAGCTTGTGTTTACACTACTGCTTGGTTGCCTTACCATTGGTTAGCCTTTGACTTTGACTTTAGAAAATTAGCTGGACTGATATCCAGTGATCAGCCCACCAACATGTTGCTATCTTGACATAGTTCATAAAATTCTTTTCATTAAAAAAAAGAAATAAATTTTTTTAACTGGCCTCATTAGGTATGCCTTGCACAATGCAGTATTTGTAATCTTTGTTGAATGTGCTCTTCTGAAATAGTGTTAGAAGCCTATTGCTTTACTTTTTAATTCATTTCTATGATACCCCCTTTTAATATTAAAATAAAGCTTGGTTTGTTAAGATAAGAAAAGGAGCAGAAAAATTAAATTATAATAAATGTGCTGATAAGAGTTCAAATAACTCCTACTCCTCAGTTAAAAACTTGCATAAAGATCATGCAAAGCATCAATTCCATTGCATGCAATATAGTGAGTAATAGCCAAGAAAAGGACTTTATTTCTTAGCTCAGGTCAGTGCAGTTCCTATTCAGTCATCAAAGTTCATTTGACAACTAGATCTATGATTTAAAAAAAGAAAGATTAGAATGCGAATCTTCATTATGTTGAGGTCACAACTTGGATCAAAATGTTTCCTAGAAGTAAAATAGGGAATCAACAAAGAAGATTTTAGTCTGAGTACTTTTTGAAAAGCATATGTGGTTAAACTATGGCCCCTCAACTGATTTTATTTTCCATTGTATTTTCTTCTCTCCTAGTGATGAAAGTCACACATTCAGAATTCACTGATAAAAGATTTAAAAAAACGTAAGGTTAATGGATGCTTTTAAAACTACCAACTATTAAAATCTCATCTGCTTTGCTAGTTTTATGGTCAAATTTTAATGGAAAGAAACCTATTGATGTATTGTTATAGGAGGGCAAGCAGGTGTATCTGTTGAAACGAGAAAAGTGACTAGCCAAAGTGTAATGGAGCAACATTGACTGATGGACCGGGTTTGGCAAAAGATCGGAGTCCATTCTGGGGTCATAATGAAGAAGTTGACAGTTTTGAGAAAAGTTTGTTTATCAAACTTGTCAGTCTGCTTCGAAAATTGATCTCCTGATGACAAGGCATGAGCAACAATCTCGCCCAAATGCCGCACATCTGAGTAACTGCACCCAAAATAATTGAATTGTAGTCTTGCATAACATTATGCAACAAATGACTATCTTTACTGAGGGGAAAAACAATCTCAGTGACTGCCATTGATTCTAATCACTGTGGATACCATGAACAGATTTCCATTGTGGTACATTATTTTGACAATGAACAATAGCCCATTTGAATATTTTGTATCTGTTCAGAGATTCTTTAACAACCAATGCTGAGGCTATTTTTGACCACTTAAATGACATCCTTGACACTTTAAAAATTGACTGGTCATCTACCTGTTTTGATGGCATATCTTCTATATTGTTTGGATGTATTGGGAGTTTAGAAATGGCTCATGAAATATAAAAAAAACAAACCCCCAAATAGTGAAACACTCCATATGCAGCTAGGTGGCAGAGTGGAAAGAACAGAGGACCTGGAGTCAGGAAGACAAGTTCAAATCCGGCCTCAGACACTATCTAGGTGATACTTGGCAAATTACCTGACCACTGCTTGCCTCAATTTCTTCATCTGTAAAATGGGGCTAATGGTCCTGACCTCTCAGGGTCATTTTTAGGATAAAATAAGATAATACTTGTAAAGTGCTTCACAATCCTTAAAGGGCTATACAAATTTCTGTCTTCCTTATGTTTCCTTCCTTCCTTCCTTCCTTCCTTCCTTCCTTCCTTCCTTCCTTCCTTCCTTCCTTCCTTCCTTCCTTCCTTCCTTCCTTCCTTCCTTCTTTCCTCCCTCTCCCTCCTCCTTCTTTCTTTTTCTTCTTCTTTCTTCTCATTGCTATGTACATTCTTTGAACCTCATCCCGGTTAGGATATACATTCCAAGCAAAAAGAAGAGAACTCCCTTTGATTTTGGACATTATTTGGATTCTTTCTGTCTTCATGAAGAAGAGTCCTATATGACATGAAATAACAGGAAAGATTGCACAGGGGGAAGGAGCCCAACTGAAGATTTTGAAATCACTTTTGAACCCAAGATAAACATATAGAACAGAGGCAGTGGCTATTGTGAAACAACATCAATCAGCTATTTCACAAGCTTTATAAGAGATTGATGACACTAAAATAAAAGTCAGAAACCTTTTCCAAAAAGTAAATACATTCACATTCTTTTTGTTAGTGCCTTCCCTCTCTTGGTTATTTTCAATAAGTTTTGTATATAGCTTGTTTGTATGTAGTTATTTACATGTTGTTTCCCTTATTAGACTGAGCTTCTTGAGAGCAGGAATTATTATTTGCCTCTCTGTATCCCCTGCATCTAGTAAACAGTTGGCACTTAATAACCATGTTAGCTGACTGACATTCATTTTTGCCTTTCACATAATTTCCCCTATAATCCAAATGGTGGCAAAAATGAGGAAGGTTCTGCAAGCTCCTGATCTCAGCTTACTGAAATGATTGGCATAGGAAAGTTGGGCAATTCTTTGACTACAATGAGATGTGGCCCTTAATATTTTCAATCTGTTTTCAGTAACACCATGAAAATATGAGTCGTGTTTTGTATGTTGTTTCCCCAGCTAATAAAAAAAAAGTTTAGTCATATTGAGACATATTAATTATTCATTCTGACTAGTAATTTAGGCAGCAAAACTTATAAAATTATGTCTCCAATGAGAAAACTGTTGGTAGAGATGAGATCAGAATTATTACCAGGAAATTTAGTGTCCTTTGGGGAGTTAGTGCCTGAAGTCAGATGACTATGTGGTTTTTGTTGTTGTTTAGTTATGTCTGACCCTTTGTGACTCCGTTTGGGGTTTTCTTGACAAAGATACTGAAATAGCTAGCCCTTTCCTTCTCCAGTTCATTTTACAGTTGAAGAACTTAGGCAAACAGAGCTAAGTGACTTGCCCAGGAAGTATCTGAAGACAGATTTGAACTTTTTATTCCAAGCTGTATCCACTGCACCACCTAAACTGCCCAGTACTTGGAGACCAGTAGTAAATGGCTTTATTGGTTAAGGGGATTAGTTTGGTCTTCCATTTCCAGGATGTTTACAAAATTATTTAGTGCTTTGAATTCTTACTTGATAAAAGCTGTTCATATGGAAGCCTTTTTTGGAATCTAGCGTATATTAAAAACAATCTATAAAGTAAATTGTCCCAACAGAATCTCAACTCACTCATGAACTTATACACTGAGTAAAAACTATTCATCAGTTATTTGCAATGATATGATTAAGGATTATAAATCCATAGCACGTGGTGATCAATGTCTTATTCACTAGCCTGGTAATTCTCAACATTTTTGATCTTAGGATTTTTTTTATACTCTTAAAAGTTACTGAGGATCCTCCAAGAGTTTTTGTTTATGTGGGATGTATCTATTGATATTTAACCATATCAGAAATTAAAACATCTTGGTATTGATAGGATGCTCGGCTCCCAGTCCTAAAATCACATCTCTGAAAGCCTCACAATTTCTCAGTAGGGCCATGTCTTGTGAGAAAATTTTTTCTTGTTGCAGAATACATTCTCTTATCAGAAGAGAGAGAGGGGGGTACTTGGTCCAAGGATTTTTGTCCCTGGCTGGCCCAAGGACTCTTCCTTCTATCAGATCCCCAAGGTCCATGCCTCTGACAATTCCCTCAATGTCTGGTATACTCCTTACACTTTCCTCTCCATAGTTCCCAAAGACACCTGGACCCTTAGCTTACTTAATAAGTATCCCTTGAATTCCTTTCCCATATAAACCCCAGGATCACCCTCAGTCTCAGGGTTTCCATAAGGACCCTTGCCTGCCTTTGCTAAAGTATTACACTAAACTTTTTGCCACTTGGCTAAGAGAAGCCTTGAGTGTGTGAATTCATTCCAGGCAACTCTGCCATGGTATTCTCGGGGTCCCAGCACCCCAAAACCTCATCAGGTATTATAATGAAAATAGTCTAGACCTCATGGGCCCCCCAAAAGGGTCTTAGGGACTCAGGGGTCCCTGCCACACACTTTGCGAATGACTACTCTGGGACAGGAAGATTAAGAAACTTTTATCTGTTTTGATTAGTTTAGATTAGCTAATTTGTTTAAAAATAAAGATCATGAATATTGACCATCTTTTTGTCTGTTTAGTTTTCACTAAAAACTTATTTTTAAGTAAAGATGAGTGAATTTTAGTTTGTATTAGTTTCTTTAGTTTGATAAATAAAAATAATATTATGAATGAGTATTCAACAACTGTTTCCCTTTAAAAATGCATACTCTAAATGTGCTTACATATCTGTGAACGTGACGTGACTGGAAATATGGATGTATAAAACAGCCCGAAATGTTTTAAAGAAGTAGAGAACAATAGAACCAGGAGATATATTCAATACTTTCATCATTTATTAATTTGCACCTACTATGTGCAGACACCTCTGATTTTTCCATGAGATATGTTGCTTGTTCACATCAACTGGTGCCTTCCCTCTTGAATCTTACCATCAGTTTTCCTTCATACTTAGGTTGTCACTGTATTCACTGCCCAGGTAATTTAGAATTCACCCTCTTCCACAGGGTAATACATGTTATTTGTATTGAAAATTGTAAACATTTGCTCTTTGTTACTTTTAAGTACAAAACAAGACTTTTAGTTTAGACACCAATGAAAATGTACCGTCTCATTTGAGATTTTTAAACAACTGTCTTCAGTTTCATTTTCCAAGAAACAATGGTAAATCCAGATACTAAGTAGTAGGAAACGCAAATACTCCAAATATAATAAATAAATTTATGCTACACAGATTATTGTTGACTTTTCCTATGCTCCTTCTTAAATAATTTATGGTTTAACCAATGATTTAATCAATGATCATTAAATCAATGATTTCCTTGACAAATCTAGTGTACCAATGATTACTTTTTTATTGAGAGCCTGCAATATCTTTAGTGTTGTTGAAAAAAAACTTTAGTATAAGTGAAAATTTTTTTCCTTTTTATTTTCTCCAAACTACAACCACACCTGATCATTTATGTATTTCCTTCCTCCCTTCTTTCTTTTTGTCTTTCTTCTTTCACAGGTGGTAACATTGATTAGTACCATTTGCAAAAGACTTTATTTCAGCTGCACATTCAAACTAATTACCTTAGAGATTGTTGGAATGAAGGTTTGATGGTTTGGAAAGTAGGTTCTTACTTTTCTGCTCCTGGGGTGATCATGTGGACATCAGAGTTTGCCCCTTCGATAAGGCACTGTACTTAACTCTTCAAAAGTGAGGATTAAAGGAATTTAAAGATGAACTAAAATGCAATTTCAGTGATAATAGACTTGTGCTCTAGTAAGACACTTTTAGGCATGGGAGAGATAGAAAAATGGGAGAGTCCTTGCTTTCAGTTGAACATTCATTTTTGCTACTGTCAGGTGATAAAGATAGAAAAGGTGCTAATTTTTAATTGAACCAGTACATTTTACCTTGAGGAAGCAGTAAAGGGCCTCAGGTATACATCATATTATTTTAAACTAAGAGACTCTTTGTCCTAAATATTCCAGACCTTGCTAAGTACAAGAAAGTAAATAATTCAAGGAAGTCAGTACAGCTGCACCTTTCTGCTCTTTTCCTTTGATGATCCTTGGCCTGATTTTTCTCCACAAGCTGTAAATTGTCTTAATTGATGCACATTTTGTTCCCTTTGTATGAATATATAAAAAAACCTCTGTGTGAAACTTACTCTTGGGGAGAGAAGTATATATTTTGGTTTTTGGTCTTCCTTCCCTGTAACCAGAGAAAAAAATTTACTTGTTCTTGAGCATAATTTACTTTCTAGTGAAAAAAAAATTTCTCTACTTTTTTCTTCTTTGTGGTGAAATTTTAAAGAGGATACAAAATATAGGAAGATAGACAAAGTAATTCTGGTGAGGTGAGCAGCACTAGTACCTGGTAGGATTAGGAAAAGCCTGCTAGAAAAGGTGAAAGCTGTATAGATTCCTGGATAAAGATAAATATTTTAAGAAGTAGAGAGGGGGCGGCTATGTGGTGCAGCGAGTGTCAGCCCTGGAGTCAGAAGGACCTGAGTTTGGATCCGGACTCAGACACTTAACCCACACAAAACAAAAACCTAGCCATGTGACCTTGGGCAAGTTACTTAACCCCAATTGCCCTAAAAGGGGCGGCTAGGCGGTGCAGTGAGTAAGAGCTCTGGCCTTGGAGTTGGGATGACCCGAGATCAAATCTGGCCTCAGAAAATGAGCACCCACATGCAAATAATGACTAGCCGTGTAACCTTGAGCAAGTTACTTAACCCCAATTGCTTAAAAAAAAAAAAGAAGTAGAGAGGAATAGGAGCATTACAAGGATAGAGGGACAGCCTGAGAAAAGGAATGAGGGTGGAAGATGGATTGTTGTATATAGGTTTAACAACAAACCACCTATCAACATTATATAGGGAATAATGAAGAAGCCAGTTTGACGAATTTAGAATGCATGAAGGAGAAAACACGCATGTAGACTGGAACAAGATGGCCAAGAGCTTTAAATGCCAATGAGAGGAGTTTATATTATGGCCTAATCTAGAGAAATTCAAGAGAAAGATGCTCAAAATAAGTTCAAAGAGGAGAGGAGTGACATGGTAAAAAGTGTTTGAGAAATATCAGTTTATCAGCTACGGCAAGAATGGATGGGGGGGGCGGAGAGACTGGAGGGGAAGAGCTGTGATTTTTTTCTATTGCTTAGCCATTCATGTCTGTCCCATAAATGTATTGCCTTGCTAAAGCAGCTGTGGAATTGAGTATCATAGACTTACTATCTCTGGAGATTCTAAGAGGTAAAGGGATGCAAAATCAACCATAGATACTATTGTGAATCCAAATTCCTCACCATCTGAATCCAATCGTTCATGTTAAAGAAGTTTAGACAAATAGAAAAACCTGGTCTGTCCCTCAACTAAGTACTTATTTAGCACTCACGTGTTATTATTCTAAGTGCTAGAGATACAAAGACAAAAATTAAACAGTTTCTGACCTCACGGAGCTTACATTCTATTAGGGGAGGACACATATAAGTTCTTCCAAAAATTCCAGATAAGTCATGCAATGTATCTTGGTGTTAGTTTCATGGATTAAGAAATAAGACCCTCGGGGCGGCTAGGTGGCGCAGTGAATAGAGCGCCGGCCCTGGAATCAGAAGGACCTGAGTTCGGAGCCGGCCTCCGACACTTAATCCGCACAAACAAAAACCTAGCCGTGTAACCTTGGGCAAGTTACTTAACCCCAATTGCCCTAAGGGGGCGGCTAGGTGGCGCAGTGAGTAAGAGTGCGGGCCTCGGAGTTTGGATGACCCGAGATCAGATCCGGCCTCAGAAAATGAGCACCCACGCATAAATAATGACTAGCCGTGTAACCTTGAGCAAGTTACTTAACCCCAATTGCTTTAAAAAAAAAAAAAAGAAATAAGACCCTCAATGGCCCTGGAGTCAGTAGGACCTGAGTTCAAATTTGACCTCAGACACTTGACACACTTACTAGCTGTGTGACCTTAGGCAAGTCACTTAACCCCAATTGCCCTCCAAAAAGCAAAAAAAAAAAAATAGAAAGAAAGAAAGAAGACCCTCAAATAATCTGTAGGCTAGGTTATTGTTTCTCTGTTGTTTTCTAACTACTGAGTAAACGCTTGCAGTTTCTGGTATTGCAGCTAACTTGGATCAAAATATAAATACTTATCCAAGAAATTCTGGTTTGAGAACTGATTATTATCACACATAACCGGGGGATACCTAACTACAAAAATCCCAAAAAAGATTATATAAGTATAGCTTGAACAGTTCTTTCTCTCTTTTGGGGCTGAGTACTCCATTCAAGTCAAACCAAATCCAGGAGTACTTAGTAGGAGCCTAACAAAAGCATTTATTAATGTAGTTAATGCTGTGGCTTTCAGAATCCTTTCCCCATCCCCCCTCCAAATAGAGAGAATTGGAAAGTACAGAAGGGTTGTCTCCTGGTTTTTGTATCCAAGGGATAGACTCTTTGCATAATGATACTGAAAAAATTAAGTAAATGCAAGCCTATTAAACAAAGCCAGCAGGGTCACTTTGAAAGAAGCAAACAAGAACATGAAAATTTAACCTCAAGTTAAGTGTCTTGAAGGAAGCGGTTTTCTGTCCTGGGGGTTACCCTGTTAGTCCAAGGCCCTGCACACAGTTGGTGCTCAACTGTTCCTTGCTATTACTGTTGCTGCTGACCAATGCTTTTAATGCTCTGGACATAGTTGCTTTCAAGGATCTTATCTACTTGTGGAAGACAGAACTGAACAGACAACAAGTAGAGATAACTTAGTTATTAAACTGTGTGATACTGACAGGTGATGATTAAAGAGAGTCCCAAAGCTCTGAGGGAGAACTTTTCATCTATCTGTTCTATCCCCAAGGATTAAGCCCATCATCAGGTTAGAGAAGGAAGAATTTAAATCATGAGATGGCTTGTTACATTTTTATGGTTTCTAGAAATTGAATGATGCCACTGTGCTAAATGCCCTTGTGATTTTCATTAGGGCAGTAACTGCAAATTGAGCAAACTTTTTTCTTTTTCCTTGCCTTTTTTTTTTAAAGAAAGCCTTATAGAAGTGGCAAGCTGCATTTCCAGTTGCTGACATTTGTTTATCACTCTGAAAAAACATAGCTAGCAATAGCTCCCCCACCTCCACTCCAACCACCTCTGTCTCCTGAGTGTTCATTACAAAAAATACCAAAAATAACCCACAATAAACTTTGGGAAGAGGACATTCCTCTTCTATATCCCTCCCCCATTACAAAGAAAATGTTATAAAATATTAATTTGAGTGAAAGACTGGAGAATGTGGTTTCAATTCTTAGAGGCAATAAATTCATTTCTTGAGGGTATTTTAATTCTAGAGGGTATTTTAATTCTAGATTTGGAGACTTATAGGAAATTCAGGATCATTTGAGGCAACTAGGTGGCATGGTGGATAGAATGTGGGACCTTGAGTCAGAAAGACCTCAGTTCAAATCTGGCTTCAGACACTTTCTAGTTGTGTGATCCAGGGCAAGTCATTTAACCCAGTTTACCTCAGTTTCCTCATGTATAAAATGAGCTGGAGAAGATGATGGCAAACTGCTCCAGTATCTTTGCCAAAAAAACCCCAACTGGGATTGCAAAGAGTCAGACATGACTGAAAATGTCTAAACAACAACAAAAGATCACATAGTCTAACCTCATTTTACAGATGCAGAAACAGTTTCAACCATGCTAAGTGAGTTCTCTAAGGTTACATAAGTTGTAAGTGACAGAGTCCCACCCCAACACTCATTCTATGGCACCATGAACTTGGCAATCATTTAATAAATGCATCTGTCAGGGTATTAATATCATTGTCTTTGTTTCTCCATTGCCTGGCATAGAGGCCTTCATAGAGCGGGCATATTAATGAATGCTTATTAAGTTGAATTATTTTCTATATTGTTTGGGTTCAAATGTTATTGAAGTTTTTCAAATCCCTAGCTGTGAGTGAAAGTGATTTTTCTTCTTTCCTCCAGGAGAATTCATGTTAACTCGAGAAATTCAATCAGAATGGCAAATTACTTGTGATAAGGACTGAAATCCTTATTGGTCCACAGGGCAATATTGTATCTTTGGTATCATTAATCCTGTACCAAAAAGAATTAAAAAATCAATTGTATGTTTGTTTTCCCCAAAAGTTTACAATAATAACAAAAATGCAGAATGTATTCTTTTTATAGTAACTATTATTATTATTTTAAACTTTAGAGATTTAAATAGAAAACCTGGGTTGGAAAAGATGACTATGATTTATATTTATTTATAAATGTAATGATTTAAAAGTGTAGCACATTAATTGGAGATCACATATAAGAGGTAAAGACTGAAAAATATAGTGCTGCTTTCACTATTAAAATAGGTATCATCACGTAATTAACATAATTATTAATAATATAGTATATAAGGTTATATACTATAATATTAATATTTATTATATATAATAAGTATTAATGCTATTATAGTATATAATACAGAATATTAAGTATGTATTATGTATATGCTATGCTATGACATATTGCTAAAGGGATATAAATATAAAGGTAGTTTAGAATAGTTGATAGAGGAATGACCTTAGATTTGGAAGATTTGGGTTTAAGTCCTAACCCATATAATTCTGGTTGCTTGAACATGAGGAAGTCACAATCTCTCAGTGATCCAGGAAACTCTCAAAGAATGTAAATTTCATGTAAATTGGCTATCTATATCATCAGAGGGAGTTTGTACACCAGGATCCCAACTCCAATAAAAATAAAAATAAGTTTCTGTTGAATTGAAGTCTGTGATTAGTATACATGTTTACCCCCATATAAGGATAAAATAATGAAAGGAAAAGCACCATCTTTGGCATATTATGTTCATAAGTGATATGACTGTAACTAAAGTAAAAAGATGAATGTTTAACAAATATAGGAGGTACTCAATATCATAGATCATTGTGTAAACAACTTGAAAATAGAAAAATGTGGGGCTGTTTTTGCATTAACATAGTTGAAATTAGTGGGTCTGTAGTTAGAAATTCTAGGGGCAGATGAACAAAGGTTCACTACTACAAATCCATTCATACAGTAAGCAATCAAAATTTTTCTGTATTCCTTTATTCCAATTTTTATCAGTCACTCTGCCCCATTACCTGTGTTTCCGTGGTAACCACCGCACCCATAATGCCTCTATGCTGGGCTCAAATGGGTTTCAATTTAGTTTCATCATTTTGCTGAAGATCGTTTTTCTCTTCATTAGTTTTGTAGTTGAAAAACTCATATAAACTATAGACTATCTTGAATAGGAACCCTAGGATGCCTAGGTATTGAAAGAGACTTTAATAGTTTCCTGGCATCTATAAACAGTGTAATTAAATCATGAACTTGTGGCCCTCACAGCATTATACCTCAAACACTTTCCGCTTTGATGAAACATTCATATTCTGCTTTGATTTTATGATTCCTATTTTGCTCAGCAAGGAATTTGGATACTTTTTCCTAGATAATATTGAGCTTTTGTTTGCAATTTCTGAAAGCTTTATCTGAAATATTCAGGAAGCTATAATCTAAGCAATGACAAAATATACTTATTTTCTACCTCGCAGGATCTTTGTGATCATAGAAATTAATACATACTTAATTTGTTACAAAAGGAAAGGAGCTGTTTAAGCACCTCTCCCAGACAACTTTTATTTTTCAGTGTGAAGAGGTTCATATTTCAAAGGGAATTGTCATCCAGTTTGTTTGACCTGCAGCATTATCCTGCTGGCTTGTTGATGTGGAGCTTAATTATATAATTTACTATTTTGAGGAGGCATATTTAATGACTCTAGAAACTTTCTTCTCCAAATGATTCCTATATGAATCCTATTAGTCTCTTTCCGTTTATCATGCCAATCATTTGGATTCCTAGGTATTTAGAGAAAAATGAGAAAGGCACATCAGTGATCAATTTCTGCCTAATTGTAAGTCTATTGAGTTATAATGGGAATAGTCTGACCATCTGTTAGTGTGGGATTACAAAATATTTTAAGTGTTTGTTGAGTGCTTTGGGGAAAAGGAAGACTTGGGTAATTTTAAATCTCTAAAATTTCATCAGATGTCCTACCTTTTAATAATAATAGTTTGCATCTATACAACACCTACTGTATGCCAAGCATTGTGTTAAGCACTTTACAGTTATCCCTTCCACATCATGACTTTCCCCATTGTGGTTTCACTACATTGTGGATCATCATAAGAAATTAAATGGGAAGTTTTTGTAGTTTTGCAAAAACCACAGATGACACACAAAGGCTAGTAGATGACATAGAAAAAGTTTAGAAACTCAGAAGTGCATTATATATATGTATATAGAATATATGCATATTACACATACATATTACATATATAATGTATGTATATATAATTATAATATACATATATTGTATATTATTATATATAATACTGTATCTTATATATATTATATGTATATATATATATAGTATTGTATAATATCAATGCATTTTATCTTTTAATACCATAATAAATCAGACTTCTCTGGTACAAAGAGAGGGTCAAAAATTTTTTTTGATGCAAATGAAAGAGTTTTTTTGTCTTTATTAATTTGTTTGTTTACATTTATTTTACAAGATTCAGTTCCACAATCCTTTGTTTCAAATTTTCTCCCCCTCCCTCTCCTTGCCCCCCTCTCCCCATGGTGGCATGTAATCAAGTGTAGGATCTGTAAATACTTTCACATTAGACATTAGTCAGGTTGTAAAGAGGGGTTGTAACCGATGGGATGAACAATGGGAAAGAGGAAACCAAATCAAACAAGAAAAAGATAGGGAGCAGGTAGTTTGCTTCAATCTGCATTCAAACTCTGTTCTTTCTAGTTCTTTCTCTGAATGTAGACATCTTCTTCCATCATGAGTATTTTGGGGTTTTCTTAGAGTTGGTCATCACACATACATTGTGTCTATAATTGTGTACAAATTTTGAGGGTCAACATTTTTTACCTGGATTTTCCAGATTGTGGGGGCCTCATGCCCCTAACCCCTATGATATGGAAGGGATAAGTATACAAATATTCTCATTTAATCCTCACAATGACCCTGGAAGGTAAGTGCTATTATTACTTTCATTTTAGAAACTAAAGCAAAGACAGTAGGCTAAGTGACTGTCCTCAGGATCCCACAGCTAGCAGCAAGTGTCTCAGATCAGATTTGAATTCAGTTCTTCCTGTCTATAGTGCCACCTTAACTGCATCCAAGTTCAAGTTAATGTGGTCTCTTGATCCATATGCAGTTTGAGGTAACACTGGCACAGTCATAGAAGAGATACCTCACATCCCCATAGCCAAAATCTTGCTAGTTTTACCTTCACATCTACCCTTTTTCTCTATTATGTACTCTATAATCCAGAGGCAATGCTTTTCTTGCTGCTTCCCAAAGATAATTCAGATTTTGTGTCTTTTCCTTGGCTGTCCTCCATGCCTGGAATGCTCTCTGCCATTTTCTAGATTCCCTGGCTTCCTTTAAGTCTCAACCTAAATCTCACCATTCAAAAGATGGCTTTTCTGGTCCTGCTTCCTATTATTTTTTCCTCTGTCCTTTTTGTTAGCTCCAGAGTGTCTGTGTCATAAAGGAAGATCTGTGATTTGGGGGAGTTTCTTCATTCTTTGGCTGTGGTCTATGAAGCAGAGAACTGAATTCTGCTATATGGCTGCAGGTGGGGTACAGACGTTATTCCTGTTCCAGCTCTTTTGCTATAAGTGGAACATCTCTGATGTCCTTCCACCTTCCTTTTTCCTTTCTCAAGTCCACATATCTTATCTGCACTCCTGTGCCAATTGTCGTGCTTAGTATCTGTTGAAAATAGCAACAAACATATAACATTAAGACGTATTTGTATCCTGCTTCCCTTTCTATCATATTTTGCAGTAGTTTGTGAATCTAGATTTAACTCTACAACCTTAGGTCAGTCCAGGTGTGGGGCCAGTCATTTACCACTGTACAATGTTTCAGTTGCATTTACCAGTTTTACAATGTAAATAGCTTAGTTAGGCTTGGATACAGTTGTTTTATAACTTTGCACAAATGAATCACTTACTTTCTCTGTTAAAACAAAACAAAATAAAAAAAAACCCACCAATTTACTTTGTTTTGCCTTGTGTGGAGAAGGAAATGGCAAGCCATTTCCACATATTCCCCAAGAAAACCCCAAATAGGGTCATGAAAAGTTGGATACTACCGAAAGACAACTCAACAAAATACCTTGTATACAAACAGTTGTTTGTATGATGTCTCTCTCAATCAAATGTGAGCTCCTTGAGTGTAGGGACTATTTTTGCCTTTCTTTGTATTCCCAGTCCTTGAGGGAAGGGATCATTTTTGCCTTTCTTTTTAACCCCAGTGTAGCCCCATACTTTTGAAAGCTCATTATTTCTCCATCTCTCCCCTTTTCCTGACTGTGACAATAGACCTTTACAAAGGAAGCAAGATCTTTGACATCTGTACTGCTTTCTTAGTTTGATTTTTGATGTTTAAAAATTCTAACCTTGCTTTCTTAAGAACCAAAGCTGAGCCCATACTACATACAAAACAAATATCAACTAACTGCCTTTACTCCTGTGACTGATCTGGAGTTCCATATATAAGGATTCTCCTGCTATTTACTTTCTCAGTAGGAATCCCTTGGGTTAGGGGAAAGAGCTGGCCATGAGAAAGGGCTATATACATGGGCCAACCTGCCACCTCTGGGAACCAGTGAAGGAATGAGGTATTGTTAGAACTGCTAAGCACATAGTTGAAAACATGCATTAGGTGAACTAGAGCATAACACAAGCCTGTTTCTGAAGGTCGCATAACAGGCACTGAAGAGACACATAAATTAAATGTTTGCCAAGATCTAAATATATGTGAAGATGAGTAACATTGAAGGGAAACTTAAAGGTATCAGATTCTTACTCGTGTTTCTATAACAATGGTCTTATGCATCTCTGCTTTGTTAGTTACTTTTGGCATTTTTTACTCACAGCTGCATTATTGGCAATCAGGATCTGTACCTGCTGTGGGCATATGTGGGATTTTAGTATCAGGAATTGGTCAGCGAAGTTTGTATCATCTTCAACAAATGTCACAATGTTTTGGGGAGAGTGAAGGACCATACACTAGCATTTTTGGAAATGAAATAAATCCTCCTGCCTGAAACATCTTCCCCATTCTTTTCAACCAAACATTTCTTTTCTGAAGGGCTCTGAAGGGCTTTCTGAAGGGTTTCAGATGGTTCTCTACCTTTTAAATATTTCTAATTTCACAATTATTCAGTTATCTTAAAGATTTGTAAAGTTGTAATTGTTTGTGTCTCAGTCTCTCTCCCTCTCACTTTCTCTCTCTGTCTCTCCTGCTCTCTTCCTCTCTCTCTCTCTCTCTCTCTCTCTCTCTCTCTCTCTCTCTCTCTTTCTCTCTCTCTCTCTCTCCCTGTCCCTCTTTCCCCCTTTCTTCTTTGCTATGTTGTCAAGTCAACTAAAATTTATTAAGGAAGGGGTAAGGGAAGGGAATAAGCATTTATACAGTTCTTATTGTATAGGCACTGTGCTAAGCTCTTTATAAATATTATCCCATTTGATCCTCACAAAAACCCTGGTAGGTAGGTGCTATTATTATATTAGTAAGGACCCACTGTGTGTAAGGCTTTGTATCCCCAGTGCTGGGGATATAAAAATAGGCAAAAAATGGTTCCTCCTCTTACAGATCTTAAAGTCTAATGTCTTGTGTATTTATTTAGATGTGCACTAGCTAGATAAAGATAGATAAGACATTTATTAAGCATCAACTATGTGCTAAGTTCAAGGACTTAGGGTTCCAACAATCTCTCCCCTTCATGCTTTGTGAAGACTAGTCAGTTTGAGGGACTAGGCTAGTCACGCAATCACTGAGTCTTAGCTTTGGAAGAGACCTCAAAAGTTATAAAGTCCAATCTCCTTGCCAGGGGAAATCTAAGCCAGTCTCAAATAACGATTAGCTTGGTGGGAATGCCTTATTTCTCTATCTCTCTCTTCAACCTATCAGTGTTGTTGTAAGAAACTTATTCTAAGCTTACTTTGACACCTAAAAGTGACACTTCATTTTGATAGATGCTTGGGGAAATCTGATGTGCTTTGTCTCTCCACTGTTTCAGGGACAGCACATACATAAAGACAAAGTGCTAGAAGGTATTTTTCATATTCAGGATAAGTTTAACAAAATGGGCCAGGGGAAGTAACAAACATATGCTCTCAAATCAGATTTTTAAAACCAATTTAGTTTGGTGGGCAGACTCTAAGATACACTGAGATTGACCTCACGTGGAAAGAAAAAGAAGCTTACCTAGTATGTGGCAGATGAGAGGTAAACATCTGGTGGTTTGCCATCATAATTAATTATACTTAATGACTACATGCTAAGTTCAGTTGATTCTAGCTACCTACAGAGTGATTTCAGTAATTTTAGTCCTTTCTTATATTTAGGTACCATAAGGAAAAACTCTGGTCAAACAAGATTGGGACTGCTACCATCAAATTCAACTTTTTATGTGTCAGGTAGTTAGTATTGTTGAAAGATAGAATGGATTCTTGAAAAAAAAACAAAGCCAAGAACTTTAATATCATACCCCTTTTGGTGCTGGATGTCCCACCTCCCAGAAGCTGGAACTATGATAAATTGATGGTACTTTTGTAAAATATGTAAGACTCTGGTTCAGAAGGTTCTTGGATTGAATGTCCAGGAAGAATTATTTTGGGTCCTTGGATGAAGGTGGGATATAGTTGATACAAGCGACCTTGGCTTGAACTATTAAAATGATTTCCTTAAGCCTGAGGCATAAAAAGTTCAGCCTGTTGGGAGCTGATATACTAGAGATTTAGTAGAATTCTTACTGCCCTGCAGAATATCTTTCTAACAGTTTTGCTATGAAGAGTGTGGAGTTGAAGTAGAACCTGAATAAGTAATTGGATCCTTAAAATTCTCTTATTGTAAGTAAATTTATTTTTATTGCATTTTATTGTCCTCAAGTATTTCATTTCATTCTAATTCCAAGCCCAAATCACCAGAATGGTCTTAACTATATTTGGCCCAGAGCACATGTCCTTGAAAGATAAATGAACCTTGTTTTTGTTGGTCTAGTTATCTCTTTGAGGACAAGAAGAGGAAAGGTTGTTGTTTTTTTTTTAATGGGGAGTTTGGGAGTAGCTGGCAAGATAGGTTTTCCTAGGCCATGGATAAATGTCTGAAGAAA
Organism: Gymnobelideus leadbeateri; assembly: GCA_011680675.1. Taxonomy (NCBI): domain Eukaryota; kingdom Metazoa; phylum Chordata; class Mammalia; order Diprotodontia; family Petauridae; genus Gymnobelideus; species Gymnobelideus leadbeateri. The sequence goes on from WOXC01009667.1 coordinate 172,405, forward strand.
ACCAATCTGGGAGATTATAGAAGGAAAGCTTTTTTTTCAGATTTATTTCATATTACTCTGATACTTTATATCCTAGGCAAACTGGCATACTTACCATTGCATCCCACAAATAACATTTTATCACCTATGCCCTAGTCTTTGCACAGGCCTTCCCTTATAGCCATAACTCTCTCCCTCTTCCATTCTACCTCTTATAATTCCTAGCTCCATTCAAGGCTCATTTAAAGTAGTATCTGCAAAATGAAACATTTCCAGTTGTTAACCTCCCACCTAACCCCACCCAGAAATTATTTGGTATATATTTTCTTTAAATTTTTTGTTTAATATTTTGTTTGTGTTTAATATACTGTCCCTTTTAGGTATGTTGCTGAATAAAGTCTGTATTCAGAATCCAGTAACAGTGAAGCAGGCATTTTCTGACTTGGAGTTCTGAGACAAGCCGGTTTGGCTGAATTTTGAAGGTGACACAATCCTGAAGGCTGGAGTGAATTGAATTTCATATTTCACATTATTATTTCATATTATTAGAATAATTTTAGGTTATTACCTAGGGAAAAATGGAAGCCATAACTGTTGTGTAATAATTGAACAAATATAATTTAATTGGAAGGCATCTAGGCAGTACATTGGATAGAGTAACAGACCTGGAGTCAGGAAGACTCATCTTTCTGAGTTCGAATCTGGCCTTAGACACTTTCTGGCTGTGTGACTCTGGGCAAGTCACTTAACCCTGTTTGCCTCACTTTCCTCTTCTATAAAATGAGATGACAATTCATCTTTGCCAAGAAAACCCCAAATGGGGTCATGAATAGTTAGAAACTACTGAACAGCAACAACCACCAAATTTACCTGACTATATTCTGAACCTAGAAATTTAAGAGAAGAGACAGAGGCAAAAAGACAAACTTCAGAACTATATGATTATAACCATTATTATAACTATATAATTAGGAGTAGTTTGAGAAATGTTTAGTGACATATTAATTAAGTATAGTGTGCATCAACTCAATTTAGTAATGGAAATCTTACCCATCAAGGGAATTTTATGGACAGTTCCTGAGGCAAAAAGAACACACTGAAAGTTACAATTCCAGAGAAATGAGTTACTCTGAGGACATGATTTTTTTCTTCATTCATGTGCTCCTTTGGCAGGTTTCTATAAGCATGTGCCTACTTTCTCTCATGGATGTTAAGTACTCTAGTGGGAGATTGTAAACCATGTTTATTATTGATGTATTTGATTAAATCTATGAGTACCTATGGTTGTTTTGGCTTATGATTAAGGAAAAGGTAATGTTTAAGATCTAAAATTATCATTATTGTGAGTGGCTATTTGTGTAACTAGAAAAACATCATGGGCACTTAAGAACTAGAATGGTGAGTATTTGAGTGTAACCCTGTGGTAGTGGTCCTTTTCTGAGAAACTCGATCTAGCAGTGTGAGACTAGACCAGACCAGACCAGACCAGACCATAGAGTGAGTAGATGTCCACAGGGTCTGAGAAGGTTGTGAGGTACCACAAAGTAGCTACATGACCTGAGTAGACTTAGATTTGTATGTGTGGTCTTACTTCAGTAGAATGCAAATTTCTTGATGGCAGAGGCTATTATTATTGTATCCCTAGGGTCTATCATAGTAACTGGAATATATAGTAAATGCTCAATACATATTCATTGAAGCAAGTTGAATTGCAGGTCCTTCCTTAGACCTTAGACTCTAGTTAGTATCATATATATTGAATGGACGAAGTCTAGAGATCCATGAACAGCAGCTTTGACCAGCCAATTTCCATTGCAATGGGTTGACATAAAGGTACTGATAGAGAAAAAAAAGAAGTTAGGCATAAGGGAGGTAAGAAGACTCACCGAGTGTCCTAAATCTTTATAAAATATACAACTGTTAAACTTAATTGTTATCATAATCCTTCTACTCTTCCCCTGTTTCTCTGCATCCATTATATATTCTCCTGAAGTTTTGTGCTTTGTGCTAGTACTTATTTTAAAAAAAAACAACAACACCAAAACAAAGACTGAAAGGGTTTGTATGTTATTAGGGGGAGGATCAAGGGAATGGTTGGGGTAATGGATAGTCTATGATCTTCTCCCCACCCAATGCCTCTAGAAGTGATGGCAGTTAAAAACCTGATGAGAACAACAGAAAGCTGAGACTTGGGCTAGTTTTAAAGATGGGGTTATGAATTATAGGAGACCTGTAACACCTGGATTCACATGTCTCCACCAAAATTATATTCAAAATCACAAACACCATATGACAAACTGAAAAACAAAACTCATGATTTTTTATGCAAAACTGTGATGAATTGAAACAGTCCTCCAAATAGTAATTTAATGTAAGTAAATGGGGAAAATTAATTGTGAAGCATTTTACAAGATGGATTATCATATCTAATATTGTTCCCAACTGTAAAATAGTTACCAAAACCAAGTAAATACTTTCTCTTAAAAAAGATATTTGGGGGCGGAGCCAAGATGGTGGAGTAGAAACAGCTCATCCAAGCCACTCTGACCCCAGTTTCCCCCCAAACTACGTAAAAGGGGACTCTGAACAACTTCTGGAGCCCCAGCACCCACAGAACGACACAGAGAAGCTAACCTCCCGCTGAGGACAGCCCAGCAGCCCTGCAGGAAGGACCAGCGCAGTGGTGTGGGAGCCTGCAGCACGCAGCGCGCAGAGCGCAGGGGGCCGAGCCGAGCGGAGCCCGGGTCCCCGTGAGGAGAGGTTTTAGCCCCAGGGTGGCAGGGCCAGCAGCCTGCTGGAGGAACCCCAGAACACCAGCAGCTATGGCGACTCCAGAATTATCAACATAGACATGCCTAGGACAAAGTGAAAGGTTAGTGTCCTATGGACTTTGGGACCAGTACTTGGGGGATGCGTCAGCTCCCTCCCCTGGGGGCTAGAAGCCATTGAGGAGACACACCATTTTGTAGTTTTCAGAGGCAGCTCCAACTCCTGGCCTGCGAACTGTAGGGAGATCCAGCGATCAGTCTTGGGGGGTAATCGCTCTTGCTTTAACCTCCCTGGATCTGGATTGTGATTCAGGGTAGAAGTTGTGGGTGGGTTTACAGCTTGCCAGAAATGGAAGTTGCCCCCCACAAGTTCGGGATGAAAATTCTTGTCTGGCAGCAGAGCCATAGTGTGGCAACAAGCCCAAAAGTCAAGTAATTAAGTGGCAACATGCCAAGGCAAAGGAAACAGAAAAATGCAACCCTAGACTCCTATTTTGGGGGCATAGAGCAGGAAAAGGACTGTGAGGTCAGAAGTCCTGCTCCAAAAGCCCCAGGGGAAAACATGAGTAGGTTGCAGGCCATAGAGGACCTTAAGAAAGACTTTAAAAATCAAATAAGAGAAGTGGAGGAAAAATTGGAAAGAGAAATGAGAAGGATGCAGGAAAAGTATGAAATGAGGGTCAACAGCCTGACTGAGGAAAACAACACCTTAAAAAATAGACTAACTCAAATGGCAAAGGAGGCCCAAAAGGGCAATGAGGAGAAGAATGCCTTAAAAAGTCGAACTTGCCAGATAGAAAAAGAATCTCAAAAGTTCACTGAGGAGATTCATTCCTTCAGAGTTAGACTGGAGCAAATGGAAGCTAATCACTTTATGAGAAATCAAGATGCTGTTAAGCAGATCCAAACAAATGAAAGATTAGAAGGCAATGTGAAATATCTCATGGGAAAAACCACTGACCTGGAAAATAGATCCAGGAGAGACAATTTAAAAATTATTGGACTACCTGAAAGCCATGATCAAATAAAGAGCCTAGAAAAAAGATATTTGTCAGATTCAAAAAAAATTAATCCAAAATATTACATTAAAATTGTCATTTGATACCATTAATTTTCAATATTAGTTTTCCAATCAACCAATAAGCATTTATTAAATGCCTATTATGAGTCAAGCACAGTGCTAGATGCTAGAGATGCAAAGACAGAACAGTTCTACCCTCAAGGAGAAAATATTCTGAGCCCTTATTGCCAATTAACTGTTAATTTAAAAAAAAAATGAAGACTTTTGTTACTGCAAAGAGGTTGAGAAGCTCTGCTCTGGGTTATATTAAGGCCTTTAAAAGGTGGTATGGTGGAAGAGTAGATTCTCTTTAGAATCAAGAGACCTGGGTCTATTCTTGCACTTGCTGTGTGATCTTGAGTGAGTAAGAAAACTCTTCTAAGTCTGTTTCCTTGTCTTTATGATGATAACAATAATAATGAAAATTACATTTAAAAATTGGTATTTTAAGCCTTGAAAAACAATTTATAGAAGATACCTGTACCATCTGTTTCATAGGGTTGTTTTATATAAAGTGCTCTGTGAAACTCAAAATATATACAAATGTGAGTTGTCTTATATGGGTGTAGCAGCCTCCCTGGGGCTACTTTCCAAACTTTCACTGAGACTCTCAGGCCAGGTTTCAGAGGTTATAGAGGCAACAGTAAGGAGAGTTTGCTATGATTGTTGCTCACAAGCCCCCAGTAGTGTGCCTCCCATTGATTATCATCCAGACTTAATTAGGTTTTAAAAAGGGTGTTTATATCTCTTCAGGTATAGCAGAAACAGTTGGTACAAAAACAGTCTCCAAAAAAGTCTGGTACACACTCTCCCACAAATATAAACAGAGCCTGGGGGAGACAGTAGGCACAGTCTTAAAGTAGAATGATCATGAAACACATGTAGAGAACATTTGGCTAAAGGGTAAACTCACAACAACTGCTAACTGGAAGTTATTTCTTTCTTTAGAAATTTATTTAGTATTTTATTTTTCCCCTGGTTACCTGTAAAAACACTTTCTAATATTCATTTTTAAAACTTTGAGTTCTAAGTTCTATCCCTTTCTCCTTCCTCATCCCCCCCTCATTAAGAAGGCAAACAAGGGGCAGCTACGTGGCACAGTAAGTAAGAGTGCTGGTCCCAGAGTTGGGATGACTAGGGATCGGATCTGGCCTCAGAAAATGAGCACCCACACATAAATAATGACTGGCCATGTAACCTTGAGCAAGTTACTTAACCCCAGTTGCTTAAAAAAAAGGCAAACAAATTGATAGAGGTTGTATGCATGCATAGTCATGCCAAACACTTCCATATTAGTCATGTTGTAAAAGAAAACATAGACCAAAAAAAAAAAACCCTCAAGAAAAATAAAGTTAAAAAAAAGTATGTTTCAGTGTGCATTCAGACACCATCAGTTCTTTCTTTCTGAATTTTCTGCAAGTCCTTCAGAGTTGTCTTGGATTGCTGTATTGTTGAGAATAGCTAAATTCTTCACAGCTGATTATCCCACGATATTGATGTTACTTTGTACATAGTACATTTCACTTTGCATCAGCTCATAGAAGTCTTTCCAGGTTTCTCTGAGAGCATCCTACTCATCATTTCCTATAGTACAATAGTATCTGGAAGTTATTTCTTGAGTCCATAGCTGGTATTCTTTTCTGGTGCATGGGAGTCATGCTCCCTGAAGTCTCCTCTTTCCTCAGCATATCATATTTCTTCAACCTTTTTCTTTCTTTCTTTTTTTTTTTTTGCCTTCAGGTAGCCTGCTGGTATGTATCTCTTTGTTTCCAGCTTGGTGTAGTTTGTTACTGGTTTAGTCTTTGATTACATGGTCAATGAAATAATGAAATGTAGGGTAAAACACAGTCAGTTCAGTCCCAATCTGTCTTGCCCTTTTTTGCTGTCCTTTGGCATAGTCAGAAAAAAGGGAGTGTCTGCCTGGAAACTTGACTGCTTTACTGCTAGACTTGTTTATTTAGTCAATCACTTGTGCCTTCTTGGCCGGACCAAATGGATTCATACCTTTTAAGGGAGTCATACAATGTAAACTGGGGGTGGGGAGCCTGAGGCCTCAAGGCCACATGTGACTTTCTAGGTCCTTGGGTGTGGCCTTTTGACTGAGTCCAAGTTTTACAGAACAAATCCTTTTATTAAGGAGGTTTGTCCTGTAAAGTTTCCATTCAGCGGAAGGGTCACACTTGAGAACCTAGAGGGCTACATGTGGCCTAAAGGCTGCAGGTTCCCCACTCTTGGTGTAAACCATCCTGTTTACACATTTAAATTGCCCTTAACTCTGATTATTTACATTCGCTGAAGTGGGAGGGGGGAGCAGAACACTTCCCCCTTCACACACACACACACACACACACACACACACACACACACACACACACACACACACACACTCTCTCTCTCTCTCTCTCTCTCTCTCTCTCTCTCTCTCTCTCCCAGAACAACTCCCTGCCCCCTTCCACAAAACATTTTTCTCTAGAGTTCTTTCCTCAGTTTTCTTTTTCTTCCTATCATTTATCACTAGGAAATTTTAGTTCTTTGCCTTTTCTCTTTTATAGCCTCATCATAGCATAGTGGTGAAACAGATCAATTCTCCCGCCCCTCCCCCCACAATGTGACTTCACAAATGTCATTTATTAAGAATGTTTTAATTTTTTTTGTATTTTAGAATTGGGAAGCATATTTGATATGATAATCTGTTTTGTAAAATTCTGGTTTCTTAAAGGGCACAGAAGGCAAGTTCTGGTAGCCCTTGCTAAATCAGAAATGCTTTAAGTATGGAATTTATGACAGCTTCTGAATCTGTCGAGCCAGAATCAATCAGCCTTGCTGAATTTTTAGAGTCTCCTCGATAAAGGCTGGATGTCTGGGTAACAGCAAGTCATGAAACTGCCCACTCTTTTCTATGTCGCTCTTTTTTTTTAAGTCACTCTTTATTATCTGCCCTTTTTCATCTTCTGTACCTGTTTTAAAAACCTAAGTGGGTTGTAGCATTCCCTGAATATACATACCTATCTCCTTAGTTAATTTCCCTATTTCCCTCCTTATCAGAATTATTTCTTTCTATGTCTTTAGAATTATTTTTCCTTAGAAAGAAAAGGTGGAGATTGGCATCAGTGGAGTACTCACCCTAGTATAAAGCAATGGGTCTCTGAAGTACTATAATGATGATGATGATGATGATGATGATGATGATGTATATAGCACTATAAGATTTGCAAAGCACTTGATAAATATTCTCATTTGATCCTCATAACTACCCTGGGAGGGAGGTGCTATTATTATTATCACCATTATACAGGTGAGGAAAGCTGAGTTAGATAGAAGTTAAGTGACTTGCTCAAGATCACACACTAAGTTTTTGAGGTCACATTTGAACTCAGGTCTCCTGCACCCCAGCTTCAATTCTCTATTCACTTCTCTACCAGTTAAGCATGCTTGCTCTTCATGAAATAGTCTCTGTGGGTTTGTGCTCTATAATTACTCCCTGATGCATTGAGAGGTCCATCTGCTCCATTTTAAAGGTTCCACCTCCAGAGGAAAGCTCATATCTTATGAAATCCTATCCTCCCCAAATGCCAGGATTTAATCAATTAATGAGAATTTTCAAATTTATCAAGAAGATAGAATCAAGGTTCCAAACAAGGCTCTGGTCTTTTAACCTTACTAACTTGGTCAATTTTACTCCCAGTCACCCCAATGCAAGTGGAATATGACTCCAGAATCTTATTAAGAAAGAACAGGATCATAAAGTGGTAAGAACTTTGGAAATCATCAGGCTCCACTGCCTAATTTTACAAATGAGACAACTGAGAGGCTGAGTTTAGGACCATACAGCTACTAAGTATCTGAGGGAGGATCTGAACTCAGGTCTTCTGATTCCAGTTCTCACACTCTTTCCACTATAGCACAATGCACTGGTAGGCAAAACATTAGATAAAAAAAGTTAAAATAAAAATTATATATTAAGAAGATGCAATTATTTTTGCAAATAGAAGAATCAGGTGGAAGAATCATAGCAGCATACCATAGAGAAGATCAATAGAGGCAGGAATAGAAGTGATATTTTCATAAGAATGTGCTATAGACCACCTGGACAGAGAAGAGAAATAAATGAGGAATTCAGGAAGTAAATCAAGAGCCTGGAACATTATATAACAGTGATGAATGCTTTCAATTTTCCTGACAATCATTGGAGTTCTCTTGTTCTGATTCTCTGTTCCAAGGGGAATTAAGTCTTGACTTTCCTTAATTTAAAATTTATCTCTCAAAGGATAGAGTAACTCACGAAGGGAACTTATTCCTTTTTGGATCTACCAATAAGGAAAAATTCTATCCTGAGGTGGTAACTGGGGGACCCTTGGGGAGGAAGTGACCATTCAATCTCAAAGAATTTATGGTAGCGGAGAGGAAAGTTCAGCATGGTCTGGCATTCATCCTGAATTTAGGAAGAATAGATTTTGAAGAGTTTAAAAAAGGCATAGGTTGGATCCCATGAAATAAGATTATAATCATAAAAATAAGAATAAATTATCTCAAGATGGATGGTAAACTTTCAAGAATGAAATTCTGAAGAAACAAAGAAAAACAATTCTGATGAGAAGAAAAAGGGAAAGTGACTCAAAGATATCAATATGGATAAACCTCTCAACCCACTTAGATTTTTAAAATATGTATTTAGAAAGTTGAAGAAAGAGTAGGTTAAAAAAAAGGTGGGTAAAAACTATGACATAACCCTGTAAGAAGAGGGTTAGGACTGTTAGTTGTGTGAATGCATTAAAGCTGGTCAGAAAAGCTAAGGACAACAATAAGTGAAAAACCAAACAAACCCAAAGCAGGTGTTTTGGAAAAAGAGCAGATTAAAAAAGGCATCTTTGCTTAGGTGTCTGAGACAGTGATAATGAATGAGGAATAGAAGACAGAGTTGGTTAACTACTTTGCTTCTGTTTTCTCTTCTAATAAGAATTATATTTGGAATGGGAATAAAATAATTTTTAAATAAATATTAAAAATAATTGCTACCAAACCTAGATGGGCAGTTAGGAAGAAAGCATCTAACTATCTTTGATGGTCTCCAGGTCACAATTCATGAAATTGGCTATCATTTTAAAGGACTGTGCCCTTATTTTATATTCAACCTCTGTTATCTGACCTTTTTATATCTTCTGTACGTCTTTAAAAAAAGATCTAAATCTATTGCTGAGTTTTCTGTAGATCCATGTAGCTCTTCTGAGTAAACTTCCTTTTTTCCTTGTCATATTATTTCCCTTTGTGTATTCAGAATGATTCTACTGCTAAGGCAGCAATTCCACCTAAGAGGGAATTGTAGTGGATTAGATAGTCCTGGTATTGGATGAATTTGAGTCACTGGCTCAATTAAAAATAGGATAAAAGTCAGAGGAAATCTGTGCATGTTTTCATGTAAGAGAAGGAAAGGAGCCTTCTTTTAGGCCTCACAGAACACATACCCAGAAACAGGCCCACTCCAAGTTTCACTGGGTGGTTTGGCTGGAATTCTGGTTGAGCATGCCAAGGGGCCACAAGACATAGATGTTAACAAAGCATTAGTGTAATCTCTTGTGCTATTCTTGTGGAAAAGATGGAGAGAAATAGGCTATATAATAGCATAATTAGATAAATTCAGAGGAGTCTGAATGATTGTACCCCAGAGAGTAATTATTCATGATTCAATGTCAACTTGGATGAGGTTTCCAGGTCTCTCTTCTTGAAACTCTTCAGCTGAACAGCTTCATCAATGACTAGTATAAATTAGTCAGTATTTTATCAACATTTCATATGACACAAACTTGAGAATGGTTGTTAACACCTTGGATGACAGCTCTTATGGGCTAAAATGCTGGGCCAAATCTAATAAAATAAAATTTGATAGAAATAAATCTAAATCTTTCTTTTTTAATTTTGTTTAAAATTTTATTTTTACGTAGGGAAAAATCAAATATACATTTAACCCAATTTGGTTGCAAGTTCCTTAGCTTTTGCCTTTCCTAGCTTGGCAATACAAGCCACTGATTTTGGACCCAGAACATTGCCACCCCAGTGACGATGGATCTCATCATATCTGTCATTATAATTGGTTTTGATGGCTTAGCCAGGGCTCCCTTATCTTCACGGTTAACTTGTGTGAAGGCTATGCTCATGCAGCTCTTTCTGTGAACTAAGCAACCAAGTCTTGCTTTACCTTGGATAATACAGTAAGGAACCCCCATTTTTTGGCACAAGGCAGGTAGGAAGACCACTAGCTCAATGGGGTCCACGTCATGTGCAATCACTACCAATTGTACTTTCTTGTTTTCTACCAGGGCAGTAACAGTGTTAACACCTGCTCTGAGAGCAGGTGGTCTCCTAGTGGGGGCATCTCCTTTGCCTGCAGCCTTTTGTTCAGCCCGAGCCAGCAGCTTTTGCTTCTTGTCTCGGTTTGTCTCCAGTCTATACTTGTGAGCCAGTTTAAGCAGTTGAGTAGCTGTCTGACGATCCAAAGCCTGGGTGAACTAGTTAATTGCTGGCAGAACCTTCAAATGCTTGTAAAGGATAAACGCTGCAGTCTGATGTACCGAGGCCATTTGACAAATTGAGTAAGGTCCCTTTTGGGCTGGATGTCCTGACCAATGCCAAAGTTCTTGGGATGCTTCTCAAACAAAGGATTGACCTCTTTCTTGGCCTCCTGCTTCTTTACTACAGCAGGGGTCGGAGCCACCTTCTTCCCCCTTGGACTTCTTCCCTTTTGGCATCTTGGCCAGCTGAACGAGAAAACAAATCTAAATCTTATATTTAGGATAAAGTCAACCTTACAAATGTAAGATGGAGGAGGTGTGACTTGATAGTAGTACATCTGAAAGATATGGTGATTTTAGTGGGCTTCAAAGTCAAAAGGAATAACAGTATGATGTGGCAACCAAAAAAGCTAATGGAATATTAGGTTCTATTAAAAAAGGCATAGTTTCAAGGACTAAGAAAGTCGTCACCCTGCTGTACTCTGAGACCACATTTGTAGTGTTGTGTTCAGTTCTGAGTACCGTATTTTTGGGAAAAGCATTCAAATACAAACTGGAGAACATCCAAAGGGTGACAATCACAACGAGAAAGTGAGGACTCCCTGATGGAAGAGGATCACTTGAAGGAATGGTAGATATTTACGTTGGAGATAAGAAGACTTAAGGGGACATTAGTTCCTGAAGGGCTGTTGTGTACAAGAGGGATTAGATTTGTGATTGACCCAGGGACAGATCTATGAATGGTGGGTAAAAGTTGTCACGAGGCAAATTTAGTCTTGATAACAGTGAAAAAAAATCCTAAAAATTTGAGCTAGTGAAAAGTGATATAGATGCCTCAGGGAATTCTGGGTTGTCCCTCACTAGAGGCTTCAAGAAAAGGGTGAATGAGCATTTGGCAGATCTATTATAGAGGGGATTCATATTCAGGAAGGGGTTCCAGTTCTGAGGTTATGTGCTTCAATGATTTCTCTCTAACTTGCTGTTTATTTGATTGGACATAGAAAATGGATTCTGTGATAATTCTGGTAACTGTTATCTTCTTTGCCAATAATAGTAATAACAATATAAGTTATGCAACTTTTAAGATTTGCAAGACTTTTGTATATGCTATCTTATTTGATCCTCAAAACAACCCGGTGAGGAGGGGATGTAATTATCCCAACTTACAGATGAGGAAACTGAGGCATAGAAACATTAAGTGATTTGTACAGGGTCATACAGCTGTCTAAAGCAGGATTTGAACTCAGGACTTCCTGATTCTAAATCTAGCCCTCTATCCACCACACCTCCTAACTTTTCTGTTGAAATATAGTAAACTTAATTCATCATGAAGGGGTTTAGTACTTGTTATGTCCAGCACCTTCCAATTCTACTCTTGGAAAAAAAAAAAGTATTCATGATTTGACATACATAAATGCTCAAATAGTCTATAAACTTTAGAGATCTTTTTATTTCTTGAATCCAACCTGTGCTCTCTGATGTAGTTTTCACAATAGTTTCTTATGACCACTTTGGTGGTAAAATAACTGAATAACAAAAGAAGAAATGACTTAATTTGGAGGGCATTTTTTGAGAGTATAGTTAGCTCATTAAGGGGAGTAGAAAAATATGTGAGGGACTCTCAAAGCCACACAAGAATTCTTAATCTTTTTTTGTATCATGGACCCTTTTGCTAGTCTAGTGAAGCTTATGGATTCCATTTTTAGAATAATATTTAAAATTCGTAATAGAAGGAAACGCTAAGTTTTAGAGAGAGATTAATGAAAATAAAGATGCATTTTCTTCCATTCAAGTTCACGGAACCCCTGAAATCTATCCACAGACCTCTGAGGATCTGTGAGCCTCAGATTAAGAACCTAGAACATTTATTTTTTTAAATTAATTTTTTTTCTTTTTTGCTTTTTGGAGGGCAATTTGGGTTAAGTGACTTGCCCAAGGTCACATGGCTAGTTTTTGTGTTAAGTATCTGAAGCTGGATTTGAACTCAAGTCCTCCTGACTTCAGGACCAGTGCTCTATTCACTGTGCCACCTAGCAGCCCCTCCTAGAATGTTTAGATTATGAAAATACCAAGGAATGATATGTGTCCACCTTGGTAGAATCCAATGAGGAAGAGGAGGGAAAGAAAAAAAGCTGAAGCTTCTCTTGGTAAAATGGTAATTAAGGAAATATGGAGGGTCATAGTCATGAGTCAAACCTTGAAGGGCAGATAGAATAGAGAGGTATACCCTTGCTTTGATCATTCCTCCATTATATGTGTTGCCTTTCTTTATTAGAATGTAAGTTCAAGGGCAGAGAATTGTCTTTATCTTTTTATTTGTACCCTCAGCTCTTATCATGGAATCTGACACATAGTAAGAGCTTAATAAACACTTTTTTGTTCATTCATTAAGCTAGTGATGATCAGAGGAAAAAGGTCTAGATGCTTGCTTTCCCTATCTCATTTTTTTTTTTTTTTTTAGGGCAATTGGGGTTAAGTAACTTGCCCAAGGTCACACGGCTAGGTTTTTATTTGTGTGTGCGTTAAGTGTCTGAGGCCGGATCCGAACTCAGGTCCTTCTGACTCCAGGGCCGATGCTCTACTCACTGCACCACCTAGCCACCCCAGCCCTATCTCATTTCTTAAAAGAAGAGACTACTCCCCATGTTTTCTAGATTCTTACAATCCTATCAGTGTCATATTATGTTCATTACAATTGCCTGCTTATTATGACAGTCCTTATTTGTGATCTGCTGCCATCTAATGACTTCTAGTATCTTAGGAACGGTATCATTTTCCAGATCTATGGTCACCATTTACCCATGAGTGGCATTTTCCATGTTTAAGGGATATGAAGCATTGTGGATACTGGTTTCTTTGACTGATTCTTTCTCTCATTTCTTTATCTTGTACAATGCAGGAGCCATCAACAAAAGTACCTTCCCCTTTGAGTCCCACAGACCACTGGTGAATCACTTCTTCCTAGACCAATTATCTTGGCAAGGTTGCCTCATTTTTCTTTGACTTAGATCGCCAATTTATCGCCTTATTGATAAGACAAGATGATTAGGGGTATCAACAGTTGTCAACTTCACCACTGATATCTATACAGCTGAACCTCTAATACAAGAAACATATATTTGGTTCCAGGGACTAACAATTTAGGCATAACCTGACTATTTGAGGATAATGAAGTAACTCCAAAGATTTGGCAAATCATTATGTGTCAGGCAACTATTTTTCTTTTGCCTCATATACACAAAAGATAAGAATAACCAAATTTTATTGTGCATGGGACTTTTTGGTCCCCCTAAGCATGGTCCTTTTTAAATGCTGCACTGAGGAGAATGTAAGTATCTTGAGAGCAAGAACTATTTCATTTAAAAAATTGATTCCCAGAACTTAACCCAGTGTCTAGTACTTAATGAAAACTTATTAAATATTTTTGCCATTTTAATTGTTTAATTTAGAATTTTATTTTTCCCCAGTTACACTTAAAAACAATTTTTAACATTTATTTTCAAAACTTTGGGTTCCAAATTCTCTCCTTTCTTTCTCACCTCCCGCACCCTTGGGCAAGCAATTTGATATGGGTTATACATGTGTAGTTATGCAAGACATATCCATAATAGTCATATTGTAAAAGAAAACATAGACAAATAACCTCAAGAAAAGTAAAGTGTAAAAAAAAGTATGCCTCAATCTGTATTCAGATACTGTCAGTTCTTTCTGTGGAGATAGCATTTTTTCATTATTAGTCCTTCAAAGTTTTCTTGAATCATTGTATTGCTGAGAATAGCTAAGTCATTCACAGCTGACCATCTTACTTTGCACACAGCATCACTTTTCATCAGCCCATGCAAGTATTTCCAGATTTTTCTGAGAGTATCCTATTCATCATTTCTTATAGTATTCCATCATATTATTAAATATTTCTTAAACTGGGGGGCAGCTAGGTGGTGCAGTGAGTAGAGTGTTGGCCCTGGAGTCAGAAGGACCTGAGTTCGGATCCAGCCTCAGACACTTAATGCACACATAAATAAAAACTTAGCCGTGTGGCCTTGGGCAAGTTACTTAACACCAATTGCCCTCCAAAAACCAAAAAAAAAATATTTCTTAAACTGAATTGGTACAGATTTTATTGGTGCACAGATAGGGAGAATTGCCTTCGTAGCTTTATGCCAAATATCTTCTTTGTTGTTATGGAAAGAACAAAAACCATTTTGCCCATCTAAAACACTTTCTATTCAGACTTCTGCATGTTCAATTCTTTTCCAAAGGGCTGCTTTTTTTTTTTTCTTTTTGGAGGGTGGGGGAGGCAGGGCAATTGGGGTTAAGTGACTTTCCCAAGGTCACATGGCTAGTAAGTGTTAAATGTCTGAGGCTGGATTTGAGTTCTGGTTCTCCTGACTCAAGGGCCAGTGCTTTATTCACTGCACCACCTAGCCTCCCAACCCCCAAAGGGCTACTTTTAAAAAATGTCCTCATCCCAGAAGTTTCCCATGAAAAGAACTTAGTTTCAGTTGAATCTGTGCTAAATAATATGACTGGATTGACAGCAATGCAAATTAGAATACTTCTCTGTTGCCATAAATCAACTCATCATTTTTACAGGGTATTCTTATGTCCAGAGAAAATGAAGAGGATGTTTTCATTCTGTTGAAGCTCTGATGTGAGCCCTCCCTGCACTGGTGATCAGTAAGAAGCAGTTGCTTCCCACAGCTGACATTAATTGCAATATGCTACCTGTCTGCAGTTCCGGGGAACCTATATTTTCTCAAAGATAACCTGTGAAGAGATGTCATGAAGGATGACAAGAGATCAATCAAATTTAAAAAGCTGGGAATGTGAGCAAAATTAATGGCAGCTAGTTATATATTTTTATACCTCCCATGCAATCTGCTGATAATGCCTGTAGATATTGATTTGTCAGGAGAGGTTAATATTGATCACTAGTAGCCTCTTAAAAGGCATGTATGTGTTGGTACTGAGAAAATTGGTTAAGAAGGTAGTTTTCTGAAACTCAGAACAACAAATTTCTCTTCACATTTAATCATAGAATCATAGGATTTAAAATTGGAAGGGACCTTAAAGGTCATAATAATAGAATATCTCATATAGTACAGAAATTCCTTCTACAATATCCTTGACAGATGGTCTTCTAGCTGAAATCTGCATTCTTGTAACTTTCACCCCTTTAAGGCCTTTGGGAACAACAAAGACTAAACCTTCCTTTTTTTCATTACTTTTTTCCATTTAGAAATTAACCCATTTATATTTTATCTTATTTTAAAGATTTTTTTATTGATATCCTTGGTCTTTATATTGAAATAATTTTTCATCCACCCCAAACAGATTGAATCCTCCCTTGTGACAAAGAAAACCAATTACACAAAAAATCCTATTGATAGAGAAAAACTTTGTGTGATAATGTATACAATATTATGTCTTTGCAGAACCCAACCTCTTTGTTGGGAGAGAAGAAGTTATTTCTTCTCTAGGACCTTTATTTTTTTTTAATTCTCCTTTTTGATCCTTTAATTTTTAAATTAACAATTTAGTTATAAATTGTTATAATGCTTAATTTTGTCCTCTTGGTTCTCTCCCACCATCTGCTTTTTCCCTTCTTGATTCATACTGTCTTGGTGACCTCATCAGTTCCTATGTGTTTCATTGTCATCTTTACACAGATGACTCATAAATCTCTAGCTATAGCTCCAGAGTATCTCTTGAGTGCCAGTACCACACAACCAACTGGCTTTTGGGCATTTCAAGCTGGACATCCTAGATACATCACAAACTCAACAGGTCCATAATAGAATTCATCTTTCCCCGCAAACTCACTCCTTTTTCAAACTTTGCTATTTTTGTTAAAGGTACTAATGTTCTTCCAGCCTATCCAGCAGGCACATAATCTCAGCATTAGCCTGGACTCCCTATCCTCCCTCATCCTGTATCTTGGTTGGTGTAGTGCAAAGAACTCCAGACTTGGGGTCAGAAAGACCTGAGTTCAAATCCAGCCTCAAACACGGTGGTGCTGAGCAAATTACTTTCCCTTCTCTGTCTCTGTTTCCTCAACTGCACAATGGCACTTTTACAACTATAAAGTAATAGCACCATCCTCCCATGGCTGTCATGAGGATCAAATGAGATGATAGTTATAAAATACTTAATACTGTGTGTGGCACATAGTAGGTACCGTATAAATGTTAGTTATTATTATTTTCATGTTTAAGCAATTACCAATCTTTGCTATTTCTGCACCCGCAATCTCTTGCATTCCACCCCTTCCCTCTAATCAGACAGCCACCACCTTAAATTAATGCCCTTGTCACCTCTCATGCTATTAATCTAACAACCTCCCAACTGGGGTCCCTATCTTAGATTTCTCTTCTGTCAGTCCATCCTCCATACAGTTGCCAAAGTGATTGTCATTAAATGAAGATCTCACCTGTTGTTTTCCCACTCAATGAACTTCAATGGTTTGCTATTGCCTCTCTTATTTAAGATCCTTCACAACCTCTCTCTATTCTTTGCAGGCTTATTACACATTGTTCCTTCCTAAAGTTTATGGTACTGCTAGACTAGACTTCTGGCAAACAACTCTCAATCTCCCATCTCTTTGCCTTCTCACATGCTGTCAGACACTTTTATGCTTAGAACGAACTTCTTGCTCACCTCTGCTTTTCAGAATATTTAGATTCCTTTAAAATTCAACTCAAATATTATTTTCTTTCCACATCTTGTTCTGTCCTCATATTCCCAGTTGCTAGCACCTTCACATGCTAAAAATTATATTTATTTTCACATACTTTTAAACATAAAGTATCTACTTCCTCCCTAAGGGTAAGCAAGCTCTTTGAGTGTTGGTATGATTTCATTCTTGTCTTAGTGAATAGCATGTGATTATGTGGTTGAAGTCATTGAGGTCAATGTTCTCTTATTACTTTTCACTTATCTTGACTTTTGACTTTCTGTTGACTGTGTTATGTCTTCCGCTCTCTTTGGCAGAGAGAACAGAAGCAAAATAAAAATAAGGTGACTGTCTTCATTCTGTCAACCATTTTCAATTTCATCCTCCCTCATATAGAACCTCTATATAACTTAAGAATAAAACCCACAAAGAAACAACAACAAAAAAACTCCTTTCCATTATCTTTAGGATTCATTACCAGATTCTGTTCATTTTATGATTTAAGGTTTCTAAGACTAGTCTTGTTTGACTGTATTCTTGTTTTATAATCATCTATTATTTTCTGCCCTTGCTTTCATCTTCTTTTATGTCTTTTAAATGTTTAAGTTGATCAGTGATTTCCCTGTGCTTCTAAATTGGTCTCTTAAAATACCTTCCCATTTTCTTCAATACAGGAATAGTTTCTTTTTGGCTCTTTAAATATTCAATCTTAAATGTATCCCATCCCTCCTGAGTTGACTTACTGTGTTATGGGCCATGAGATTCTACCCATTATTTTTCTGAACCCTTTGAAATCCACTCTCTCCAAACCTTGGGTGCATATTAGGCCATGCTTGGTGGTACAATAGATAAAAGTGCTGGATTTGAACTCAGGTAGATTTAGTTTTGAATGTCTCCTCATGACTTCTCCTAGATGTGTGACCATAAACAGGTCACTTATGTGACTTTTGATTTTGTGTCTGTTTGAAGTCTGAGATGTGAGTTTGAAACCTGCCTCTGACCTTTTCACCTCTGTGACTGTAACAGAAAGTACCCTAGCATATTCAGGATGGCTGCTAGTACAGGTTCTTTGATCTGCTTTACTAAAGGAAAGCTACTTTACCTATATCTCTATCTATCTATCTATCTATCTATCTATCTATCTATTTATCTATCTATCTCATTCACTTAGTTCAAGGGAAAAAGTCAGCATCCTGAACTTCAGAAAATACAAACAAATTACAAGCAGACAAAAATTACACAGAAAATAACACAATTCAACAGACCAACAGACTTCTAGCTGTCTATTACATACATACATAGCTAGTTACCAGAGAGAGAAGCACCAACATCTGGGTTTTCAAAGCTAGGGGGCTCAATGGTTGCCCAGAGTCTCATCTGGCCAAATCATACAACTCTTCTCATGAGAGAGCCCCAAAGCAAAACCTCCCCTAAGAGTATATATACCCTTCTTTAGGGTCAGATGACATCACAACCTTTGTGATTAACTGCCTAATTACGAAGTGTGGAGGCCTTTCTGAAAAAAACAAGCCTCTCCCCAATCCTCCTATTGGGTTCCACGTGAGGCCCATTGAGGGACAGGGAAGATCTTCAAATTCCCTTACCATTACAGTGATCTATCCAAGTTGCATGTATTTATCATTCAGCCATATGAGCAATCCATCTTTATTCTGGGTCACAGGGATACCAATGTCTTGATGATAGATATTCTTTATCCACTTGGCTTATATAATAATTTTTATAATTACTCTGAACTCTGGTTCCTAATTTGAAATACAGGTATAATGATACCTGCATTACCAAGGTTGTTCTGAGGAACAGATGACATAGTATACGTAAGGCATTTTATAAACCTTGAAGTGTTACATAAATATCAGTTACCCTTATTTTTATAACTTACCATCATCGGTTCCTGAAAATATAATATAATATTTACAGATGACAGAGAAAATGGAACTATTCAATACATATTTTATTTCTTTTGTTAAGTAAGGAGAATTTTTTTCAGATTAGAAAGGGTTGAACAAATGATGGAATAATAATTGTTGGTATTAAATGCTTTAATTTTTGCAATGCACTTTATACACATTGTTCATTTGATCTTTATAACAACTCTTTGAGACAAGCCCTAGAAATATTATGAGCTTCTCACTTTACAGGTGAGGAAACTTAGGTTTAGAGTAGATGGTTGTCCATGGTTGTACAACTAGTACAGATCCCCTGCTTCCAAATCTATTACCCTTTCCCACAGTATACCACTCTGCTAACCCAAAGTGCAGAGAGATAGCAGGAGTACCTAGTTTTAAATTAGTTCAGGTGTCAAATCCTGGAATAATTATATGGTAAGATGCTGAAGAAACTTAATGATATGATCTCTGAGATATCTGCTGAGAAATCATGGAGAAGCTCAGAGTCTGGAGATGTGAAAATAGGAATGATGGACTCTTGGCTGAAAATAGAAGGTACTTAACAAGAGCTGGCAAACATATACTTGGCTTGTGTCTTGTTTTAAACAGAAAGAAAAGGGTAGAGAGAAACATTGTCTACATACATCTGCCAGACCAGATAGTATAGAAGAGCAGTTTCAACATAGAAATAAGAAAAGTAGCAGAGAAAGCTGGTAATTCACAGGAGACTAAACTGAAGAGATCGAGCTATAAAATCTGTGGCTTCAGATATCTGCAGTCAAATGGACAAAGAAGAACGTTCAATGCCACAGCTGTGCCCGTTTCTTTAGATGCCCACTTCCCTTGCTCTTTTCTTCATTTTCCCTCCTCCTCAATCCTCCACCTTGGCATTTCTTTCTAATTATAATTATTTGCAATTGTATACTTGAGAGGTATCATGGCGTGACAGAAAAAGTGCTGGGATTGGATTTGACATGAGTTTGAAGCCTGCCTCTGACCTTATCAGCTGTGTGAGCTAAATTGCATATAGTTATCATTTAGCCATATGGACCATGCTTCTTTATCCTGGATCACAGCAATAACATGGTCTTAAAGATGAACATTTTTTATCCACTTGATTTTTCCTTTATTGATGCTTAGACCAAAATTTTTATTTTTAATTTTTAAAAAAAAATTTATTTTTTCAAATGCTTTATTAACTTCTGGTTTACATCATTCATTTCCATCAGATTTTGAGTTACAACTTTTTCCCCATTTTCCCCTACCCACCACCCCAGAATAGCAGTCCCACAGGATATCCCCTCATCTAATCTGCTCTCTCCCATCTCTTCTCCCATACCCCCTTTGACTTTTCCAGTAGGGCAAGGTGAATCTTTGTGTCTCAATGCCTGCACATCTTATCTCCCAATTATATGCAAAACAGTATTAATCATAGTATTTACATATTTTTTAAAAAATTGATTGTAAAAGGAAGATAAGCAACTCAGTATATACTGTACATGTGTAGCTATGCAAAACATTACCCTAGTAGATATATTGTAAAACTCTGACAATATTTCCCTCCCTCCTATCCCACCTTCCACCTGGTCCACTACCCACTTTGGTCCTGTCCCTTTTCAAAAGTGGGTACTTACAACTCCCCCCGCCCCCGCAACCTGCCCTCCCTTCCATTGTCCCCCCCCCCCCCCTAATCTCCTTCTCCCCTACTCTCCTGTAGGGTGAGAAACCCTATTTAGTATGTATGTCATTCTCTCCCTGATCCAAATTAAATGAGAATAAGGTTTTGCCTTTCTGCCTTCCTGTTCTTCCCCTCCCTAGTAATCATTTTCCCTTGCTTCTTCTATATGAGATAGTTCACCCCATTCTGTCTCTCCCCATGTCCTCTCATTATATTTCTCTCTCACCTCTTAATTTCACATTTTCAGTATCATCCCTTCCTATTAAATTCGACCTGTGCCCTCTATTTATGTATACCTGAAAACATATAAACACATATTCACATATGTATTCATATGCCCATATACCCTTCTTCACCTATTTTCATACTGAGAAAAGTTTCATCAGTTTTATACAGTTTCATCAGATAACATCAAACAGTTATCGTTTTTCCCTGTAGGAATATAAATAGTTCAACTTTGATAAGTTCCTTTTGATTTCTTTTCCCTGTTTACCTTCTCAAGCATCTCTTGCTTCTTGTATCTGAATGTCAAATTTTCTATTCAACTCTGGTTTTTTCCTCAAGAATGCATGAAAGTCCTCTATTCCACTGAATGACCATATTTTCCCCTGAAACATGATACTCAGTTTTTCTGGGTAGGTGATTCTTGCTTTTAATCCCAGCTCCTTTGCCCTCCAGAATATCATATTCCATGCCCTTCAATCCCATCGTGTAGAAGCTGCCAGATCCTATGCTATCCTGATTGTGTTTCCACAATACTGAACTTGTTTCTTCCTGGCTGCTTTTAATATTCTTTCCTTGATCCAGGAATTCTGGAACCTGACTACAATATTCCTAGGCATTTTTTGTGTGATCTTTTTCAGGAGGTGATCTGTGGATTCTTTCAACCTCTGTTTTGCCTTCTGATTCCAAAACATCAGGGCAATTTTCCTTGATAATTTCTTGAAGGATGATTTCTAGATTCTTTCTTTGATCATGATTTTCACGTATTCCAATAATTTTTAAATTATCTCTCCTCGATCTATTTTCCAGGTCAGTGGTTTTTCCCACGAGATATTTCACATTGCCTTCTATTCTTTCATTTGTCTGGATCTGCTTAATATTTGATAATTAAATAATTAAAATCTGCTTGATTTCTCATAAAGTCACTAGCTTCCATTTGCTCTAGTCTAATTATGAAGGAATGATTCTCCTCAATGAGCTTTTGAGATTCTTTTTTCCATCTGGCAAATTTGGCTTTTAAAGACATTCTTCTCCTCATTGCCTTTTTGAGCCTCTTTTGTCATTTGAGTTAGTCTATTTTTTAAGGTGTTATTTTCCTCAGTTAGGCTGTTGACTCTCATTTCATACTTTTCTTGCATCTTTTTCATTTCTCTCCCCAATTTTCCCCCCACTTTTCTTTTCTGCTTCTTAAGGTCCTCTATGGCCTGTAACCAGCTCATATTTTCATTTGGGGCTTTTGATTCAGGATTTCTGACCTCCGAGTCCTCCTCCTGTTCCATGATTCAATCCTCTTTGCCTCCAACATAGGAGTCTAATGTTGCATTTTTCTGTTTATTTTGTTTCCTTTGCCTAGGCATGTTGCCACTCAATTACTTGACTTTTGGGCTTGTTGCCACAGTAGGACTCTGCCACCAGCCTGGGGAGCTTCTGTCCCAAACGCTGGGGTTTTCTCAACTGCCAGAGGTATTAGTTGGGTGGCTTCTGTGAAGCTTCCACATGCTCGGGCAAGCTGGTCACACACCCCAATACCTCCACCCCAGACTACAATCCAGATCCAAGAAGGGTAAACCAAGAGCAATTACCCCCCAGACTGATTGTGGGATCCCCCTACAGTTTGCAGGCCAGGAGCTAAAGCTGCAGTGTGGCAATGTGATGCAAGTTTCTTGCCCCCAGGGGAAAGAGGCCACGCATTCTGCCAACCAGTCCCAAAGTCCATAGGCCACTGACCTCTCACTTTGTCCTAGGCATCTTTGTGTTGATAATTCTGGAAACACCACAGCTGCTGGTGTTCTGGGGTCCCTCTAGCCAGCTGCTGGTCTGTCCACCCTGGGGCTAAAAGCTCAGACTCATGTGGACCTGGGCTCAGCTCCCAGAGTGCTGCTTTGCCTCCTCCCTGCAGGGTTCCTGGGAGGTTAGCTTCTCTGTTTCATTTCGTGGGTTCTGGAGCTCCAGAGGTCATTCAGAGTCCCCCTTTTACATAATTTTGAAGTGGTGTGGGCAAGAGCTCTGCCAAAGTGCTGTTTCTACTCTGCCATCTAGACTCCACCCCCCAACCAAAATTTTTATAATGACTGTATGTTTAATTTAGTAAAATCTGAAATATTATGAAATTTGATAAAATTGATACAATATTCATCGGCAAAGGGGAGCATTAGGAGGATTTGACTATCTTTGATTTCAGCTTTTTACTAACAGGCAATAAGCATTTTTAAAAGCACTTACTATTTGCCAGCTATTATGCTAAGCAGTGTTAATACAAAGAATGGCTAAAAAAAGTTTCTGTCCTTAAGGAACTTACATTTAAATGAAGGAGACAACATGTGAAGAATATATAAAGAACAACTGGATGGTTGTGTTAGTCCTTCTTTCTTGAAGAGGACAATGACATCAGGGAGGTGATGACATGTCTTGTTGACTTTGATTTCAGTGAAGGAGGGCTGTGCGAAGTCACCAGTCTCACATTCTCCTCTAGAGTCCTTTTGGTCCAGTGGCCAAGATATTCATCAAGACATCTGGAGATGGCCCAGGATGCAATGGGAAACCCTGGTCATTTTAAGCTAAGGTCTTTTCAGGTCCTCATTCTGAGTGAGGTAATACCCATTCAGTGAATAAACAAACCTCTTTAAGAAGTGAGTCAAAGGATGGCCCCCTTAATAAAAAAAAATCAAACTGGAAGGGGAAAGACCCTCAGGGTTGCTGGCCAAAGAAGAAACAGTTAATATTTACATTCACTTTGATCCAGGAGGACACAAAAAATAACCATTAAGTGGTTCTTGGGAAGGGACCTATTGTTGTCCAGTCTATAAGTTCCAGAGTGAATTGGGTTTAAGGTTTGGTCTTTGAGAAAAAAAATCTAGCCAGTATACCCCAGTGAACTAGGCAGTTTTTGGGCCATCAAAATTTACCTTCCTTTGGAGAGGAGCGGGACAAGGGATAGCAATGTTACAGAAGACTAACTTCTGGGGGAGGGGACTGGGTAAGGCTTCTACAGAAGATGGGAAGGTAGGACCCGATCTGAGGATTGAAGGAGGCCAAGGAAACTTTGAAGGTTAGAAGAGAGAACCCTGCAAGCTCAGGATAAGCCAATCAATTAAAACTAATTATAAAAGGAATGTTGAAAGAAAAGATAATGCCACTTATTACAGTAAATACTGATAGGAAAATAACATTTGGTTAAATTCTGATCTTGTTTGGTAAAATGCTCTGGTTATTTTTCTATGCTCAGAAGAATGCTTTTTTAGGATATATATATATATATATATATATATATATATATATATATATATATATATATATGATACAGAGTTAAGAAATAGCTAAATCATTTTCCAAAATTTTATCCATAATGCCTTCCATGCTTTCTTGTTAAACACTTGGTTTCTTAAATTGATGCACCAAAGTCCTTTTAGTCAGTTTTTAAGGTCAACAGACCTATTATGAACCGACTTTCTGTCTATTTAAGTGGGGGCAAGGGCTGCTTTAGAGGATGGGAGACACAAACCCAGAGATTACTTAAGAAGATTACATTTGTATGATTTTACCAGTGAGACAGACTGACTGCTTCATGATTGCATCTGGATATGGCTACATATCTCATTCCACAGATTCTCAAATTATTGAAAATGAACTTAAAGGTCTCAGAGTATTTGACTTTTGCAGATGTTTTCTGAAGTGTCCCCATGGCATTTTGAGGCTGCCTTGAACATATAATGCATAGCACCTTCCTAATTTGAAAGGGGGAAAACAGTTGTAAGGATAAAGATTGCATCAATATGCTCATAATGAGACTTCCCTGTCATAAGGAACAAGCAGCAAAGTTGGTAACTGCCTGGTTATTATCTCCCCATCTTTCAATTTTTTCCATCTGGCAAGAAAACATTGTGATCCATTGAAAAATATAGCATTGACTCATTAAAAATGAGATTAACCTGTTATGGATTGAAGAAGTTTACATTACACCAGAGTGCAGTATTTTACAAAGTTTTTCTTTTTCCTTTTTATGAGAATGTGCAGAT
This sequence comes from Gymnobelideus leadbeateri, assembly GCA_011680675.1. Taxonomy (NCBI): domain Eukaryota; kingdom Metazoa; phylum Chordata; class Mammalia; order Diprotodontia; family Petauridae; genus Gymnobelideus; species Gymnobelideus leadbeateri. The sequence continues at coordinate 197,214 of WOXC01009667.1, forward strand.
TTTAGGGTTCCCAATGTTGAACACATGTATGCATAAAAAGGGAAACTGAGAAACTATGTAATATTAAAGGATGGTATATAAATACATATCAGTGAGAGACTATAGAAAGTGCAACAGAGGGCCTTTCTCCTCATGATCTGCTATTATTAACTAACAGAAGTAGAGAGTTCAAAAGCAAATAATGGGCTCAGATCAATTGTGTTTTTATACCAATTCTTTACTTTCTATATTATGCTAAGCAAACTACTGAAATGCTTTGGAGCCTACTTTAATAAGTCTAACATGAGCCTAAAGGCCCTAAAAGAGTAAGCATGTTTAGTAAATTCCTCCCAACTGTAAAAACTGAATAAAAATGACTCACTTTCTTTGTCTATCCATCCACAATGTTAAAGGAGGTTTTGGTGACTCTATAGGTAACTGAATGAATACCCAGACCTTGGCAAAACTGTCAAGTAGGAGCAGTTCTGTTTCCAGTGTCTTCATCTTCCCTATCTCTGCTTCTTGATACACATTATAGTAAGCTTATCCTCTCTCTCTCTCTCTCTCTCTCTCTCTCTCTCTCTCTCTCTCTCTCTCTCTCTCTCTCTTTCTGTGTCTCTCTCTGTCTGTCTCTCTGTTTTTGTTTCTGTCTCTGTCTCTCACTCTGTATGTCTTTGTCTCTATCTCTTTCTCTCTGTGTCTCCCCCTCTCCCTGGCTCTCTTCTTTCCCTCCTCTCTCCCTCCCTTTCTCTCTCTCCCCTTCTCTTTCCCTCCCTCCCTCTCTCTGTTCCTCTTCCTTCCCTTTCTCTCCCTCTCCTTCTGTCTCACTCTCTCTCTTTCTCTCCCTGCCACCCCCATATGTAGCAGAATCTCTTCTCAGAACCTTCTTTCACACTGAGGAGTCAATGACTGATAATAGTTTAAAGTGCTACCTCTTTTTGCTTTTTATTGTTTTCTTGGTTCAGGTCGCCTCATTTTGCATCAGTTCACATGTTTTCCCATGTTTCTCTATATCCTTCATATTTATTATTTCTTACAGTGCTATAATACTCTATGCCATTCACATAACACAATCTGTTTAGCCATTCTCCAATCAGTGTGTATTTATATTTGCTCTTAATGTTAGCTCATATTTATGGAGAGTCACCTGACTGAAGTGGATAGAGTGCTAGATTTGGAGTCAGAGTTCACAATTTGCCTCTCCTCATGACCTGGGGGAATTCACTTAAAGTAAGCTTCAGTCCAAACATGTGTAAAGTACTGACTTCAAAGCTTTGTGAGACTCAAAACAACACATATAAAATGTTTTACAGATTGTATAGTTCTATATAAATGTCAAATATTCAATATTGCTTAAAGTGTACATTTGAACAAAGCTTTAAGCTAAAAGAGTGAAATTCTCCCTGCTGGAATTCCAGGTATCAGCCAACAGGTTGAGAGGCTTAGAAGAGGCATTCAGGTCTTCATGAAATTGTACCATATACAGTAGAGAGTGGCTTATAAATAAAGTCATTCTTGGGGAATATCAAAGAAACAGAAAACACTAGTCCCTCTCCTCATGGAGTTCATAATGTAGCACAAAGATAGCTCCCCAAAGGAAGACACTTGGAGAACACTCTGCTTAAAATTGCAAATCTGTTCCACTCAAATTGACCATGATTCATAATTATTGAGATGAGGAGTCAGAATGGGATGAAGTTTTACCAAATCATCTGTTTTAACTATAGAGAAGGACGTGAATGATAAAACTGGTGTATATTCAAGAGATTTTTCCATAACCAAAGCATAGGAATTGTGATATTCTTTTTCTCCTTTTCATTAAAATATTTTCAATATTTGAAGATAGTGAATTTTAACTATCTTAATCTAAATAGCCAGGTGTAAGGGAGAAGCAGTGTGGTATAGTGGATAGAGTCAGAAAGTCTTGGGTTCTAGTCTTTCCTCTGACTTAAGGGCTATGTGATGATTGTTAAACTACTTAAGCCCTGTGTGCTCTACCCAACTAAAAATATGAATCATAGAGCTGCTGTGCATATGCATATATGCTCTAATAAACGGCTCCTCATTGTGAATTCCCTGTACCCATAAGATCACCAGTTTACCTCTTATACCCCCACCCCCATCACCAAGGTAAAATTAAACAGAAGACTAAGAGAATTTAATAAGGGATAAAGGGGTGTGTGTTAATGCTGTTTATATTACAATGGTGTGAAGAATATAGTTAAGATGAATGAATCACTGCTGGATAATCAATTCAATGAAAGGTGATTAAAGGTGGCAGGAGTAACTCCCGTGGATGAATTGAATACCACCGGGCAAGGTTAAAGTTATTAAGAGGAACATGCTTTCCAGGGTTGTCTATGGTCCCAACACAATTTACCAGAGCATTTATCAAAATTTTACTCTCTGAAATAATTTAAGCTGGTTTAGACACAGCTACACACACTTGTCACACAAATTGAGAGGTGAAGGAAATCTCTCCAACAAAGGTCATGATTAATAGCAAAGTATGCACTTGGAGGGTTTCCAGTGGGGTGGGGTGAGAGTTTGAGCTAAAAGTTCCCTATTTGCTATCATTTCTGCTAATGATCTGTAAGATGAATCCACAGCGTGTTATCGAAATGTACACTGCTAAATGGAATTGTAATGCTAACACAGGACTACCGCCAGGAGGAAATAAAGGGTTAGAGAAGCATGCAAGAAAATTAGACCTCAAACCAATCCATGCAATTAAAAAGATAAATTCTCAAACATAGGGATAAAACAGAGAAATCAAATGGCTGTCAGACATTCAACAGCTGTCCGCCCAGGAAACTTGGGATAATTGGAGAAGGTGCCAGAAGATCAAGAAAAGGCAAATGTTTCCGAATTCTAAAAATACCTATGAACCACAAACGATTTGTGTTTGTGCTAAGCTTATATTAGAGACGAGGTAGGGATCCTTGAGCACCTTTTGCTACAGAAACCTAGTGTCGAAACTATTTAGCTGTCTTTAAAAAGTCATGCCTCATGAATATGTATGAAGATCTTGCATCTGTACAGATATGATTTTTCCCATATGTTCTCATCCCATAAAAGCAAGACACATGTGAGACTCTTTGTCAGCTTTCTTTGCTTTGTCTTTCCTGGTCTGTGGCCTTATATGTTTCTGAACTGGTCCACCTGCCAAAGCAGCTGCTGCAGCTAAAACCCTAAAACAGGAGAGTATGGGAAGGCAGAGTGGTCTAGAAAAGAGGACCTGACAGTGGGGAAAGGAAAGGAGATTTGACTTGGCCTTCTTGTTTACCTCTTGTCCTTTGGTCCTTCTACCCCCTCCATTCATTCTTCTCTTGCCCATGATCATGTCCTTCAACCTCTAGGAAGACAAATAGTACCTTGAAGATGGAAAGGCAAGTGGAACAGAAAATGTAAGGGAACAGAGTCAGTTCTTTGTGACCCAAGAACCTCAGTCTTCAATTTGGTAGCCACACTTTCACTTGGTTGATGAAGGGGTAGTTGCATCTCCTGCCACTATCTTCTGAAATTACCTTGGACCAGAAGCTTGTTTGGACACAGACCTTTCATAATGTTTCCCACATTCATCCCTTCTTTTTCATTCCCATTAACACCTCTGTAATTCAAGCTCTGGGTTTACTGCATTAATGTCATAAATTCCTCACCTATTTCCTTCCTCTAGTGTGTTTCTTATTGGCCACACCTTAATCTGTATATAATACTGCTCTCTGATTCATCTTCACTCCTCTGCTATGTAAACCCTCTATTCCCTCCTTAAAAGCTAAAAACTTTCAAGGCTCATAGATTAAAGTATAATAGTAGTATACATATATAGTACAATAAGATATAAGATATAATAATAAGATAGAATGATATTCAAGGCCTTCATAATGAATGAATGAATTTTTAAAAGCATATATTAAGTATTTTCTCTGTGCTAAAATCTGTGCTAAGTGCTAGAAATACAAATAGAAAAACAAAAAAGGGGAGGCAATACAAGAAGGAGGGTTTGAAAGCATTGAAGATGCTAAGGTCTGGTGAGCCATAATTTGTTGTGCTAGGGAAACTGGTAAAACCAGGTGGTTCATAGGATGCAATGTCTGAGAGGGAAGATGGTAAGTACATAACTCACCTAAGTGCCATGAAAATCCATGATAGTGGGTGGTGCTTAATGAGCCTGTCCAACAACTCTTAGGAAGAAGGGAATGTGTGTGTATGAAGTTGGTACTCCAACATAAAGGATTAGGGATGAGGATAGTCTGTGTTTAGTCTGAAAGGGGTGGTAGAGGAAAGCAATAGGGGAAGGCTCTCCACAACACCTTCTTGGTCCTTACTGGGTTCCAATCTATTTTTTCATCCTTATTGCTTACTCCTGTCACACTTCAGACAAACTGCTACATGTACCATTCCAGGAACACACTTTGCCCTTTTCCTTGGCATTCTTGTTTATGTTCTCTCTTCCTTGGATGACCTCTTCCCCGGTTCTACCTCTTAAAGTTTTGTCTAACTTTCAAGACCATCTCGTCATCTGTTATCTGATGCCCCCTTCTTTCCTTCCTCTGAACTCTTAAATAATTTTATTTGTATCTCATAATACCTGCCTATTCTATCCACTTGAAGGGCTAAAAGATGATCAGGATGGGAAGCAACCAACCACTGATATGGAAGTTCTTGCGTCTTCTTAGTGTCAATAGAGCAAGTCATATATGAATGGTAGACTTAAAGGGATCTGTAGAAGTTAACCTTTTGATGGCTTGGTGTTAGACCTGGCATTTTCTTACCTAGCCTTAATCATTGAATGGGCATTGTCTAGTCAAATTGAAACTTGGGAAAGACCTTAGCTTGAAAAGGCCAAGGTCTCCTACTGCATCCAGGGCCATATCTAGTTGTCCTTATCTGTATCTTGCCACTAGACTCAGATGACTCCAGAGGAGAAAGTGAGGCTGGTGATTTTGTACAGCCTTTCCTTAATTAAATCCAATCCATTTACAAGTTATGGCATCACCTTCCTGATGCCATGGTACTCTTCAAGAACTAATGAGCTGACCCACTTGGAACCCAACTGGCCAGTTTCAGTTAGAAAATACAGCTCCCCTTCTACTTCCCCTTCCTTCTTTCCTTCCTTCTTTCCTTCCTTCCTTCCTTCCTTCCTCCCTCCCTCCCTTCCTTCCTTCCTTCCTTCCTTCCTTCATTCCTTCCTTCCTTCCTTCCTTCCTTCCTTCCTTCCTTCCTTCCTTCACATAGTCTTCCCTTACTTAAATCCAATTCACTTGCAAGTCACGGCATCAGCTTCTTGATGTCGTGACCTTCTTTGAGAATGAAGAACAAACAACAAGTTGGAAGCTTATCCCCATGGAATTCAAAAGTCCACTCTCCTTCTAGTATTTAATAGCTAGTCAGTATTTGACATTGAGTTTATATATCACTATGTCTTATATCTTTAACATGCTTGTTATATAAATAGTGTTTATTATAGTTATCTCTGCTATTGCCTTAGTCTCTTCTATTGGACTCTAGATTCCTTAAGAAAAGGGATATGGTTTTATCTAAGCCTTACATATTCTTTTTTTTTTTTAAGCAATTGGAGTTAAGTAACTTGCTCAAGGTTACACGGCTCGTCATTTGATTTATGCGTGGGTGCTCATTTTCTGAGGCCGGATCTGATCTCGGGTCATCCAAACTCCGAGGCCGGCGCTCTTACTCACTGTGCCACCTAGCCGCCCCTAAGGGCAATTGGGGTTAAGTAACTTGCCCAAGGTTACACGGCTAGGTTTTTGTTTGTGCGGATTAAGTGTTGGAGGCCGGCTCCGAACTCAGGTCCTTCTGATTCCAGGGCCGGCGCTCTATTCACTGCGCCACCTAGCCGCCCCGCCTTACATATTCTTAATACCCAGACAAGTGATTTGCACATAGTGGGTGCTGTAATGTTTATTGTATTGAATTGAAGGCAGGTATTTTTCTCTTCTATATTTGTATCCTTCCTCCTGAATACAGTAAGCTATCGATGACCTCTTTTCTATTCCTCTGTGAAGACCCTCCATCTTGATGCCAGTCATTTTTACTATTTCCCATCTGGAACCCTCTCTCTTCAACTCCATTCCCTGGTCTTCCCGCTTCCTTCAAGCCTCAACTAAAATCTCATTTTTTAGTGAATAACATTTCTTGATTCCCTTTAATACTAGTGCCTCTCATCTGTTTATTTCCTCCAATTTATATTGTATATATCTTATTAGTACATAGTTGTTTGCTTTCTGTCTTTCCCATTAAATTATGAGCTCCTCGAGAACAGGGTTTGTCTTTTGACTTCCTTTGATCACTCATCATAGTGTTTTCACAAAGCAGGTACTTAATAAATGCATATTGACTGACTAGCAACTGTGGGAAGGAGGGAAAAGAAAGAACTTAAGCTACATCTTGAAATAAAAATGAAATTCTTTGAGGAAGAGGGGAGGATGATGCCCATTCCAGATGTGGATGACAACCTTGCACAAAAGCATGAAACCTTTGGGTTTTAGAGGAAACTACACCTGTAGGTAATTCTGAGTCTAAATAGAGGTCTCTATATGGGGGTCTAAAGAAAGCTAATGGGACCTTGATGAACATAGGCTGGATAAATAGAAAAGTTGATACCTAAATGGTTTTTGAAGGCTGGATAACTGAAATGTTGCCTACTGAAATATATAAGCCATTAAGAAGCAAATAGACATACAAAAGAGAGAAGCAATCATTACAGGATAAATGATCTTTAAGATGCATTGGTTTAGTACCTGGAAAAATGTACAAGGCTGGTATTAAAAAGCATTGCAAGCATTTTTAAAGGAGAAAACTGATATTCCTTTGCCTGAATACTAATGTCCAGTCTTTTCTAGTAGAAGATGGCCAATGAATGAAATGTTGAAGAATGATCCCTAAGTGATCTAAGAATTCTAATTTGTTGAGGTTTGGAGTATGATGAAAGAATAGGCTACCTACTCCTCTACTTTAAAGGACAATCATAAGGAGAGAGATAAAGAGGGAACCTGTGAGTTCTTTGGGATAGGAAGCTACTGGATGAGAAATCTCCCTCAGAGTAGATGTGTACCTTCTCTTCAAATTATAGTCTTAGAGAGTTTCCTAGAGCATGGTGAGATTAAATGACTTGTCCAGAGTCATGAAATATTGAGTCAGATGTGGGAATCGAATCTCTGTTTTATTGGCTCTCAGGCTGTCTCTTTATCAACTATGGCATAACCATAATCATTCTGTCTGTAAAGATGGAGACAATGTGAGGGGTTTCATTTTCTCTAATTTGTTTACTGTGGCTTTGTCAATTAGATGGGGAAACTGCTGGCTTGCAAAACAACTGACGTCTGGCTATCTTGACAGCTGATTTTAATAGACACAGGTCTGATTTATCAGTTGTGTAGCTATCAACTATTCAAGTTAGCCTTATGTTTTAACCTCACCAAAAACCAGTTGACTACTGAGAGAATACTGATCACTATAGCAAGTGGAATCCTTGATCTGTTTTCCACTGAGAAACATAAATTTTATTCCTGTCAATGACCAGCCTCCATCCTTATATAGCAAAAAACATTTAACTACTTACAAAAAGTGCCTTGAGGTAAGCCTTCTGTTAGCAGCAATTTGAATCTCTAAAACTATATTGCAACAAGAAGAGAGGAGAGTTTTCTTTTTAAATTTTCATTTGAAGTCCCATTAGCCAGGGCTTGGGGGGGGAATAGCAAACACTAGGGGAATTCATGCACAGGATGTTTCTATACACGTGACTAAATCAAGTGCTCATTTAGATTGTGCCTGGCTATTTTGTCCATCTTAATGACCCAGTCATCATATCCAACTGGGTGCAATGAGAACGCTTGCTTGACAATGGGTTATTAGGACTGGAAAAAATGAAACATGCTGAACAATGTCAATTCATTCCTGTGGTGGTTTGCTCCCCAACTCACAGCACAGGGAGGAACTTTCTTTTTTCATGTGTGAACAAAAGCAACTCAATACATATTATTTGGACTACCTCTTCTACTTTTTTATACCTCCCCATATACTTTAGGACTTATTTTAGAAATATAAATTAATTTGATAAAGCCACTTTTGGTGTGGCACTTAACTTACTGTACAAGAAATTTCCAGTTAAAACAAATGAAATGCCAACTATTTCAAAGGTGAAGCACGGTGGCCATTGCCAACCTACAGAGAACTAGGGACAGCCTATGATGGACATTTTCCTAAAAATCATCTCAAAATAATTTGAGAATTCACTACATGGAGCCCATTTATGTTTTGTAGTAGTCTTGAGAATGGTGGAGAAAGTAGCCCCAGACCATGTAGTCTGATAAACTGGAACTCCTGGGAAGATTTTAGTGGTTGCTTTTCAATTTTGCTGGTTTCAGAGGGTCAGTGGATTCAGAGTTCAAAATGCCCATCTCTTGGGAGTGCTGGATTTGTAGTCATAGCAACAGTCAGGGCATATCAGTGAGCAGGGACAGGAGAAGAGATTGTCAATTATTATTCTACAGTAGTTGCAAGTAACTGCAAAACACAGATTTTTTTAAAGATGGCTATATAATCTGAACATAAGGGTCCCTAATATTAGTTGGATAGCTCATAATATCTGGAATCATGTTTTCCTGATCAAAAAACTGGAAATTTTAGATTCTTGAACACTAGTTTTTAGAGAAAAACTGCATCGATTATTCTAAATTGCAATGATGCCTGCCTTTGGCTATTTTACACGATGCTTCCAGGATGAGAACCTGAAGTAATTCATGTCAGAGAAAGAATAGGTAAAACAATTACAAATTCCCAGATGTGAGTGGTTGTTTTAAAATGTACAAACCCCAAGCAGCTCCATATTTTAAGTACAAAATAGAAGGGAATGCTATAGGCCAGGAGAATAATGTAATGATTTGTTCAAATGAAGAAATCAATGAACAGTCCTTAGAAGTGCTGTGGTTAGGGGCGGCTAGGTGGTGCGGTGAATAGAGAGCCGGCCCTGGAGTCAGGAGGACCCAAGTTCAAACCTGGCCTCAGACACTTAACACTTACTAGCCACGTGACCTTGGGCAAGTCACTTAACACCAATTGCCCTGCCTTGCCCTCTCCAAAAAAGCCAAAAAAAAAAAGAAGTTCTGTGTTTGGGAGCACATGGACTTTCTAAAAGTGGAGGTGAGCATCAGTGGAGCATCACAGTGGAGAAGAGCTAATACTGGACCTGGAGTCCATTTGCCATTCTGTCATTAATTAGCTGGGTAACCTTAGACAAAGAACTTCTCTCTTTAGACCTGAGTTTTCTGATCTATAAAAGAAGGGTCCTGGAATAGATAGTTTTTAAGGTCCTTCCCAGTTCTAATCTATGAATTTTGACACAGAAAAATAAAGATAAAAAATAGTGTCTAATGCTAATTTGAATATGAGGTATACAGTATGAGGTATATAGTATGAGAGTCAGTGATGGAGTGGGGAAGACCTGGATTAATATGCTGTCTCCCATCACCCACTCTCCCTCTGTGTCACTAACTCTATCAATTACCATAGGAAAATCACTTAACTGGTCTGAACCTGTCTTCTTTTTGGTGAAATTGGATTGATGCAATTTACCACCATGGGGTTATGTAATGATCAAATGAGATAATATATGTAAAGTACTTTGTAAATTTTTGTGTGCTATAGAAATATCAATTACAGTTATTTGCTTCCTTGTGGCTTACCTGTGGGTGCTTGGCTGCCTCATAGAATAGAGGTCCATACTAGGGCCATGGAAGTTCTGCATTGTAATGCTGAGAGTTAGAGTGATTGACATTAGGTTGCTGAGGAGGACCAAGAGCAAACAGCAGCCATTATAAGACCATTATGATCAGTGGTTAGACCTATACTCCACCCAAATCAATTTTCTGTTTCTAACAGTGGCATCAAGGGGTATGTTGAAGAAACACATGATTATTCTCAATGTTATTAACCTCAGAGCTATGGAATATATCACAAGATATTCTAAAAATGACCCAGGGTAGAAGTAGCAGATTGGGACTAAGCTAATCCTTTTTTTTTTTTTTTGGTCTTTTTGGCTCTATTGGATTTATATTTTTAGCCAAGACCACACAGGATACTGCATTACTATAAATCATTAATTGCCACAATTTGTAAAGAATTAATTACTAAAAAGACAATGGAGAAATGAATGGGGAGTGTAAGTACAGCAAAATGAGGACAAATTTTGACTAATTAGTGGCAGAAAAGATGTTATTAAATATGTATTAAATACATATATTAAATATACATATGACTAGAAAAAGTGATGACAAAACCAGATTTTGCTATTAAATGCACACATGCTTTTTTCCTCACTTTATACTAGCTTTACCCTCTCATTCCCTTTTCTATTTTTTAAGCACTTACAAGAACTTGTGGCAGTGGCTGTATACCACCCTTTGGTAGTAAATGGAATAAAAAGGGGTGTTACTTTGAGGGGCAGGGTCAAAGGAAGGGTTTTTTTTCCCTTAATAGGGGAGCCCTGAGCATGTTTGTAGACAGCAGGGAAGGAACCATTAGGGAGGCAGAGATTAAAGATGAAAGACAGAGAGTGGTGATTAAAAGAATAAGGTCATTGAGGAGGTGGTACAGAATGGAATCAAGGGCACAAGTAAAAGGGTGAACTTTAGTCAGCATTTTCTGCCTCTAAAACTATGTTTGCCGATAAACTAATGAAATGAAAAAGAAAAAAATATCATAGCGTATAAACTTATGAAATATTTATTTTAAATTACCTTTGAAGCTTAGAAAATAGGGAAAAGTGTTATTTTATGACTCAATACAATGCTGGGCAAAATGTTAAACTAAACAACTTCAAACGTACGCTATGCTGGCACACTCTCACTCCATAGAAGTACGAGTTTTTGTCTTCTTGGTGCTAAAAGTTATCTGTGATGGGCCATGATGGGAGAGTGGCATTTTGTGAGTAGGTTGAGAGAAGCAGGTTTTATATTTGATTTTGATGACATTTACTTGTCTCTTTGGTTTACATCAAGTTTTTTAAGCTTTATGGGTGAAGCTTACAATGTACTGGTGGATATGTGACTTTTGTTAAGTTTGTTCTCACGTGTTCATTATTTGTCAGTATGTATAATGGTCTCTTCTGCCTTAAAAGGAAGGGCTAAGCTTGATCAGGAGGGGTGCTTTCTCTTGTAAGGCAAAAGGGAAGAATGGGAAGTTGCATGATTACATGGAGGATGTTGTTTTGGTTTTTTGTTTGTTTCATCATGTCAGTTGTATGTCTAACTCTTTATGACCTCATCTGGGGTTTTCTTGGCAAAGATCCTTGGGTGGTTAGATGTTATTTTCTGTTTTACATAATAATGATACCTATAATTACCTGTGTTTTTTCTTTTGAAAATAAACATTTCTTAAAGATATTAGTTGGCTTGCTGAGCCCTCTTGGATACATTTATATGTAACCCACATTGCCCACTCATTCTGGAATTTTCATATGTTACTAGATTCAAGGTAGGTACAATTTATGGCTTCAACAGGTACCTGTATGAGTAGACAAGGTAAGGATCATGAATCAAATAGCAAAATAATTAATTGGGAAAGAATGACAGGTTTTACAATGATGAAAAATCCCGCAATGGATTATGTCACAGTTTCCCTCCCCAAGTGAGAGTAGTCTCCCACAGACTTGGATGCAGGAATTAGGGTTTCCTTTCCAACAAATCCCCAGAAAACTCATGCTTGTAGGTAAAGGAGGATCCCATGCCAATTGGGGCTGGAAGAATTCTTCTGACTGACTTGTCTTAGTCCTGTATCTTCCCAACTATTCCCTGCTGCTTTTTGGTTCTACCTCCCACAATTTTTTTTGTCACGGTCCAAGAATTCCTTTATTCTTTCTGTAGTTTCCTGTGTATACTCTTGTCAAGGCCTGTAACCTTGCCATTGTCACTGTTATTACAGTCTATTTCCATGGCTAACATTTGCTTCATTACCTGAGTCTGTTTTTGTTTCAGGGGAGTACTATCCATCTTTGACAAAGAGAGACTTCCTGGGTCTATATTCATCTGGGCTAATCAATAGATTTTCAGTTTTATTGTTAATCAGACTCAGTACAGAAGATATCACTCAGGAGTCTGTAAGAATTCTTTTATTCTCTCTCATCAATGGAATATCCCTAGATTTTTTTCTTTGCTGAATTCTATTTACCTCCTCTTTATCTTGGGGTACAAGCAGTATATCCCCCACAGAATAGGTACATTTAGCACATTATTGTTATTTTTTTAGTCTGGGGGAGAAATACCCAAAGTTCTTTCCATCTATTTCATTCCCCTGCACCTGCCCCATCCAGTTCCTTCCTTTTAATGAGCTTCCCTCCTTCTTTTGAAGGCACTGACATTCTCCCTGTCTTCTTTCTTTGTAACATCCTGTATTATCTGTTACTCCTCACTCTTAATGCCTTCCCAGTATCTAAGCAGCACCAAATCTATTTGTATCTCTGCAATATTATGTTATCTATATATCTACCCACCCACCTACCTACATACCTACCTATCTGCCTATCTACCTATCCTTTCTACTTACACAGCTTCAGGACCTCATCACATGGACTAATACAACCACCTCTAAGTTACTTAGTTTCTCTACCTCAGGTCTTTTCTCACTCCAGTTCACACAGCTGATAAAGTGATTCGGCAGACCTTAAGTACAGATCTGCCTAACAATAAACTCTAATGACTTCCTATTGTCTCTAGGATAAAAATAAAAAAAAAATTGTCAACTTTGGCTTTTAAAGACCTTCTCAACCTGTCCCCAACCCATATCTCTAGCTTTATAATATATTACATACTCTACAATCTACACTGTCCATACTCTACAATCTACACTGTCCATACTCTACAATCTACACTGTCCATACTCTACAATCTACAGCCCAACTGTCCTCTCTTTCCTTCACACACAATGTTCCATCTCCCACCTCCATGTCTTTGCACTGGCTAGTTCCACTTCTCAGAAAGCATTCGCCCTATATCTCTGCCTCATAGAATACCTTACTTCCTTCATGATGCAGCCCAAATACCACATTCTGCATGAAGCTTTTTTCTGACATCCCCTCCCAAACTTCTGATACCTTTCTTCTCTATCTTGTTTTTATCTTATATTTATTCTGTGTCCTCTTACATGTATGTGTTATCTCTCTTGCTTTGATAGGACCTAACATCCTTTAAATTAATGATTGTTGGGGGCAGAGCCAAGATAGCAGCATAGAAGCAGGAAATTTACCTGAGTTCCCCCCATAACCATCTCAAATACCTATAGAATGTGACTAAAAAGTTTTAGGGCTACAGAACGCACAAAGTGACAGAGAGAAACAAATCTGCTGAAGGCAGCCTGTCAGGCCAGCAGGAAGGGTCCATCACAGCATGCTGGGAGCAGAGCCCAGCCTTACATGAGCCCATGGTTTTAGCCCCAGGACTGCCCCAATAAGTAGAGGCTAGAACATTCTTCAGGGGAAGTGGATCACCAGCAGCTGTGGTGATTTCCAGAATTATCACACCAAAAATGCCAAGGACAAAGTAAAAGGTCAGTGTAGAACTCTGCTGCAGCTGGGGGAGGGGGATGGCACAGTCCCGCCTCTTTCCCCTGGTGTGGGAAGTGGTGGAGGTATGGTGACCCCATTGGAGCCACTGCTATATGGCTGCTTAGGAGCTCCTGGCCTGCAGATTGTAGGAAGAACAAGTGACCATTCTGAGGGGTAATTGCTCTTGCTTTAACCTGCTTGGATCTGATCACTGTCTTCGGTGGAGGTCCTGGGGTGTGTGACCAGGTGCCAGAGCCTGTGGATGCTTCAGAGAGGGCATCCAACTAATAGCTCCAACAGCTGAGAAAACCCTAGTGATTTGGGACAAAGCTCTCCTCTCTGAAAGCAGAGTTCTACTGTAGCAAAAAGCTCAAAATCAAGTAATTGAGTGACAACATGAGCAAGCAAAGGAAGCAAAGCAAGCACAGTAGTCAAATCTTAGATTCCTATTTTGAGGACAAAATGGATCAAAGCATGGAACAGGAAGAAGACAATGAAGTCAGAACTCCTGTACCAACATCTTCCAAGAAAAAGATGAACTGGTTACAGGCCATAGAGGAGCTTAAGAGGGATTTTGAAAAACCAAATAAGAGAAGTGGAGGAAAAATTGGGAAGAGAAATGAGAACGATGCAAGAAAATCATGAAAAGAGAGTCCACAACCTGACTGAAGAAAATAACATCTTAAAAAATAGACTAACTCAAATGGCAAAAGAGACTCAAAAAGCCAACAAGGAGAAGAATACCTTAAAGAGTCAAATTTGCCAGATGTAAAAAAAAAATCTCAAAAGCTCACTGAAGAGAATCATTCCTTCAGAATTAGATAGGAGAAAATGGAAGCTAGTGACTTTATGAGAAATCAAGATACTATTAAACAGATCCAAACAAATGAAAAAATAGAAGACAATGTGAAATATCTCATTGGAAAAACCACTGACCTGGAAAATAGATCCAGGAGGGGTAATTTAAAAATTATTGGACTACCTGAAATCTATGATCAAAAAGAACCTAGAAATCATCCTTCAAGAAATTCTCAAGGAAAATTGCTCTGATAGTTTAGAACCAGAAGGCAAAATAGAAATTGAAAGAATTCATCTATCACCTCTTGAAAAAGATCCCAAAAGAGAAAACTCCTAAGAATGTTATAGCCAAGTTTTGGAATTTCCAGGTCAAGGAGAAAATATTACAAGCAGCCAAGAAGAAACAATTTGAATATTGTAGAAACATAATCAGGATAATGCAAGATCTAGCAGCTTCTACATTAAGGGATCAAAGGGCTTGGAATATGATATTCTGGAGGTCAAAGGAGCTGGGATTAAAACCAAGAATCACCTATCCAGCAAAACCGAGTATAATGTTTCAGGGGAAAATATGGCTATTCAATGAAATAGAGGATTTTCAAGCATTCTTGATAAAAAAACCCCAGAGTTGAATAGAAAATTTGACATTCAAATTCAAGAAGCAAGAGAAGCATGAAAAGGTAAACAGGAAAAATAAATCATAAGGAACTTATCAAAGTTGAACTATTTTCATTCCTACATGGAAAAATGATAATTGTAACTTATGAAACTTTTCTTAGCATGAGGGTAGTTGAAGGGAAAATCTATATCTATATCTATATCTGTATCTATATCTATATTGTATATAGACTATATAGACATATGTATCTCCTATATAGACATATGTATGTATACATATATGTGTATGTGTATATATGTCTACATACATATGTCTATATAGGAGGGTATATGTGCATACGAATACATACGTGAGTGTATGTATATTTGTCCACAGTTATACATAGACAGAGGGCAGAGAATCAACTGAATAGGAAGGAATGATATTTTAAAAAATAAAAATTAAGAGGTGAGAGAGGAATATAATGAGAGTAGAAAGGGAGAGACAGAATAGGGTAAATTACCTCATAAAAGAGGCAAGGGAAAACTGTTACAATGGAGGGGAAGAACAGGAAAGCAATAGGGGATGGGTCAACTTTACTCTCATTGAATTTGGCTTAAGGAGGGAATGACATACACACTCAATTGAGTATCTTACCCTATAGGAAAATGGGGGGGAAGGGGATAAGAGGGGGGATGATAGAAGGAGGGCAGATTGGGAGAGAGGGTAGTTAGAAGCACACACTTTTGAAAAGGGACAGAGTCAAAGTAGAAAATAGAACAAGTGGGGGGTGGAATAGAATGGAGGGAAATATGGTCAGTCTTTCATAATGTATCCACTATGGAATATTTTGTGTAACTGCACATGTATAGTCTGTGTTGGATTGCTTGTCTTCCAGTAAGGGTAGGAGAGGAGGGAGGAAGAGAGAGAATTTGGGATTCAGGGTTTTTAAATCAAATGTTTAAAAACATTATTATTATTATTATTATTATTATTATTATTATTATTATTATTATTTTACATGCACTGGGAAATAAGATATACAGGCACTGGGGTATGGAGATCCATCTTGCCCTACTGGACAGTTGGAGGGGAATGGAGGAGGATATAGGAGAAAGCAGATTGGGGAGGGGGTATTCAGTGAGATTGCTGTTCTGGGGTGGCCGGTAGGGGAAAGATGGGGAGAAAATTTGTAATTCAAAATCTTGTGGAGATGAATGTTGTAAACTAAATATAAATATAAAATTTAATAAAAAAAGAAAAAGAGGCTCAAAAAGTCCTCAGAAAGGAAGTAGGTTCCCCAAAAAGTATTAAACAATTAAGGGTGATTGCTCAGATCATCTAGGCCAGTAGGAAAACCTTATCCTATGGATCTTCAGCTTTTAAGGGACTCAAAATAAGGCTAATATTCTAGATCTATTTAAAAAGAAGAAGAATATGAACATTTATTTTCTAAATGCACCAGCATTTTAGGAATGAAAAATCTATACTTCTCATGTTAAATGCAATACTCACACTAGCTATAGGAATATAGGATATCAGTACTTAAGCATTCAAACAAGCAAAAGTTATGACTAAGAAATGAGTCTCCTTTTTTTAGTTTTTAAATATTTTATTTTTTCCAATTACATGTAAAACAATATTTAACATTTTTTTTTTACAATTTTGGGTTCCAGGTTCTTTCCCTCCCTCCCTTTCTCCTTCACCTCCCTCTTTTCTGAGATGGCAGGCAATTGGGTATAACTTTTACATGTACAATCATGCAAAACACATTTCCATATTGGTCATGTTGTGAAAGAAAACACAGAACAAAAAAAACATGAAAAAATAAAGTGAAAAAATAAATTAATGATAGTTTTGGCCTTGGGTTTTCAGAAGAAGTAAGGGTATAAGCATTTATATAGCCCTATAATTTGCCAGACATTGTGCTAAATATACAAATTTAAAAATTTTATAAATATTTACATATTTCAATTTACAAATATCTCATTTGATTCTCATATCAACCCTGAAAATTAGGTGCTCATTTTATAGTTGAGGAAATTGAAGCAAATAGAGCTTATGTAGCTTGTTCATTGTCAAAGTTATTAAATGCCTGAGACTAGATTTCAACTTAGGTTTTCCTGACTCCAGGCCCAGCACCTATTCTCCATACCATCAGTTGTCTCTAAGACTATGCAAAACACTGTCATATCTAACCATTCTGGAAACCTTTGAGTAGGGGTCTGACAAAAGACTCTTCTCTTCTATAGCCAGACAGGTCACTGAACAATGAATTTGGTTTTTCTTTTGGCAATTCCAGAAGACCTTCTATTGAGGTAGGAAGGGGTCATAGTCTACACTGGTAGAGAAAACAATTGTACTATTAGAACTACTCATCATTTGAACTAGTAAATAAAAGATGTATAATATTTACTAGTAAGTAAAAGATGTATAATATCAACTCACCCAAATAAAGCTGCAGAGTGCCTTGTGTGAGAACAAGCATATCAAAACAATTATTCTGCATTGAGGATAGAAGATTCTCCTCCCTCCTAAATAATCTGTAAGTGGAACCTCTTCACATGGAATATTAATAAAAATCTCACAAAACAAACGTTAAGACTGAAAAATTCCATTAGGTTAGATTTTCAGAGTTTATAGGCATTCTACAGTTATTCTCCTCGAGCTAATTGTATAAAGATGTAGGTTAGATTGCACAGGTTCATATGTGAAGTCAAACACATTTCTCTTACCATCACTAATTTACACTTGCTTCTAAAGGGAATGCATAAGCAGTTGTAGTTTCCAGGAATTCAGAAGTGATTTTGTGATCCCATCTCTTCATGGTTCAACGCTTTTATTTGCTAGTATTTTGTACTATCCTTTGCCTCAAACTGGCAAATATTTTGAAATTGTTATTTTGTTATTTTCCTAAAAACTGTGACCTCTGTAGCTGAGAAGAAAATCGGGGGAAAACAGTCTTTTTTTGCTGTGTAGAAAAAGCTTAAAACAAGCAATTTGTCCATGTTATGTTGTGAAGGCATTGCTTTTTTTTTAAATCATGCAACACATCTTTTTCTAAATATTAGTATTATTTAACCTTTCATTGAATCTTCATTTGGGTAGGAAACTGAAAATAGGAATTTTCTTACTTCTTCTACAAACATTAAGAAATAATGACCTTATAAACCTATTTCTCACAAAATTGAGATGGACACTGGATGACTATATAAAAAACAAATCTTTACAGGCTAGATTATTGGACTTTATTTTGTATGTTGAAAGTTAATAGGGATAAATGCAAAGTCACTGACTTGGGTTCAAAAAATCATCCTCACCTCTACAGGATTGGGTTTACATAATGGATTGAAAGAGATTTAGAGGTTTTAGTGGACTACAAGTGCAATGAGTCTGCAGTAAGATATGGCATCCAAAAAGTTAATTTGATCTGTCTACATTGATAATCTTTCTGTACTTTGCCATGAACAGAGCCCATCAGGAATGTTGTATTTGCTTCTTGGCACTACAGTTTAAGAAGGATGTGGGTAAGTTGGGAAGAATTCAGAGGAGGTCAGTAAGGATAGTCAAGGGACTTATGTCCATGTTCCTTGAGGACTGTTAGAAAGAACCTAGAGGGGCAGCTAGGTGGTGCAGTGAATAGAGCATTGGCCCTGAAGTCAGAAGGACCTCAGTTCAGATCCAGCCTCAGACACTTAATGCACACACAAACAAAAACTAGCCATGTGACCTTAGGCACATTACTTAACCCCAATTGCCCTCCAAAAAGAAAAAAAAAGAAAAAAAAAGAACCTAGAGAAGACTCAAGTGTGGGGACAGGGGTCATGATAGCTATCTTCAATCATCTGAAGGGTAGTCATGTGGAAAAAGTAGTTCACTTATTCTGTTTGGTGCCAGAGGAAAGAAGTAGAAGCAATTGGTAGATATTGCAAAGAAGAAAATGTAGAAGTGATATTAGGGAAAACTTCTTAATTTGAACTATCCCAAAGTGGAATGGATTGTCTCAGGAGGTGGCACATTCATTCTTATTGGAGATTTTCAAGCAAAGGTTGGATGAACACATGTCATATAGGTAATAGTGACTTTAGTATGGCATGTAGGCAGCAAACATTTATTAATCATGTACCGTGTACCAGACATTTCTCTAAATACTAGGGATATGAACATAAACAAAATGAAAGATAGTCCTTAGCCTTAAGAAGCTTACATTTTTTTTTCCAAATGCTTTATTAACTTCTGGTTTACATCATGCATTTCTGCCAGATTTTGAGTTACAATTTATTCCCCATTTTTCCCCTACCCACCACCCCAGAATAGCAGTCCCATAGGATATCCCCTCATCCAATCTACTCTCTCCCATGTCTTTTCCCATACCTCCTTTTACTTTTCCAATAGGGCAAGGTGAATCTCTGTGCCCCAATGCCTGCCCATCTTATTCCCCCAGTTATATGCAAAATAGTATTAATAATAGTATTTATATATATTTGAAACATTTAATTTTAAAATTTCAAATCCCAGATCCATTCCCTTCATCCCTTGTCACCCACTCCCAGAGGGAAGATAAGCAATTCAGTATATGTTGTACATGTATAGCTATGCAAAACATTACCATAGTAGATATATTTTAAAAGACTGACTATATTTCCCTCTCACCCATCCCACCCCCCACCTAGTCCATTCCCTACTTTGACCCTATTACTCTTCAAAAGTGGGTGCCTCCAACCTCCCCTCCCCACAGCATGCCCTCCCCTCTATCCTTCCCCCTCTCATCCCCCTCCCCACTACTCTTCTGCAGGGTGAGATATCCCATTTAGTATGTATGTCATCCTCTCCCTGAGCCAAATTCAATGAGAATATGGTTTTGCCTTTTTGCCTTCCTGTTCGTCCCCTCCCCTGCACCTACTACCCCTTGCCTATTCCACATGAGATAGTTTACCACCACCCCTGTCTCTCCCCATCTCCTTTTGCCACATTCCTTTCTCACCTCTTAACTTCACCCCTTAAGTATCATCCCTTCCCACCAAATTTGACCTGTGCCCTCTATCCATGCATACCTGTAAATATATATACACATATTCACATATGTATTCACATGCCCATATACCCTTCTTAAATGCTTTTCTTTTTTTTTGAGGGCAATTGGGATTAAGTAACTTACCCAAGGTCACACGGCTAGGTTTTTGTTTGTGTGTGCATTGTGTCTGAGGTTGGATCCGAACTCAGGTCCTTCTGACTCCAGGGCCAATGCTCTACTCACTGCGCCACCTAGCCGCCCCTTAAATTATTTTCATACTGAAAAGGTTTCATCAGTCATAGTTATTGTTTTTCCATGTAGGAATGTTAATAGTTCAACTTTGATAAGTCCCTTTTGATTTCTTTTCCCTGTTTACCTTCTCAAGTATCTCTTGCTTCTTGTGTCTGAATGTCAAATTTTCTATTCAACTCTCGTTTTTTCTTCAAGAATGCTTGAAAGTCCTCTATTCCACTGAACGACCATATTTTCCCCTGAAACAAGATATTCAGTTTTTCTGGGTAGGTGATTTTTGGTTTTAATCCCAGGTCCTTTGCCCTCTGGAATATCATATTCCATGCCCTTCTATACCTCAGTGTAGAAGCTGCCAGGTCCTGGGCTATTCTGATTGTGTTTCAACAATATTGAAATTGTTTCTTCCTGGCTGCTTATAGTATTTTCTCCTTGATCTGGGAGTTCTGGAACCTGGCTATAATATTCCTAGGAGTTTTCTTTTTGGGATCTTTTTCAGGAGGCGATCAGTGGATTCTTTCAACTTCTATTTCACCCTCTGTGTCTAAAACATCAGGGCAATTTTCCTTGAGAATTTCTTTAAGGATGATTTCTAGGTTCTTTCTTTGATCATGGCTTTCAGGTAGTCCATTAATTTTTAAATTATCTCTCCTGGATCTATTTTCCAAGTCAATGGTTTTTCCCAAGAGATATTTCACATTGCCTTCTATTCTTTCAATCCCTTGGATCTGTTTAATATCATCTTGATTCCTCATAAAGTCATTAGCTTCCATTTGCTCCAGTCTAATTCTGAAGGAATGAATCTCCTCAGTGAGCTTTTGAGATTCTTTTTCCATCTTGCAAAGTTGGCTTTTTAAGGCATTTTTCTCCTCATTGCCTTTTTGAGCCTCTTTTTCCACTTGAGTTAGTCTATTTTTTAAGATGTTATTTTCCTCAGTCAGGCTGTTGACTCTCATTTCATACTTTTCCTGCATCTTTCTCATTTCTCTTCCCAATTTTTCCTCCAATTCTCTTATTTGGTTTTTAAAATCCTTCTTAAAGTCCTCTATGGCCAGTACCCTGCTTGTATTTTCATTTGGGGCTTTTGGTGCAGCAGTTCTCACCTCCCAGTCCTTCTGTTCCATGCTTCGATCCTCTTTGCCCCCAAAATTGAAGTCTAATGTTGCATTTTCTGTTTATTTTCTTTCCTTTGCCTAGGTATATTGCCACTCAATTACTTGACTTTTGGGCTTGTTGCCACAGTAGGACTCTGCCACCAGACAGGGGAGCTTCTGTCCCAAACATTGGGGTCTTCTCAACTGCCAGAGGTATTAGTTGCGTGTCCTCCCTGAAGCCCCCACACACTCTGGTGAGCTAGACACACACCCCAAGACCTACACCCCTTACTGCAATCCAAATCCAAGAAGGTTAAAGCAAGAGCAATTACCCCCCAGACTGATTGCTGGATCCCCCTGCAATTCGCAGGCCAGAAGCTGAAGCTGCAACTGAAGCTGCAAAATGGTGGCTTGCAGTGGCTTCTCACTGGCTTCTAGCCCCCAGGGGAAGAAGCTGACATGCTCCCAAATACTGGTCCCAAAGTCCACAGGGCACTAACCTCTCAATTTGTGTTGGAAATTCTGGAAAAGCCACAGCTGCTGGTGTTCTGGGGTCCCTCCATCTGGCTGCTGGACCAGGGCCAAAACCCAGACTCATGCAGTCCTGGGCTTGGCTCCCAGAGTGGTGTGCTGGCCGCTCCCTGCCAGGCTACCACGCTGTCCTCAGTGGAAGGTTAGCTTCTCTGTGTTGTTCTTTGGGTGTTGGAGCTCCAGAGGTTGTTCAGCGTCCCCCTTTTACACAATTTTGATGTGGTGTGGGCTGGAGCACCATGGAAGTGCTATTTCTACTCTGCCATCTTGGCTCCACCCCCAAGAAGCTTACATTTTAATATGGGAAGGTTGAATAAAAGGGAGCTGAAAAGCAGGTGGCTATGGCCAGGGGGAAAAAAGGTAACTGAGCAGTATATGGTCATGAACTCTAAGAGAGTGAGAAGCACATCAGGGTGAGGAATAAAGGAGGGCCAGGCTGGACCTATCCCCCAAATCCCCCAAAATGTCTCAGGAAAGACCTTACAAGTGAAAGAAGAAACTTACCAATGGGAGAAGAGGGCTGGCATGGCAGAAGGATATTCCAGGATTAGAAAGTACCAAGTGCTAAGGGAAGTTCTGGGTCAAGAAGAAGGCTGAGTCACAATAGAGAGGTCTGGGAGAGAGTATGAACTGGACTGGAAGAACCTGTGGTCTGCTCAACTCTGAAATTCTATGAGAAATTTCAAGGGCAAATTGAGATTTTTTTCCTTTTTTTAAATTTTGCTTTTTGGAGGGCAATTGGGGTTAAGTAACTTGCCCAAGGTCACATGGCTAGGTTTTTGTTTGTGTGTGTTAAGTGTCTGAGGCTGGATCCGAACTCAGGTCCTTCTGACTCCAGGGCCAGCGCTCTACTCAATGCGCCACCTAGCCACACCTTTTTCCTTTATTTTTATCCAATGAATACTTTGATTTGAGGATCTTCAGTAAGTTATAGAATTTCAAAAAGAAACTCCCTTGCTTATTCCATGAATCCTTTGAGAACCTAGGGTTATTTTCATGCTTTGAGGAGACATCAAAATGGGATTATATGGGAAGATGGTATTTCTTTTTATCAGAGTTTAAATAATAAAAATAGCATGATGCAGTGGCAAGGGTTATAGAAAAACTATGTTCTAGTTGTTTATTTTCTTTGTAAGTCTGTTTCTTCAACAATAATAGAAGGAATTGGATTAGATTTCTTAGGTCCAGTTTGGCCTTTCTATGATCTTGTGACTGATTTATTTCTGATGTTTTAAGACTTAAGGAATGGTCCTAAATTTTGTTTCGTGGCATTCAAGTTTCATGGTATTATTTCTTTATGAAATTAAATTTTTTTATTATAGACAGCTGATTGTTTTTGTAGATTTTTTTTTTAAAAAAACTGCATCTAAGTCTACATTCACAAAGTGAAGAAGGTAGCCAAGAACCTAGACAACTCAAGGTAAGTCTCTTCTTCCAACATTGGTTTTCTTCATATCTTTTGGTTTGATTTGAGGAAGTTGAGAGAGGTATTAGTTGAGTTATCTGGACTGTCTCAGGATTGTAGAGAAGAAGAGTCTCTATCTCCCTCTTTTAATTTCTCCATCTCCAGCTGTGCTGATCTATATCTTGCCACTGGCCCAGATGACTCGGGAGGAAAGAGTGAGGCTGGTAACTTTGCACAGCCCTCCCACACTTAAAAACAATTCACTTGTAGGTCATGACATCACATTCTCAATGTCATGGTCCTCTTCAAGAATGGACAAACAACTAATAACAACTAGCATTTTTTCGTAAGTTCCCAAAGTGGGTGATTCTACCCTTTGGGGGTGCTGGAATTGGTCAAGGGGGTGGGAGTAGCCTTGGATACAATGAGGGAGCATTGAATAAAAAATAAGGAGATGGTGGAAGTAAAAGGAAAGAAAAAAAGATAATCAAGTTTTGAAAAACCACTTATACAAGTTTCATCTGTTGTGTAACAGAGTTAAAGGTGTAGTGATTACATTATTTTCCAAATAAACACATCAAATGCAAATTATAATCAATTGGTGGTCAAGTCCGCTGACAAGTATTAAAAAGCAAGTGTTGGCAAATAAGCATGTTGCCCATTGTTAGGAAGTCCAGCATGTATTGGCAGGAATATATGCATGTAATGACTTGCTTACAATATGATACTGTATGGTTATATGACCCAATATTGCATCATCAAAATTTCAATGCAGGAAAGAAAAAAAAAACTCTGAAAAATTCACAATTTGGAAACCTCTGGTTTATAGTACTTCAAATTTCCTAAAATGCTATACAAATATTATGTCACTTGATCTTCACAATAATCCTGGGAGATAGGTATTATTTTAATGGTATTTTTCCAGTTACACATAAAAACAATTTTAAACACTTTTTTATAAAAATGAATTCCAAATGTTCTACTTCCCTTCCTTCCCTCATCCCACCAAGACGGTAAGCAATTTGTTATACATGCTATCATGTAAAACATATTTCCATATTAATCATGTTGTGAAAGAAGAGACAGTTTGCAAAAATAAAATTAGTTTGCAAAATAAAGATAGTGAAAATAGTATGCTTCCAACTGGATTCAGACTCTAACGGTTCTTTCTCTGGAGGTAGATAGCATTTTTTCAACATGAATGTTTTGAAATTGTCTTTGATAGCTTAGATAACTTGCTGAGAAACTAAGTCAATCACATTTGATCATTGCACATTATAGCTATTACTGTGCAACATGTTCTCCTGGTTATGGTCATTTCACTTTGCATTGATTCTCTTAAAGCACAATAGTATTCCATTCCATTCATATGCCACAACTTGTTCCATCAATCCCCAACTGATGGACATTCCTTCAATTTCCAGTTCTTTGCCACCACAAAGAACTACTACAAATGTTTTTGTCCATGTAAGTCTTTTTTATTATCTCTTTGGGATACAGACCTAGTAATGGTATTGCTAGATCAAAGGGCATGTACAGTTTGATTGCCCTTTAGGAATATTTCCAAAAGGTTCTCCAGAATGTTTGGATTAGTTCATGACTCCATCAACAATGCATCAGTGTCCCTATCTTCCCACATCATCTCCAACATTTATCATTTTTCTTTTTTGTCATATTAGTTAATGTGATAGGAGTGAAGTGCTACCTCAGAGTTGTTTTGATTTGCATTTTTCTAATCAATAGTGATTTAGGGCATTTTTTCACATAACTATAGATAGTTTTTATTTCTTCATCTGAAAATTACCTGTTCACATCCTTTGACCATTTATCAACTGGTAAATGACTTATATTCTTATATTTAAGTTCTTTGACTTATATATAAGTTCTTGATTCTGTTCTTCATATATTTTATAAATGAAACCTTTATCAGAGACACTGGCTGTAAAAAAATATTTTTAGCTTTCTGCTTTACTTCCAATCTTGCTTGCAAGGTAGGTACTATTATTATCCCTATTTTACAGATGATGAAATTGAGGCAAACAGAAGTTAAGTGACTTATCCAGGGTCTCACAGGTAGTCTAAGAGAATTTGAACTCAGATTTTCCTTACTCCATGTCCATTTCTCTCTCCACTGTGTTGTCTAACTGCTTAACTTTTCCTCCTTCTTACCATCCTTTCTGGTCTCATGTCACCTCTGGCACTGGAATATCAGTTCATAGCTAAATCATCTTCTTTTCTTCCCCTTTTTCTCCTTTTCTTTCTTGTTCTATAGAACCTAGAAAAAATAGAGCAGTTCTCTAAATCATTGGATCTTGGTCCAAGCTTTATTATTAGGCCAAATTTGGTTCATGCCTTAGTTCTTAGGGCCCAGACTATCACCTAAATTTTGTGCAGTTTATAGTGCATCAGGCAAACTGTAACTAGTTTTGATAACAGGAAAATGAGGAATATGTATTTTTTAAAGGCATGAAGTTTCTTCAGTGTATGTCTTAGTTATCTGATTTCTAAGAAACTGGAAGCAAAATGTGTCTACGTGAAGCATAATTCAGCAAACTGCAATCTTTAAAATGAACAAATACTGGTCCTCCAATTAGATTGCAGGACTGCATGCTCAGTGCTTTGATTAAGCATTCATGCAAACCAGCAGACATTCTGATTTTTTTCTTAAATCATTTCAGTGCACAAAGTATCTGACTCCAATTTTTTACTTTATGTGCTATATATTAGACCTAAAATGCTTGAATGTCTTGGTCATTGTCCATTTTAAAGGTATAATTTAGCCACTATAAAAGTATACTCATTAGTGATAGCTCTATCTCTGGTTAAGCAGTCAATTTTCTATTACACATGGGACGAGCACTAAAAGGTTTCATTCTGTAGGCAGATCACTGGGTTTCTTAGTCTCCCTCCCTTTTCCTTCTATTACCCTCTCCTCTTTTCACCCAAATGTTCAGTGCTGAGTCATGACTGTTGTGGAGACTGTGGAGATTCGGTTGAAGAATCCTTTTTTCATATAGTCTTGATGTTATATTCTGAGAAAGAGTCTCAGATTTAAGATTATAGGGGTTATATGCCTGAATAGGAATACTTTATGGGATCAATTTATGAATATTTTTTCACTTTTTTTGCCTTTTGGAGGGCAATTGGGGTTAAGGAACTTGCCCAAGGTCACACTGCTAGGTTTTTTTTTTTTTATTTGTGTGTGTGTTAAGTGTCTGAGGTCGGATCCGAACTCAGGTCCTTCTGACTCTAGGGCCGACGCTCTACTCACTGCGCCACCTAGCTGCCCCAATTTTTTTCACTTTTTTAAACTTAAAATAAAATTTATTTATCTCAATAATGTTTCCAAATTACATGTAATTTTTTTTACATTTAAAAACATTGAGTTCTAAATTCTTTCCATCCCTTCTGCCTCTCCCCCTCCCTGAGAAGGCAAACAATTTGATATCAATTGTATATGTGAAGTCCTATTTCCATATTATTCATGTTGCAAAGGAAAACACAATTCAAAAAAACAAGTAAAATAGAGAGTAAAAAAGCATACTCCAATCTATGTTCAAGTTAATCAGTTCTCTCTCTGGAGGCAGAAAGCTTGTTCTTTGACATTATCTTGGATCACTGTCTTGATCAGAGTAACTGCTGCACAGTTGATTATCATTACAATATTGCTTTTATTGTGTATAATGTTGTGTATAATATAATATTCTCTTGTTTCTCCTAACTTCTCTATGTGTGAGTAGTTTACGAACATTTCCTGAAAAATTTCTCCTTGATTCTTTATGTCTTAAGCCCAAATATGGCATTTGATTTAAAAGCAAAATTCAGAGATTCTTTCCAATACCTGTATTTCTATTTTTTTCAGTCCCTAACACCAATGATTTAAAATGCTATTATAGGCTTACTTAAAGTGAATTATTGATGCCATAGAGCCTTCCTGCATTCAAGATTGCTACCATTCTTCTATGTTCAGGACATAGATCACACCAGAACTTAGGGTTGTATTATTGTTTTTAAGAGGAAGACTGAGTAATGTGGAAAAAAAAAACTCCTAAGGAAGGTGATTTTAAAGCCATTAGTCCTAAGAAAACATCCAGTGGGATTCAGATATGATATCTGTAAGAAAAACTGAAAACGGAATAAAAGAATTCCAGTAGACTACCAAGTACTAATAGAGACAGTACTTTAAAACTGTTTTTTCTTGTTAATGTAGAATAACAGTCAGACCATGGAATACTAGTTAACATATTGGCTTTGATATAAAAAAGATACAGATTCATCTTCTGACTAGGGCTCTTATTAACTGATTGACACTGGAAAGATCTTTTAACTTCTATATACTGCATGCAATTTTCTAGGAATCACTGGTTAAGTCTTAGACCAATTTTGATCTGCATTGGTGGGTAATATGTAATAATTTGTCCATTGGCTTCATGAATAAATAAGATTGACCAGAAAAAGCAAAAAAGTAAGTTACACTTGCTACATAATGAAGCAATATATTTCAACTTGGAAGATAAAAGTAGAAGTCAATTTTTTTTAAATAAGGGAAACTATTTATATGCATAAGAATTCATTCAGTTAGGCAACAGAATTTTAGTTCTTGCTGTGACAAATTATATTAGCCAGACTGGAATTCAGTATCATCTAACCTCTTTTCAGAGTGTTTCCACAAAAATATATAAAATATCATTTAGAAAAGATATAATGATGCATTGGGAAGAGAAATCGACTGATAATCAGCAAATTGGGACTCTTGCCTTAGCTTTGTCTCCAATTAGCTCTACAACATCCTTTCTGGGCCTAAATTTCCTCATAGTAAAGTAGAGGAATTAGATTGGATAAACTATAAGGTTCATTGTAATTGTAACATTAGAATTGTGGTTATAATGCTGGTAAATCAGCGGCTTACACATATGCTTTTGACAATAATGACTAACCTCATCATGGGGACAATATGCCCAGCTAGCTGTTCTGTGCCTAGAAATACTTTAAATGAAAGCTTGTTGATGAAGATTGTTTGATGAAAATGAGGTAACAAATTAACATCTCTTCTGAGTGAAAGGCATAGGAGAGGTAGACAAGCCATTATGAATCTTGGGTAATGATTGAAAGTAGTCCTTTGTGTGCAATTGTCCACTGGAGCTTTTGAGACTTTCCTGTAACCTAAGCTATTTGACTTAAGACAAAATTACCACCCATGTTTCATAAAGAGTAGAGTTTCTTGTCATTAAAATGTGTACATTTGTAAAAAGCTTTGTGTCCCTTTGTGTCTGTGCCTCTGGTGACTGGCTGCCTTTCTTGGTCCCAAGTATCCTAGTCAAATGAAGAAAGGTTGATTTGATTTAGTTCATTTTTATTCACTATGATGACAGGTTATTTCAGATACAACTACCCTTGTCCTATTTTCTATACTTGCAATCTAGCTCTATATCAACAGATCCTACCCAATTCATACCATAAAATTAGATATAATACCATACCTAATAAATACCTACCCAAGACCATGAAATTAGATATAATCCAACCCAGTCCAAACTGACAAACATCAGGTTTGTGGCCCATGATTAACCACTGGTTTCAAGTTTTACTTTGCTGACATGTTGTGTACACACTGGGTATTGATGCCTGAGTTAAAGAATTAAATGCTTTAAAACCTGTCAGTGGAGGAGGTGAGCCCTAAGAGTGTTCCATCTTCAGCGAGGACACCTCTGCTCTTCCTGACAGAGAGACTAAAAGGCCTCACTTGCTTTACTGTCAGGTTCTGAGTGACTGGGGCTTCCCCTTCATACACTCCCTTTAGGTAAACTACAGATGGCAACAGTGCAGAATTGTCAGCTAAATGTGCTCTGTTTTTCAACCATCACTGGGGATAGAGTAAAACTCTCAAGTAACCAACTAGTAACTTACCTGAAGGATATATAGCACAGGGTGGAAAAGAGGGCATTGGGGCAGGAATCAGAAAGGATGGGTTCTGGTCTGCTCTACTACTTTTTTAACCTCAGGCAAAACATTTAACCTCTCTGGGCCTGTTTTCTCTCATTAAAAATGAGGGGAGTGAATTAAGTGATCTCTAAGTCACCTCGAAGCCCTAAAATCCTATGATTTCAAGAGCTATTGAAAAGCCAGTTGTCCTCCATATCTTTGGCATGATATAGATTCATATGAAAAGAGTCCTTTGCCTCATATGGTTTAGTTACATTTTTTTATCTAAAGTCCCTCTCCCCAATGTTATTGAGGGATTTTCTCCACAAGCTAAGTGAAGTGGGCAGTCACTGCAGTTTTTCAGGTAGATTAGGTCAGAAAAGATATTTTTACCTTAAAATACTTTGATAGAGTGATGGAGTGAACATGGGATTATTTGCTTCATTTATTCATTTATTTAACAAGCTTTTATTAGGCACTTACTACATGCCTAGAAATAAGCTAAAAGCTAAAGATAAAAAAGAAAAAGGAAACCAGTCTCTGTCTTCAAAGAGCTCCTATTGTGAGGTAAACACCAAATCCACCAATAAGTAAATACAAGACAACTGCCAAATAAATAAAAGCACAATTTTCAGGTTGAGGGAAGGCACTAGGGACTCTAGGGATGGGGATTGATTTTATGTGGATATGTGGATAATCTGAGCTGTGCAAGGGAGATATGGGGGGTACATTCTAAACATAGGTATACAGCTTGTGTGACATGCAAGGGTGGTAGATGGGGTGTCATGTATGAGGAAAGCAAGGCAGCCAGTTGGCTTAGAACACTGAGTGTATGTAGGATAGTAATGTGCAATCATTTTCAAAAGGTAAGCTAAGTGGGAAGATTAGTGGGTAAGGACCCTAGACTTGGAAGTAGAAAGTTTTTATTTTTTTCCAATCATTTTCCAGTAATGTTCAACTCTTCATGACCCCACATAGGGTTAGGGCTAGAGGTTTTCTTAGCAAAGATAATGGAGTGGTTTGCCATTTCCTTTTCCACCTCATTTTATAGCTGAGGAAACAGAGACAAGCAGGGTTAAGTGTCTCGCCCAGGGTCGCACAGCTAGTATGGATTTGAACTCATGGAAAATATGTCCTGCTGAGTCTGAAGAAAAATGGATTCCAAGAGTCATGAATTTGAATTTTGTCTCAGACACTTCCTACTATGTGGTACAGGGCAAGGCGCTTGATCTCAGTCTCAGTTTATTCCACTGTAAAAAATGGGGGAAATAATAATATCTACCTCACAGGGCTATTGTGGGGTCCTAGTGAGATATTATGTCATAAAGCACTTCACAAATCTTGAATTATTACATAAATGCTAGCTATTAGTGTGTAGGCAGAATTGACAAGACTAGGCAACTATGGCAGGCTAGAAGAGAGAAGGCATGATTTGGAACAGCCACTCTGGGGAGGAAGAATTAGGAAAAAGTATAAGGACTGCCATTCTGCAGTGAGGGCTTAGCTGAGATCAGACAGCATGAACTTGGAGTGAACTCAGTGAAGCCTGATTGTGTGATTTCCCTATAGAACTACTGTTCAGCAGGAGGTAAGTATGGAGAAGGCAGAAAAAAGGTCACATGGGATTAAGGTTTGTCAGGGAATGAGGGATATAGGGCAAGGGAACAAGGTATCCAAACACAGAGTGTATTAGTTGAACTGGTTAACTATAGGAAAGAGAAAGAAATGGCAAACCACTCCAGCATCTCTGCTATAAAAACATCAGATGGGGTCAGGGAGAGTTGGACACAATTGAAAAGAGAAAGGGAAGGCAGGATAGTGAAATCAGAGCCTGGGAAATGACTGTTGATGATGGAGGGAGGTTGTAGAAAAAGCAGAAAGGGGCAAGTTGCAGATCTGATCCTTCTCTTGATTCAGTTTTTTTTTTTTTTTTTGTGGGGAGGAATTAATTTATTGTGGGGAAGGGAGAAGGGAACATGAGAGAAACAGGACTCCAGAGATTAGCTAGGGAGCCATTGTCTTCTGTGTGGATAGGTAGTAGAAGATAGGAGTAAAAGAGGAAATGTTCTAGGATAAAACACAATTTGTTAACAGTAGATTGGGAGTATCCAAAAGGCACTGCTGAAAGAGGGGCATCTGACTTGATGGGGACTAGGAGAGAGAGGCTTGCGGTAGATTAGGATGAGGGAATGAAGAGTGGGAACTAGGGAGGAGCGTGATTTTTCCATAGGCAGTTGGTGATTCTGTTTTTTTTAAATTTTATATTACTAAAACTTAAATACACAAGAAGAGAAAAAGAAATGTTATAAATTTAAATATAAAAATTTAAACAGCATTATGTATATAGAAAAATGTAAAAGGATTCAAAATATAAAGCAATGAATTTCAATTTCAAGAAAGTCTATAGAATAAATACTACATGTTGTGTTGAAAGCTGTTCATCTTTTCTTTGCTTCCTTATATGTTTTCTTTTGTTCTCTGCTTTCCCCCTTCCTCCCTCTGCTACAAGTGTGTGTGTGTGTGTGTGTGTGTGTGTGTGTGTGTGTGTGTGTGTGTGTGTGTGTATGAGATGTTTGCCAATTATAGGATGTAGAAGAAGTACTTTTTGACTAGGGCTACCATCCTTAGGAGCTCTGTGAATGATAAAGCTTAGTGACCCCATTCTCCATTTCACAATGTGTACATATAAGCATAACTTGGACCACACTAAGTTATTTCTTCTCTGTTGCTGATTTTTTAAAAATGGAAACAGTCCATGTCCACTAGACTGCTCTGAAGGATCACAAAATGATCACAGTATAATTGTTCATGGGGAGATCATTTTTGTGAGTATTCATCCAATTCCATGCTTTATCTACACAGCATAAGAGGGGGTCTGAAATTTGCCAGTTATTGAGTCAACTAGCTCCATGTAAATGATCAGGATGAATGTTCCAGGTAACTAAAAAATCTACTAACTCAGACCCAAAAGGGGAATTTGGAGGTGAAATTATCCAGGCTGCCTGTCTCCATTGATTCAGACAATTAAACATTTGTTGAATATGTGCACATAGCACAGAGTGAAGCAGAGACTGGACCAACCAGACAATTTACTGGAATGAAAGATGAATTAGTTGTTTGGGTATAAGGCATTTTTTTCATTAATAGAAACTCATTTAACATGGCATTGAGATCTTAGAATAATAAATCTTGTCTGCTCCTTTTCAGGATGCCCTTAGAAAAGCTACTTTTCATTCCCTGGGAGGTATAAGGAAGTCACAATGAATAAAAACACTGCATTTTCCCAAATTATCTTTCTTGGAAAGTCTTTCTAAATTAGGTCATGTTTCCATCCTGATTTTGTTTTGATGTAGTATTTCAGTGTTAGGTGGGTTCCTGTGATATACATTAACTAATGATATTTCTTAGTATCCTGAAATTCTTCTGGCAGGAAAGAAGGAAGGAAGGGAAGGAGGGGAGGAAGATAGAAAAAAGAAGCATCTAGAACACTAAAAGTTATACCCACTTATTTTTTGGAACTATGTAGTATTTGTTATACTCTTTTTTACTTTTTTGGAGGGCAATTGGGGTTAAGTGACTTGCCCAAGGTCACAAGGCTAGTTCTGTGTTAAGTGTCTGAGGCTGTATTTGAATTTAGGTCCTCCTGACTCCAGGGCTGGTGCCCTATTCACTGTGCCACCTAGCCGCCCTGTTATACTCTTTTTATCCATGAATATGATATGGGCTGGTTTATAGTTTCTAAATTTAATCTGAGTTCAGAAGCATTATTGCCCTTATGATAAACTAAACTTTATTTGACCTGGATTCATGATACTACCCCTAGTATAAACAACAGTATTGTGTTAGCACAACATTAATTTGTAGATTATCCCATAGGGTGCTGGGGAATATTCATCAAATGTCCTCTGGGTATAGACCATTCCAACTAACACTGAAGTGACTATTGGTCATAACAGTGAGTTATTCAGAGAAAGCGTGAAGTAGCAGAAAGAATGCTGGGTCTGGAGTGAGAAGATGTGGGTTTGAATCTTGGCTCTGCCACTTATTAGCTCCATCATCTTAAGCAAGAAATATACTAAGTGCAGATAATTAAATTTATATCATAAGTCTCAGGGCTATTAGCATAAGTATTCCAGCCATATTTGCTATCTCCCACATAAAACATTCCTTCATCTCTCTCTATGGCTTTGTACAGGCACCTCTACCCAATTACTATATATTTCCTTCATATCTATTTTGTATTTACTTATATGCATACATAGAGCAGCTAGGTGGCACAATGGATAGAGTACTTCCTGAGTTCAGATCTGGCCTCAGCCACTTGGTAGCTGCATGACCCTGGGCAAATCACATTACACCCCACAAAATGTCATTTTTTTTTTTTTTAAGCAATTGGGGTTAAGTAACTTGCTCAGGGTTACACGGCTAGTCATTATTTATGTGTGGGTGCTCATTTTCTGAGGCCGGATTTGATCTCGGGTCATCCCAACTCCGAGGCCAGCGCTCTTACTCACTGCGCCGCCTAGCCGCCCCTTTTAGGGCAATTGGGGTTAAGTAACTTGCCCAAGGTCACACGGCTAGGTTTTTGTTTGTGCGGATTAAGTGTCTGAGGCGGGATCCGAACTCAGGTCCTTCTGACTCCAGGGCCGGTGCTCTACTCACGGTGCCACCTAGCCTCCCCAACACAAAATGTCATTTTATCTGTAAAATGAACTGGTGAATAAAATGGCAAAACATCCTAATAACTGCCAAGAAAATGCAAATGGATTCATGAAGAGTCAGACATGAATAAAAAATAGCAAATGTGTATACTGTATGCTGTTCCCCAACATTGAAAGTAAATTCAAGGGCAGGGAATAATTATTTTTTGTTCTTTTCTCTCCAGAATTTAGCAAAGGACCTAGTGCCTTGAAGGCACTTTACTAATAAGTTACTGTGTATATGATATTGTCACAGTCAAATATTTTACTTGCTGTGTCTAAAATTTTTACTCAAGTAAATGAAATGGGCCAGCTAGGTGGCACAGGGGACAGAATACTGGACCTGGAGTCAAAAAAGCCTGAGTTCAAATCTTGCCTTAGACTCTTTACTATCTGTGTTACCCTGGGCAAGTCACTTCACCTGTTTGCCTCAGTTCCTCATCTCTAAAATGAAGAGAAGGAAATGGCAAACCACTCTAGCATCTTTGTTAAGAAATATCCAGGGGGCGGAGCCAAGATGGCGGAGTAGAAACAGCTCCTCCAAGCCTCTCTGCCCCCAGATTCTCCACAAACTATGTAAAAAAGGACTCTGAAAAACTTCTGGAGCCCCAGCACCCAC
The DNA here is from genome assembly GCA_011680675.1 of Gymnobelideus leadbeateri. Taxonomy (NCBI): domain Eukaryota; kingdom Metazoa; phylum Chordata; class Mammalia; order Diprotodontia; family Petauridae; genus Gymnobelideus; species Gymnobelideus leadbeateri. The sequence goes on from WOXC01009667.1 coordinate 231,681, forward strand.
AGAACGACACAGAGAAGCTAACCTCCTGCTGAGGACAGCCCAGCAGCCCTGCAGGAAGGACCAGCGCAGTGGTCTGGGACCTGGCAGCGCACAGAGCGCAGGAACCGAGCCGAGCCGAGCCCAGGTCCGCGTGACCCGAGGTTTTAGCCCCAGGGCGGCAGGGCCAACAGCCAGCTGGAGGAACCCCAGAACACCAGTAGCTGTGGCGACTCCAGAATTATCAACATAGACATGCCTAGGACAAAGTAAGAGGTTAGTGTCCTATGGACTTTGGGACCTGTATTTGGGGAATGCGTCAGCTCCCTCCCCTGGGAGCTAGAAGCAGCTGAGGAGACACGCCATTTTGTAGTTTTCATAGGCATTTCCGGCTCCCAGCCTACAAATCGTGGGGAGATCCAGCGATCAGTCTTGGGGAGTAATCGCTCTTGCTTTAACCTCCCTGGATCTGGATTGTGATCTAGGGTGGAAGTTGTGGGTGGGTTTACAGCTTGCCAGAAACGGAAGTTGCCCCCCACACTTTCAGGATGAAAATTCCTCTAGCTGGCCTTAAAGCCATAGTGTGGCAACAAACCCAAAAGTCAAGCAATTAAGTGGCAACATGCCAAGGCAAAGGAAACAGAAAAATGCAACCCTAGACTCCTATTTTGGGGCATAGAGCGGGAAAAGGACTGTGAGGTCAGAAGTCCTGCTCCAAAAGCCCCAGGGGAAAACATGAGCGGGTTGCAGGCCATAGAAGACCTTAAGAAGGACTTTAAAATCAAATAAGAGAAGTGGAGGAAAAATTAGAAAGAGAAATGAGAAGGATGCAGGAAAAGTATGAAATGAGGGTCAACAGCCTGACTGAGGAAAACAACACCTTAAAAAATAGACTAGCTCAAATGGCAAAGGAGGCCCAAAAGAGCAATGAGGAGAAGAATGCCTTAAAAAGTCGAATTTGCCAGATGGAAAAAGAATCTCAAAGTTCACTGAGGAGATTCATTCCTTCAGAGTTAGACTGGAGCAAATGGAAACTAGTGACTTTATGAGAAATCAAGATGCTGTTAAGCAGATCCAAACAAATGAAAGATTAGAAGGCAATGTGAAATATCTCATGGGAAAAACCACTGACCTGGAAAATAGATCCAGGAGAGACAATTTAAAAATTATTGGACTACCTGAAGCCATGATCAAGGAAAGAACCTAGAAATCACCCTTCAAGAAATTCTCAAGGAAAACTGCCCTGATGTTTTAGATACAGAGGGCAAAATAGAGGTTGAAAGAATCCACCGATCACCTCCTGAAAAAGATCCCAAAAAGAAAACTCCCAGGAATATTATAGTCAGGTTCCAGAATCCCCAGATCAAGGAGAAACTACTCCAAGCAGCCAGGAAGAAACAATTTCAATATTGTGGAAACACAATCAGAATAACCCAGGACCTGGCAGCTTCTACACTGAGGGATCGAAGGGCATGGGATATGATATTCCAGAGGGCAAAAGAACTGAGAATGAACCCAAGGGTCACCTACCCAGCAAAACTGAGTATTTTGTTTCAGGGGAAAATATGGTCATTCAGTGGAATGAGGACTTTCAAGCATTCTTGAGGAAAAAACCAGAATTGAATAGAAAATTTGACATCCAGACACAAGAAGCAAGAGATGCCTGAGAAGGTAATCAGGGAAAAGAAATCAAAAGGAACTTATCAAAGTTGAACTATTTACATTCCTATATGGAAAAGCAATATCTGTGACTGATGATATTTTTCTCACTATGAAAATAATGGAAGGGGGTGTGGTCATACGAATACATATGTGAATGTGTGTGTATATGGTTACAGTTATATATGGATAGAGGGCATAGGTTGATTTTGTTGGGAAGGGAGAGTACTCAAGGGATGAAATTATGAGGTGAGAGAGGAAAGTGGCAAGAGGAGATGGGGAGAGACATGGTAGGGTAAACTATCTCATGTAGGGGAAGTGGGTGCAAAGGAGGGGAGAATAAGGAAGGCTAAAAAGGCAAAACCACATTCACATTGAATTTGGTTCAGGGAGAAAATGACATACATAGTAAATGGGATATCTCAACCTGCAGCAGGATAGGGGAAGGGGGATGAGAGGAGGGATGATGGATGGGAGGGCATCCTTGGGGGGAGGGGAGGTTGGAAGTACCCACTATAGAAGAGGGACAGGATCATGTAGTGAATGGACCAGGTGGGGGTGGGATGAGTGGGAGGGAATTATAAGCAGCCTTGTACAATATATCCACTATGATAATGTTTTGCATAGCTAGACATGTACAACATATACTGAATTACTTATTTCCCAAGAGGGAATGGGTGACAAGGGAGGAAGGAAATGGATCTGAAATTTGAGGTCGTAACATTAAACGTTTCAAATATATATAAATACTATTATTAATACTCTTTTGCTTGTAATAGGGAGATAAGATGTGCAGGCATTGGGACACAAAGATTCACCTTCCTCTAATGGAAAAGTCGATGGGGTATGGGAGAAGGTATGGGAGAGAGCAGATTGGAGGAAGAGATATCTTGTGGGACTGCTATTCTGGGAGGTTGGGTAGGGGAATAATGGGGGGAAAATGATTGTAACTCAAAATCTGGCGGAAATGAATGATGTAAAACAGAAGTTAATAAAGTATTTGTTTAAAAAAAAAAAAGAAATATCCAAATGGGGTCACAAAAAAGTTGAACATGATTGAAACAATTGAATGACAAAATGAAATAACTTTTAATATTGTCTCCTCCCACGTACCTTTCTTATATTTTCCAAGCTAAATAGTTCCAATCTCTTTAGCCTTTTATTATAACATGTGATTTCTAGACCCTTTATCATCATATCTAATCCTGTCTAGACACACTATAATTTTCAATCAATTCTATAAAATTTATTAAGTATTTTTTGCAGGACACTGTGGTAGTTTCTATGAAAGGGTTTATGATCAAATAAAGGCAATAAAACATGGTTGGTTGGTTGTCCCTCAATCTTGAAGAGGACCAAAATGACATTACTATGCTACAGTTAAGTTTCAGTGTGTCTGACTATGACTGATCAGATCAATATAAGCTTGGAATGTTCTGCCACAGGTCAGGCACAAATAGTCCATGTGAACTTTTGGGGCAGATTCTCCAAATTTGTGCATCCTGCATTTCCTTTGAGCTGTTTCAATTCTGCTTTGCTCATAGAGCACAGCACCTTCTCTGATGTGGCATGCTGTGCTGAGTGGTCCTGTGCCATTATCTCCCATGTCACATAATCAATTCCAAAGTTCTTAAGAGAGACCTTGAGAGTGTCCTTTTATCTCTTCTTCTGACCACCATGTGAATACTTGCCCTATGTAAATTCTCCACAAATTAGTGTTTTTGACAAGCATACATTTTACATTTGAACAATGTGGCCAACCCTTCAGAGTTGTGCCCTCTGAAGCAGAGTTTGAATGGTTGGCAGTTTAGTTCAAGAAAGGACCTCAGTGTCTGGTATCTTATCCTGTTAGATGATCTTCAGAATCTTCCTGAGACAATTCAAATGGAAGTGACTTAGTTTCTTAGCCTGACACTGGTATATTGTTCAGGTTTCACAGGCATACAACAATGAGGCCAGCCCAATGACTCTGTAAACCTTCAGTTTGCTAGTCAGTACAACAAAGTACGAATCAGTTCTTTGCAGCTTATGCTAATTTTGGCCTAACAATTAATACCAAGAAAACACAGGTTCTCCATTAGCCACCACCACACCAACCATACATGGAACCTGGAACCATCAGTTGAAACAAATAGAGAAGTTTTGAATGCTGTGGTTTAAATTCACTTACCTTGGTAGAGTACTTTCCAGGGATGCACATATTGATAATCAGGTTGACACACACACACATTGCCAGAGCTAGTTCAGTGTTTGTGAGGCTTTGAAGGAAAGTATAGGAGAGAAGAGATATTAGACTGATTACCAAAATGAAGGTCTACAGAGCTGTTGTTCTGACTTCATTGTTGTATGCCTGTGAAACCTGGACAGTATAGTGGCAATGAAACATATGAACAAATTGTCACAGTACCAGGTGGAATGTATTTTGACCAGGTAAAATACCTCGTAGTGGGGATTTAATGAACTGCCTGATATGATATACACCTTCTTTGGAAGATCATGGAGAACAGAAGAGTTACTACAAGAATACAATGGATAAATAACCCCATTTTAATGTAAAGAGAAAAAGAATGCCATCATTAGGTCAGTGAGCTTAACTTTCCTTCTTGGTAAAGTTCTAGAAAAAAATATATACATACATACATACATACATACATACATATATGTATATATATATATATATATTTGTTTTGTTTTTTGGAGGGGGGAGGGCAGTGCAAATGGGATTAATGACTTGCCCAAGGTCACACAGCTAGTAAATGTTATGTGTCTGAGGCTGGATTTGAACTTAGGTCCTCCTGACTTCAGGGCTGGTGCTCTATTCACTGTGCCACCTAGATGCTCAGAGTTCTAGAAGATATTAAAGGAATGGTTAGGAAACATCTGAAGAAGGAAATAATTGTTATCGAGTCAACACAATTTTGTTTGGAATGGGTTATGTTAAACTTCCTCTGTTTCCTTTCTGGAGAGTGTTGCTAAAATGATGTCAGAGAAATACTATAGAGTTTACTGAGGTTTTTAGCAAAATAAATGATAGCTATTGTTATTCTATTCTTGTAAAAATATGAAGAAAGCTAAATTATGCTTCAATTAGGTAGATTTTGAACTGGTTGGATGACTAGATCCAAAGAGCAGTTATTAATAGTAAACTTATGAATAGGTCTCCAATGGAATACTCCCAAGATCTGTACTAGGTCCAATACTGTTTACCATTTTTATCAATGACACGAATAAAGGCACAGATGGTGTGCTCATGAAATATGCAGCTGAAACAAATCAGGAAGGAATAGCTAGCATACATGATGACATTCAGAATTCAAAAAGATCTTGACAGACTAGAACTTTGGGGTAAACAGAATAAGGTAAAATTTAATAGAGATCAAATAGGGTTTTATTTGGGTTCTAAAAACATAGCAGATGGTGGAGGCAAGGCTAGACCATAGCTTATAGACTGAAGATCTGAGGATTTTTGTGAACTGCAAACTCAAAACCAATAGTGTTTTGGCAGCTAAGAAAACTAATGTGATTTTAGGTTGTACCAAGTGAATCATATAATCTAGGGCAGCTAGATGGTGTAGTATGTAGAATACTGGTCCTGTAGTCAGGAACTCCTGAATTCAAACCCAGTCTTAGATGCTTACTAGTTGTGTGATCCTGGACAATTTACTTCTGTCTGCCTCAGTTTCTTCCACTGTGAAATGGGGGTAATAATAGCATCTATCTCCCAGGGTTGTTGTGACAATGAAATGAGAAAATATTTGCAAAATGTTTATCATGTGCCTGGTAGGTGCTTAGTAAATTTAGTCCCATTCACTATCTATAATAACATTGTTGTACACTACCCTTATCAGACTACATTTGAAGTATTGTGGTCAGTTTGGTGCACATGACAGGCAAGATATTGATAAACTGTCCAGAAGAGGACAGTCAGCACAGTGAAGGGTTTTGAGTTCATGTGAACTGGGGAGTGTTTAGTATAGAATAATAGAAGACTTGGGATAATGATGGTCATGAGAACTATCTTCAAGTGTTTGAAAGACTGTCATATGGAAGAGGTATTAGTCTTGATCTGTTTGATTCCAGAAGGTAGAATTAGGAGCAAAGAACTATTGAAAAGAGGCTAATTTAGTCTCTATGTCATAAACCAGTTTCTAACAAGTGGCACTATGCAATCTTGGTATGGATTGTCTCAAGAGGTAGTGAGGTCTTCAAGCAAAGTCTACATGGCCACTTACTGAATGTGTTGTAGGGGGGATTCTTGTTTAGGTATACAGTGGGTTATGTGGCTTCTGAGGTCCTTTCCAAATTGGCTGTAATTTTGTGGAGAAATAGAGAGGGAGAAGAGAGAGAGAACTGAGAAGAGACAAGAGGGGAGAAAAAGTGTGTGTGTGTGTGTGTGTGTGTGTGTGTGTGTGTGTGTGTGTGTGTGTGTGTGTGTGTGACAGAGAGAGAGGTGGAGGAGGCAGGCATAATTACTGAAATGTGGGGATCACTTCTAGCTGGGAGAATTAGTAAAGTTTTTATGGGAGGAGGTGACACTTTAGCTGGGCCTTGAGGAAAATAGATTTCAAAAGACTGAGGTGTGGAGGGATTTCACTCCAGGCATAAGGAACCATATATCCAAATTTATGGAGGTAGGAGAAGGCAGAATAAGTTCAGGGAATAGCTTCTATTATGTTTTTGTCAGAATGCAGAGTAATTGAAAAGAATTTGTGTAAATAAGGTTGGTAAAGGACAGTGGAATCTGACTCTGGACTCTTGCAGACCAGGATAAGAAGTTAACAGATGACAAAAAAGAGTTTACAGATGGTACTAAGCCAGGATAGATAGGTGTTAAATGACAAAATTGGGATCCAAGAAGATTCTGATAATTTTAAACAGGGATTTTAAACTTGTTTTCTTTTTTCCACTTACATTTATTTTAAATACTTAAAACACTTAATTTTTATTAAAATTTTTTTAATTTATTTTTTAAATTTTATTTAAAAATACTTGATAACTATTTCAACACAATTGCTTTCCTGTGTAATTACATATATTTTATTTATGCCTTTAAGATCCTTATTCTGAGAAGGGACCCACAGACTTTCACCAGACTTCAAGATGATTGATCTTAGACACAACAAATGTTAAGAACCCTCATCTAGAAGGTTGGATCACATTTAATAAAATGACGTTTAATAAGTTTAAATGTAAAGTTACAAATTGACTCCAAAGAGTCAACTGCACAAGTACATAGAATGGGGTAGGTGTAGCTAGAAAATCATCCATGTAAAAAATAACAGCTCCTTTAGTGGATTATAAACTCAAGATGGGTCAATATGAAAAAATGCTAATGTAATTTAGAAAGTACAACTAATAGGAGAATTATTTTTTGCAAACACTTTTCAAACCTACTATTATAATGTCAGCTCTTTAAATACAGGGACTTAGCTGTCTTTGATCCTAAGCACTTATCAGGCTGCCTTGCTCATACTTATTATTTAATAAATGTTTGCTCTTGAATGCTATATTCTGTCCTAGTCAGACTAAAACTGGAATATTGTGTGCTCTGGGTACCACATTTTAAGAAATTATATTTTACAAACTAGAGTGGGTCGAAGGGAGGGCAAAGAGGATGGTGCAAGTTCTAGGAACCAGGCCAGATAAGGATTGGTTAGAAGAATAAGGAATTGTTAGCTTGGAAAAGACAACTTTAGGAGTATGACACTATCTTCAAACAAAGGGAGAACTGTCCTGTGGAAGAGAGAATTGTTCTGCCTGGTCCTCAATAGCAGAAAAAGTATTAGTACTTGGTGGAACCAACAGAGACATATTTCAGTTTTGTGTAAGAAAAAAATCCCTAAGAACTGGAGTTATTCAATGATAGAATGACTAATTATTTGAAGTAGCCAGTCCCTTAACACTGAAGGTCTTCAAGTGGAGGAAAAGTGGCTACTTGAAGGCACAATGGGAGAGGGTGTTCCATTTCAGCTCTGGGTTAAACTAGGTTTAACCTCTGAGGTTCCTTCTAGTTCTCACTATCTGTGATTTTATTCTGTAGCTAACAGGGATCTATCAAAGGTAATTGTGCAGGTAAATCACATGAATAAAAACAGCTTCAGAAGATTGCTCTGGAATCTCTTTGCAGAGTGGAGTAAGAAAGGGAGAGACAGTAGTTTAGATAAGAGGAAAAAAGGCAATTTAATTCAAATGATGGCAGTGGTAGTGGGAAGAAGATGAATTATAAGAGACCTATAGCCTATGATCCAAACACCTCCGAAGACCCTCTTGAACTTGGCTTCACATTGGTAGCATTTTAATTATATCTGACTCACTTTCCCCCATTCAGTTAGAAAACTAAGATTGGCTAAAATGATTGAAGGGGAAAGTGACAAATGTTGAAGGAAATGTGGACAAATTGGGATACCAATTCATTGTTGATGAACTGTGAACCATTTTGGAGAGCAATCTGGAATTATGTTCAAAGAGATATTAAACTGCCTATACCCTTTGACCCAGCAATACCACTAGTAGGTCTATTTCCAAAGATGATTAGGGAAAAAGGGAAAGAACCTATATGCTTACAATTATTTATAGCAGCTATCTTTGTGATGGGGAAGAACTGGAAATTGTGGGAATGCCCACTGACTGGGGAATGGCCAAATAAGTTGTGGTATAGGATTGTGATGGAATACTACTGTGCTATAAGAAATGACAGGTAGGATGATTTCAGAAAAAACATGGATAAAATGATGAACAAAATGACCAGAATCAACAGAATGTTGTATACAGTAATAATATTGTTTTAAGAACAACTTTGAAGAACTAAGTCATTTTGACTATTATAAATACCCAAATTAACTACAAAAGACATATGAAGGAAAACACTATCTGTATCCAGAGAAAGAATTGATAAATAGAAGTATGTATAAAATGATTTTACACTCTCTCACACACACACACACACACACATTTGTGTCTAATTGTAGCCACCTGTAGGGTGGGGGGGTTTAGGGAAGAAAAGAAATTTACATGATAAATTCATGGTGTATTTAAAAGTAAGCTGTACATAATAGATTTTCAATTTCATGTGCAATCATATTTTTATTATACTACTATATTATAGAAATAGTTATTTCATTTTATAAATTAAAAATAAAATAAATTTTTGAAAGAATTTAATTCAGGTTTAGGGATTTCTTTGCTTATTATGTGTATGGATCTAGATTGAAATAGTAAAATAATTATAACAAAAAATGGAAAAATAAATCAAGGAGCAGAAAATAATGTTAGCTAAGTTCTTAAATGTCATTCTAATGCCCACCTTCTCCCCTCTTCCCATTCTTATCAAAGAAAAGATGGAAAATTAGCCCCTCCACTGACAAGGGAAGTCATGGATTGGCTCAGTCTTTCACTGTAGCCAAAGTACACTCCTGGGCAAGGAGTAGCATGGCTGAAGGCCTTTAGTGCAGAGTTGAAGCTGTGTTGACAATTGTATCCTTCCCCTGTTCATCTCACTTGTGTATATGGTCTATGGTTCATTTCTCTCCATATGGCTCCCAGTTATACTGTCTCCGCGGAGGTCCTGGTTTGGCCTGCCACTCCATCTTGCCTTAGCTTATTGTTTCCAATGGTCCTTAAAATAAGAAAGATAACTATTACCATCCCTGCCCCCTTCCATCTTAGTGGTGGGGGAAAAATCAATAAAACAAAATGAATTTCTCTCTATTAAAGGCAGCTAGATGTACTTAATTGGACTTGAGTCCAATACTTGAGCTCAAATATGGCTTCAGACAATTTATGAGCTGAGTCACTCACTCACCTAGGCAAATTACATAATAGTTGTCTGTCTCAGTTTCCTCATCTGTAAAATGGGTATAATAATAGTATCTACCTCACAGGGTTGTTGTAAGGATTGAATGAGATGACATATGTGAAGTGCCTTGTAAGTCCTCAAGTGCTATGTAACTTCTATTACTGTTACATTTTTTTCCCCTTGCTTACCCCTATCTGTTTCATCAAGAGGAGGGCAAGAGCAATTTTCATTGTCTTGCTGGTAGAGAAAAACTTTATGCACAGTGAGCTTCTCCTTTCAGAGGGGCAGAAAAACCAGCTCTAGATATTTCAGCAACAAAATGGTCAGAATTTGGCAACTAACTGAATTTGTGGCATGAGGAAGGAGAATAAATATGCAATCTGTCATTTAGAGTAAAGAGTCATGCTGAAGATGTGTGACTGGGAAAAATGTTGATTTCACCTGTATACACAGGGAAGCTAGGAATAAGGATGGATTTAAAGGGAGGAAAGAAAGGTGATGAGTTCAATTTAGGACCTATTTGAGGTTGAACTGTCTGATAGGTAGTTAGGGACTAGAACTGGGGAAAGGTAGTAAGAAGAGATAGACTTGGTAGTCATATGCATAAAGAGGTCATTTAAACCATGTAAGTCCATATTTTCCTGGTTAAAGTTCTTCCTTTTTGTTTTAAGTTCTTTATTTCAGCTCATTAAAATATATATTTTAAAATTTTTGATTGGGGCCACTAGGTGGCACAGTGAATAGAGTACTGGCCCTGGAGTCAGGCAATCCTGAGATCAAATCCAGTCTCAGATGCTTAACACTTACTAGCTTTGTGACCTTGGGCAAGTCACTTTAACGCCAATTGCCCTGACCTCCCCCCTCCAAAAAGCAAAAAGAAAAAGAAACCCACAAAAAAAAAAAACTATGTTGTCACCTAACATAGTAGCTTATAATCATTCAAATTTGTCTCCCACCTGCAAATATAATAAGAATGATGAGTGCCAACAGGTTTTTCATCACATTTTGGAAACATATTCTGGAAAGACAGCATAGTTCTTAGTTAGCGAAGTCAGGTCCATATGTGGCTGCTTTGATCGCCCTCTAAAGAGAGTCATCAAAAGCTATCACTTTTTCCTAAGGGTCACAATCAGATTTTTCCTAGTCCCATATTACCAGTCTCATATTCCCACTTGGAAATATGAGACTAGAACTTGGAGGAAAGACCATGAAAAGCTGAAGATGGTTATGCCTTATCTCAAATCTGGCATCTGATATCTCTAAAATGGGGAGATTATGTGAACTCTGAGGTCTCTTTCAATTTCAAATCTGTCATCTTGTAATATTCCACTTGATTGTAAGCTCGTTAAGGACAGGATCCCAAATCCCCTATAACTCAACATAATGACTTGCCCAAAACAGGCGCTAAAATTTATTTTTTGAATGACTAAAATATGTGATTTTTTTCTGTCCCATAGATTGACTATGAATGGATCCTGATTCAGGAAAGTTTTCCTAGTTCAGACATGGATTAATTTGCATTTACTTCATCACCTTGAATTGTGGATGAGGAATATTTAGCAAGACTAGGAGAATCTCTTGTTTACTGGAATGTAGTATTGCTAATGTATAGGGGAAAATGACTTTGTCAATTCACCCATCTCCCTTAAGAACTAAGTCAATAGCCACAACAATTTTTAAAGGAAAAACTTAACTTGTAGTAGTTCATCCTCCAAATAAAATATTATTCACTGTACTTGGAGTCTAGATTAGATCTAATAATGTGTTTCTTTTAGCTTCTCCTTTTCAGTTATCTTTTCATTCAGTTTTCCTCACTCTGGAGAACTTGGATTTTTTTTTTTAGTGCCAAGTTAACATGCTTAGAAAATGTGTGGCACTACAGATTTCTCTGTAGTGTTTATAGATGTAATCAAAATCTCAGAAAGAAACAGAACTAATTTTTTTTTTTTAACAGAGGGAGCAGAGAAAATCAAATATGCATGAAGGGAGAGGAGAAAGCAAGAGCAATAGGGATAGAGAAACAACAGCCACAGAAAATGAAAAGAAAATATGGGTTGAAATGAGTAATAACCAAAGCCAGATTTTCTTTCAGTAATTGTATCCTGGAATACCAAATGGAAAACCCCAGCTTTGGCAGCAGTTACTCTTAGCGGCTAGAGGGGAGTTGAATAAAGTTCTACACTACAGAGTGTCAGATGTCTTTGGTTTCATTCAACTGTCACTAACACCACCCACACTGTGATAATTTGCTGTCCTTGGCTCAACAAAGCTGCTCTCAAGATTGAGCTAAAGTTAGAAGTGTCCGTTCCTGTTAACTGCACTTTGGGGCTAAGACATACCAGGGGAGTATTCAGACAGTGTTGACATTCCCATCTAGGCACTGAACCCAGTGAAGGCAGACGTCTGGAATTAGTCTCCCCATCTTGTGGTCAGGGATAGTCTGGTGACAATTTCAGGAAAGTGCTATGTGTACTCTAAGAAAAATAAATCAGTGACATTTCTGTATAGAGAAAACTGATTTAAGTCAATGTTTTGTGTGTGTGTGTGTGTGTGTGTGTGAGAGAGAGAGATAGAGAGAGACAGAGAGAGAGACAGAGAGACAGAGAGAGACAGAGACAGAGAGACAGAGAGAGACAGGGAGAGAGATACAGACAGGGAGTCTTTTGGCAGTCTGGTGAAGTGTATGGACTCCTCAGAAGAACGTTTTTAAATAATTGAAGGAAATGCTGAATTTCAGTTAACAGGCAGTGAAAATAAAGATGTAATTATTTTCTCCCTCCAACTTATACCTCTTGAAATCTATCCATGGGAGAACAGGGACCCCAGGTTAAGAATCTCTAGTTTAATTACTCAAAATAGGTCTGTATGTTTAGATGTGTTTGCTTATGAGAAACAGCTGGAATATTTTCTTCAAGGAGAATTTCAGTTTGCCTATGGGGTCAGCAGCACACTTGCCTGCAGGCTGTAACAGAAGTAGACATATGTAATTAATTTGCCCATTGTGGGGACAAAGGGATATTTAAACAGCTAGCCCAACAGGGAAGAATGGAAGTAGAAAGGAGAGATATTCTAAGTGGAAAATAAGGAAGCTTATGTTCTAGCTTCTGGTTCAAGTTCCCTCTGTAGGACAAGAGCCTAGGAAAGCATTGCCCTTTTCATCAGGGGATGAGATGGGGTTAGAAGATAATTCTCTCTGACTCATCATCATCAGTGGTTAAAGAAAGTCCATTTAGATATCTCAAGTGCATCTGGAGTTGGTTGAAAAAATTAATCAGTCATTAACCTTTTATTAAGAACCTACTCTGTGTAATGTTTAGGAATACATAGAAAAAACAAATCAGGCCCTGATAAGATTGTTTTCATACCTCTCTGAGATCTATGCCTGACTCTTTCTTTCTCTACCACATGCCCCATCAGAATCTTCTCCTCCATCCCTCACGGCCTCCACCCTTCACAACCTTCTTTATGCACTATCTTCTCTCATTATAATGTAACCTCCTTGAGGTCATGGACTGTATTCATCCTTTCATTTCTACTACCAGGGTTTACAGCATAGTAAGTGCTTGTTGACCCAAAAGTGTCTACGTTCTATTGTGACAAGTCAACATTTGTGTGTGTGTGTGCGTGTGTGTGCACGTGCACGTACATAATATATACTAAATAAATACTTGGTCATTTGGATGAGGAGGTACTCGCAGGTGAGATGTCTAGGAAAGGACTCAAGCACAAGATGGTGCACTAACTGAACTTGGAAGGGCATCAGGGATTCTGTGAGGCAGAAGTGAGGAGTGAGTGCATTCCAAGTTTGGGGAGGGGGAGTAGAGTTAGCACAAAGGCATAAAGATGGCCAAGAAAATTGGGATGCTTTCTGCGTCTGGCTTCACTGTAAGTAGTAATGCTCTGCAGAGCAGTTAGAGCATGAACTAAGTCAGAGAGTGGAGATAATCAAAGGAAACTTCAGACCATGAGAAACAATTTATCATATAACAAACATTGATTAGGTATTTATAGAAAAGGCTTTGTACTAGCTGGGAACAAAGTGATAAAAATGTCATTGTCCTTGGCTTGAAAGTCTCACCCTAATTTTATACAAAGGGCAGGTAGGGGGCGCAGTAGATAAGAGTAACAGGCCTGGAGTCAGGAAGATTCATCTTCCTGAGTTCAAATTTGGCCTCAGACCCTACTAGCTCTGTGACCCTGTGCAAGTCACTTAACTCTGCCTCAGTTTCCTCATCTGTAAAATAAACTGGAGAAGGAAATGGCAAACTACTCCAGTATCCCTGCCAAGAAAACCCCAAATGGGGGTCACAAAGAGTCAGACACAACTGAACAATGAATACAAGTATTATTATCTATGTTTTATAGATATGGAAACAGGTTCAGAAAAAGTAAGTGACTTACCAAGCGTCACATGACTAGAAAGTAGCAAAACTGGGACTTTTACCTACATCATCTGATTATTAGTCCAGAACTTTATCCAATTTAATTTGATGGAAGTAACATATATTAAAAGCTTACCATATGCAAAGGACTGCATGAAGCCTAGGAATGCAAGGATAAAAAAATGACAACATACTTACCATCAAGGGACTTACAAGGAAATAGAAATGAAATGACACATTCATAAATAAATATAAAATAAGCTATTCTAAGAGGAAAGGAAAAATTCAGATGAAATGTACTAAGAAAATTTGAAGAGGCGAAAGATCACATTCAGCTTAGAAGATGACTTGGGAGGTTCTATTGATTATACTAATTAAATTAATAGTTGCCAATGTCTTCATGGTGGCCTTTCCCCACCTTTGGTAAACACTTCATCTTGTGGTCTAGTATTTTGGAATCTTCCTTTCTTTCAGCTATTGTCATCATGATCATCATAATCTATAAAGGGCTGTAAAGTCCTGTACCTCCTACAAATGCTTTCAGGATGATCTGGCTTATTTATTCTTTTAATGATAAGATATTCCTTCATAGTAAGGTTCCATCCTCTTCATGTACAATATTTTGCAGATGAGCTTATATTATTAACAAATGTTATACTTGCATGCTATGCCTCTTTAACTGGCAAGGAGCTCATGTATTTATTAACTGTGGTGGTTTCTAGACTTCTTTGATTTGCCTCTAAAGTGACTAAAAAAAATCAGTTAAACCTCTACAAACCTCAATATCATTATACTGATCCACTTTTCAGTTTTCAGAGTCAATTGCTTATTTAAAGAGGTTGGATTGGACCTGTTGTATTTTTGTGAAATTTCTTCTTTCTCCATTTTCCCTGCTTTTATGTTGTTGTTTTTTTTTTTAAATATTTACTTTTAGTTTACAACATTCAGTTCCACAATCCTTTGAGAAAAATATGGAATGTTTCATGAATTTGCATATCATCCTTGCACAGGGGCCATGTTAATCTTCTCTGTATCATTCCAATTTTAGTATATGTGCTGCCAAAACAAGTACTATATGTTGTTTTTTGACCTTTGATCAGTCAATTTTCTGATCGCAGACAAGCAATTCTGAAAAGATTCCCATATCGGTAACTTTTTTTTCTTGTATGCTAAAACTAGTTGATTGAATTTTTAAAATGATTTTCAGAGCTTCCACATCCAGTGTCCTCTGACTTTCTTCTTGTGTTCCTGATATGTAGACATGTAGCTTCCGGATAGTTACTAGATATTTTTTATACTAAACTACTTCTATTTTCAAAGCAATATTCTCAGTTTTCCCCCATTGCCCATCTTCATATTGAAGTCTCAACATGTCAAGGTTTACTTGTTTTGGAGCAGTGGTTCTTAAACCTGGGGTCTATGGACTCCTTTAGGATGATGAAAATTATATTTTGATTTCAATAGAATGGGCTTCCTTTGTATTCCTATTTTTTTAAATTATGCATTTAAAATTATTCTGAGAAGGGGTTCATATGCTTTATCAGGTTGCCAAGGAGTCCATGGTATAAATCAACTCAAGAACCCCTCTTGTCTCTTTCTTCCTAGAATGCTTCCTCTCCATCTTTTCCAACACATGTTGACATTCAAGATGCAAATATAATTATATTCATGGGTTTTTTTCTCTCTAATACTCACTATGAACACTTCAGGTTCTAAGAAAATATTTCTTGATGACTCTTGGCTCACAGTATAAGCAATCCCACCAAGTCCTTTTTTTTTCCTTTTAAAGAACTTTTGAGCTAGCTGTCCTTCCACTTATCTGTAACTTTTTGGTGTCTTTTGTTTTATATAAAGAGTGTCAAAATGGATATAATTTAGTTTCTCAGGAATCTACTCTTCATTCATTTGGCAAAGATCTCAGGTTAAGAAAACAAGCAGTTAAATGATTATTCTTAGAGGATCTCAAATTTCATGATTCTTCATACCTTATCATTCACCCCTCCCCCACCCCATGACTTCACCACTATCACTTTAGAAGCAGACTAGGGCTAGCTTTAAAGGATTGAAATCAAACCCTTTTTTGTATTTCATGACTTACCATGACCAAAAACTTCCTGACCTGATTTACCAGACTTTAGTGATAAGAGTCTCCATATTTACCTAACTTGATCTTTGGACAGTAGACACTATCTGCCATAATCTGTTTGCAACACTGTGTTTGGTCTCCCCTTTTTTGTGTTATATTTATCCTAAGTTTTCCTTTAGTTTAAATAGTTCCAGTTACTTTAATTGACAAATAACACATTTTAAATTCTTCTCTCTCCCCTCCCCTCAATGGCCATTTTAGCTTAATTTCATTCTATCTATCTATTAGCCTTATTTGAATGTGATATAAAAAGGAACATGATATTTCAGATGGGATTTGATGAATGGTGGAGAGTGGGGCACTCTCATCTTGTGTTTTAGATACTGCATATATTTATTAACCGAGACAGTACTTTTGACAACATCATCACACTATTGATTCACACTGAGATTGTAATTCATTAAAATCCTTTTGTCCTTCCCCCCATGAACTACTTCAGCCTTTCTTGGATGGCATGAGCATTTGCCATTAAAGAACTACAAAATTAATTTAGATAATATTATGTAACTATTCAATTACTACTTTAATACTGCAAGAATCTGTGATTTCACTGGAGACTTGGGATCTATAGGATCACAGGAAGAGACTCCAGAGATCATTTAGTCTACACCCACCTTTGTTTTATAGATGAGGAAACAGAGCCCCAGAGAGGTTCAGTAAATTGCTGAACATCACACAGGGAGGAAGCACAAGAGGAAGGCTCTGTACCAGGTCCTCTGATTACAGAGGTAGATTTCAATTCATCTGTGCCTTTGTGACTTACTGTGACTGGAAAAGTCATTGTCTTGTACCCAGCCTCTCTGGTTTGGCTGGTCCTCATTTTTTTTCAGGCATAAGAGGCAGTTTGCCACAGGGACTTTCCAGGAAGAGCCTTGAACTTGGGGGAAACTGCTTGGGGCAGCTAGGTGGTACAGTGGGTAGAGTAGATCCTGGAGTGGTTTGCCATTTAGGAGTCAGGAAGACCTAAATTTAAATCTGGCCTCAGTCACTTACTAGCTATGTGACCATGGACAAGTCATTTCACCCTGCTTTTCTCAGTTTCCTTATCTGTAAAATGAGCTAGAGAAGGAAACAGCAAACCACTCCAGTATCTTTGCCAAGAAGACTCCAGATGGGGTCATGAAGAGTCAGACAGAACTGAAAAACACCTGAGCAACAACAATTTAAAGCTTGAACTCCATTTGCATAGCCTTTGAAAACTCAGGATCATTTCCATACCATAATTAGTCTCAAAAGAGGATTTGAGTGTGTTATAGTTCTGTAGTTAATATAAAAAAATTTGACTGACCTGACCTAATCTGCCTAAAGGCAGAGAGTAATTTCATGATATGTTAACCTTCTTTTCAGAAATAGGTGTTGGTACACATCTTGAATAAACAAATTCCACTCCTTGTACAGTGTCAGACTGCTGATAATATTGGCTGACATTAGCTCCTTTATTATAAACACATATGATGCCCTGTCCACAGAAGGAACCCAACAGATATAGACTGACTGTGAGAGTGGCAGCTGTGGGAAAGGCGTTGAACAGTTTGTGCCTGGATAACATTTTTCTCAGGAGAAACAAGTAAAAAAATGCATCGACAAGTCATAAGAGGAAGCATGGTATAAAGGAAAGAATGCAGAGGTTGTTGTAATTGTTTAGTGGTCTCTGACTCTTCATGACCCATTTGGGGTTTTCTTGGCAAAGAATAGTTTACCATTTCCTTCTCCAGCTCATTTTACAGATAAGGGTCCATGGACAGGGTTAAAGGATTTGTCCAGGCTTACATAAGTGATAAGTGTCCAAGACCAGATTTGAACTCAGAAGATGAATCTTCCTCACGTTAGGCCTGCCATTCTATCTGTTGTACCACCTAGCTGTTCAGAATCAGAGTACTTATATTTGAATCCTAACCATTGTACTTATTAACTGTGTGACCTTAGATGAGTCACCTAACTACTTTGGGCCTCAGTTTTCCCTAGTGCAAATGAGAGACTTGAACTAGGTGACTTTTCAGTCCTTCTTGCTCTAAATCTATGTTCCTGTGATTTTAAATTAGAGGCAAATATATGGAAGAAAAATTAAGGCTATGCCTTACATCAATACTTAGACAACTCTACAACTTGGAATAGAGCCATTGAGTATTGTGGTAGCCAAAAAAAATGAACCACTCAGTTTTTAAAGTCTACTGATAATCTTATATCAATTCCTTATCTTCTAAGTCCAATAGGAAACTATGCTTGAATGAATTGTAATATAAATGATAATAGAAACAGTTGGGTATATGGCATAAGCCATTTTATTAATATGAACTGATGATTGACTGGCTGCTTCTAGTGAGCTCAAACTGTTTGATAATATGATTATCATAATTGCTTGGGGAAATATTTGGGGGTAGAAGCAATGATAGTATTTCACACAGGAAGAAACAGAGGTAAAGTGAGCCTTTATGGCCTGTCCTAAGTCACAAAGACAGTCTATGAAGGAAATAAAAGGAAGACTTTCCATAGCAAAATGGCCACAAAATACTTCTGGATTTTATAAATCTGGGTCCAATGGCTTAGTAATATGGAAAAGCCTCAGGATAAAAAAAGAAATCAGGGAAGTTTTGTACCAAAACAGAGTAAATTAAACCTATGTTCATGATAAGAAAACGCCACAGGCAATATTTATTTTTGCTACACATTAAATTTTATATTTAATTTCTAGACAAAAAAAATCACAAAAATATTATTTCTGTTTTCTCACAAATCCCTGTTACATACCATGTTTCTCAGGGCATAGTTTGAAACATACTGAATTATAATCTGGATCACAGAAATAACTAATTTGGTGTTCTTACATTCAGGGATAGTGAAATGATCAAAGTTGTTCAACATTTTATTCTTACCTTTATGGTAATTTTCTCCTCTCATTAATTCAAGGTATTTTTTAGAAGGTGTTCTGTTCTTGACTTTCAACCTATCAAGTATTGCGATGGAAATATCTAATTACAGTTATTTATAATTTGTTGTTCATTTGTTTCAGTTGTATCTGACCCCATTTGGGATTTTCTTGGCAAAGATACTGGAGTGGTTTGCCATTTCCTTTTCCAGCTCGTTTTACAGATGATGAACCTGAAGCAAACAGGGTTAAGTGACTTGCCCAGGGTCATACAGCTAGTAAGTGTCTGAAGCCAGATGAACTCAGGAAGATGAGTTCCCCTGACTCCAGGCACAACACTCTATCCACTTTGCCTCCTACATGCCCCGTATTTACAATTTAGCATGAATTATATTCAACATGTTACCTTTGCAGGGGTTCTTTGCATTTAAACCTTCTATATAATTGTTGATGCAAAGCATTGTCTCTTGCATAAGGAAACTGAGTTATTAGTGAGTAGATGTATGAAGTATTTTTTGGTTAGGTTTTTTTTTCTCTTCCCTCCTCCTGACTTCTGAAATCATGTTCAATAGTCAGGTATATCTTCTGAGTAATTCTATAGCAAATTAGGTTCACCAATCAAGCTATTTATCTCAGGGACTTGGTTTTGACATTGATGTTATTTTTTCACCTATATCCAAAACTAGGTAAGAAGATCCTTGAAAACTCAACATGGTTTATGATTTGTGTAAGTGCTAACACTCAACCTTCCAAACAGTAATCACAGCGATATTCCCCCCGTAGAGGTATGACTCAGACAGGAGGGTAGTAGAATTTTCTTTTCCATGTTATTATAAGCAGCTTTTAAAGATTACCCTCTCTTTGAATTACGTCTTTACTAATTACTTTTCTATATTCAGTTTCTAGATAAAAGGGAAAGGAGCAGAGGAAAAAAAAATTAAAACGAAAGATAAAAGTAACCCAGCTCCAATGGGGGTCTGTGATCACTTTTCCTTGTGTGTTTTTCCTATTTTAATATGTCATGAAAAGTAAAGAAAATAGAAACAATTTGCTTTCCATTTCAGATAAGATTAGATCACAAAACATCCAAAAGATCTAAAGTACAGTACAAAGAATGGAAATGTTTTAGGCATTTAAAAAAGTGTTAAGTCAAAGCTCTGAGCAAATACATCGTGAAAGAAATCAGGAGACTCCTGTAGTAAAAGATGAAAAATTGTAGCCATTCTCTACGTATGGGGGATTGTTTATCATTGATGATGTGGGTTATGATAAGTGAAATATAATTTAGTTGAGCTTCAAATAGGCTAGGAAGTCTGGGAGAGCACTGTCATAAATCAACAGTCACTCCTAGGCTTCCCTTTCTAGTACTAAGGAGTGAGCACACCAGAGGAATTTCAGTTACCTTCTCAGGCTGAAGTTGTGATACAAAGCATCCCTGATCACCTCCTACTTTGGTCTGCTATATTTGTAAAAACACACAATCCACCAAAGAACCTCATGAGACACGTAAGGAAGAAATGCAAATTACAAATGCTTATGGTTGCCTCCCTCTGTATGTGTATGTGTTTGGGAGTGTGTGTGGGGGGTGGCACAGTGGTGGTGGGGCAGTTTGACAGCCAAGACACACTCACACACACACACACTCTCTCTCTCTCTCTCTCTCTCTCTCTCTCTCTCTCTCTCTCTCTCTCTCTTTCTCTCTCTTTCTCTCTCTCTCTCTCTCTCTGTCTGTCTCTCTTTGTCTCTGTCTCTCTCTCCCTCTCTCTCTTTTCCCCTCTTCTCTGTGTCTCTCTCTTCCCCTTCCCTTCCTCCTATCCTCTCCTCTTTTTTGTTTCTCTGTCTCTCTCAACAGAAACCAGACAACAATATTGGACCACCATAGCTCTGTCATCTGCCCTTCAGCCTAGCAATACACCCTAAGAACCCAGGCCCTTGCCATGTCCCTTGTTGAGTACTTCCAAAGCTTTCTATCCACCCTGCAATGAAACTCTCTTATGAGTGAAGGCACCAGCTTTGCACAACTCTGCCTTATTTAAATTAAGTTCATGTGCAAGTCAAGACAACTCACAATATCATTGGTCCTTTTTGAAAACGAAGGAGGAACAACAACACTCTCATATATGTTATTTCCCCAACTATAGAATGAACCGTTTAAAAGCAGGTACTGGGTTTTTTTTCCTATCCATATTGTTAGTGTACATCATAGTACTTTGCATTTGTAGCTCAATAAATGCTTTTTTAATTTCTTTATTCATCCATAAAGCTCTTTCCTTCAGTCTTAGCTGACCTCTGCTCCCAGCCTCTTCCAAGCTCTGTATGGTAGCCATTACCAAGGATCAGCTGGTTAGAATGTCACCTTAGTTCTTCAGCACTGACCTTCCCAAAATAACTCATTTGTGTCAGCCCACATATGGTTAGAGACTGCTTGGCCTCATCTCTCATGGTCATCTCCAGTGTATTACTATGCCCCCACCAACTCAGTTCAGTAGGCAGCTCTTCTATGGAGCTTCCATCCTCATTACCACCCACCCCCCCATACACACTAGCTGAAAGAGTTATTTCCCATCAAATTTCTCCTATTATTGTGCTTATTTATATTATATACCTTATAGTATACTACAAGTTCTTCGAGGGCAGGAACTGTTGTTTGTTCATCTTTGTAGTCCCAACAGCTCTCAGAATGCCTTACACGTAGGTGCTTATTATGGATTCTTAGGACTATTGATCTAGAGCTGGAAGAGACCTCAGGAAACATTTAGTTCAGCCCCCTTCATTTTATAGCCTAAGAAACTGAAGCCTGAGGAGGTCAAGTGACTTTTCCAAGGCCATAAAGTTAAATGTTTGCTAAAACTTAGATCTAGAGAAGAGATGAGGATCTGCCTCCTTTCTTTACACAGGTGGAGGACTGGGCCACAGAACATTGTATTCACTGTCAGAAAATGGAGCCTCTTCATTGGTCTTGTTTGACTGTTTATCTTTTTTATAGCTCCTTTTATAGCTCCTTCAGGGGGTGAGTACATCCAGAAATGACATAAAAACAACACGTATCAATAAAAGAAAAAACAAAAGTTTTTTTTAATAATTGAATTGAGAACAAAGACTACTATGTGTCTTGGAGAGCATCATTTTTTTCCTTTTTGAAGAAGGTATACTATTAGAAAGCTACAGATAAATATAATTTATTTTTCTTTAATTGGCAACAATTGTACCTTTATAATTGCCTTTTAAAGTCCATGAAACGAACATCATCTGGGTGACCTAATTTCCAGCCCCCACTCTCCTACTAATTGGGCAGTGTCTTTAGGCCAACCCATTCTACTTTTTTTATTTCTTCCTTTCTTTGTAAATGGAAACCCTCACACTTGTCACTTCCCTTTCCCCAACTGTTGGGAAGATTAATGGGATAATATGTTTTAAGACTATTGAACTCATTGGAAGAAAGGGACCATATATACGCATCACATTTTATTCCTATTTATTCTGATGCTGTAGGGAAATAATGCCAAATAGGTACAGCTGAACCGTGTACTGAAGAGAGAGAAGTGGCTAGTGGGGTGGGGCTAGGAACTTCAAGTAATTCATCTTTCACTTGCACCAAGAGTTTGTATTCTTTAGTAGCTTGCTTTTTTTTCAAGCACCCTGAAAATGTGGCTCCAGGTACTTGTGTAATTTACTTTTTGAGGCTGTATTCTTATAGAAGTGTTTTCTTTCTCTTATTCTCTCTGAATTTCCTTGTAATTTCAGAGTTTCCTCATAGAAAACAAAATTTATATTTTTTTTAGTAAAGCAGGTCGTGGAAAAACTGTGAAGTCCTATCTTGGGTGAAAGGTAAGAAAGGGCAAACTGCAAGGGGATAACAATTACCTTGAGCTAAAGTTACAGAAATTGAAATGAGTATATGTTAAATTCCTCTACCCAGAAATACAGTCTAGGAATTTGAGGAGCTAGGCAGCATAGTGTGTACATTATGAGACTTAAAAATCAGGAATACCTGAATTCAACTATGTCCTCAAACACGTAATAGGAGGGGTGTGTGTGTGTGTGTGTGTGTGTGTGTGTGTGTGTGTGTGTGTGTGTGTGTGTGATTCTGGACAATAATAGCTGGTGTTAATAATAATCATTTACATAGCACTTTAGCCTTTGCAAAGCACCATACACACATATATGCATGCACACACATATAATATATGCATATATACACATATGCACAATATAATGTGTGTATATGCACACATATGTACCCACATATTTGTGTACATGCATGTGTATATACAAGCATGTATATAAATTTTATATGTATAATTAAATGTATGTGTAAATATATAATAGTGTATGTATGTATGTGTGTGTGTGTATGGATATAAAAATTTGATCTTCACAATGACCCTTTTGGAAAAGCACTATTATTACCCCCATTTTCCAGGAAACTGAGACTGAGAGTTAACCCAGGGTCACACAGCTAGTAAGTTGTAAATTACAACTTTATTTTCATTAACTTCTAACTGAAATTTAGGATTTCTTTCCATTGATAACTTTATTCTGAGATGGGGCCCATAGGCTTCGCCAGATTTCTAGAGAGGTCCATGACACACACACACACAATATATACACATACATATGCACAAATACATATATGTATATATGTGTATATTATAAACATACACATGTATTATATGTGTGTACATGCATATATGTGTGTATGGTGCTTTGCAAAGTCAGGATTTGAACTCAAGTATTCCTGAATCCAAGTCCAGCACTATATATAATATGCCTCCTAGCTTCCTTGTCACTTAACAAGTCCTTTGTCCTTTCACTCAGGTTCCATTTCCTCATTTGTAAAAAGGGAATAATAATAGGACCTACTTCACAGGGTGTGGCATGGATCAGATGAGATCACATATGTAAACTGCTTTATAAAAGATAAAGTGCTAAAGAAATGTGCTAGCATTTACATTTATATATTATTTAATTTTGTGACATATACATTAATAGTATTTTTTAATGGCACCAGTCTCTTTGGATTTAGAAATATTTACTGTCCAGGCAAGAATGTGATATATCAAAGTTGATTGTTTTTTAATCAGTGGGAAAGAAGCCAGAGTAGTGTATTGGGTAGGAGGGAAACCCTAAGATAGAACTTGGAGATCCCAAATGCCCTAGGCAAAGAGCTTAGTCTAGGTCTGAGATTCTTAACCAAGGGGGCTATGGATAGATTTTGAGGAGTCCATGAACTTGGAAGGCAAAAATAAATTACAGCTTTATTGTCATTAACTTCTAACTGAAATTTAGGATTTCTTTCCACTGATAACATTATTCTGAGATGGGGCCTATAGGCTTCACCAGAAGACACAAAAATGGTTAAGAACCCATGGTCATTCATGGTCAGACAACATGGAATATATGTCTATTTGTACAAGGGAGGATTGGTCAGTCCTAACACATTGAGCCTCAATGTTATTATTTATAAAATGGGGATAATAAATATCTGCCTTATTTACCTCATAAGGTTGTGGTAGGAATGAAATGAGATAATCTGTATAAACTATTTTATAAATTGCAAAGTTCCACATTAACATAATTATTGTTAAAAGAAAGGAAATATTCCACTCCAATGCTTTCCTTAAAAGAACCAGGTGTTGAGGTGGCTAGGTGGCACAGTGAATAGAGTGCTGGCCCAGGAGTCAGGAGGACCTGAGTTCAAATCTGGCCTTAGACACTTAACACACACACACACACACACACACACACACACACAGACAGACACACACACACACACACACACACACACACACACACTAGCCATATGACCTTGGGCAAATCACTTAGTCCCAATTGCCCTACCTTCCCCTCTCCAAAAAAAAAAAAGCAAAAAACCCACAAAAAACCAAACCAGGTGTTTCTTGGGTTCCCCCCCCCCACCCAGATATAAACTTTATAAACAAATTAATCTTCTGGTTGAGTTGCTTTGATATGAACAGCAATGTGATTCAGATACATATGCTGTTGAAAAATACATAGAGAAAGAATGAGGCTTGTAATATGGCCATAGGAAGTTCTATAGAACTTGAATCCTCTCCCTATTTTGGCTTGGCTGTCTATTTGGCTCATCTGAGTGCTCACTGAGAGAAGAGCCTTCCTCCTCAATCAGAATTCCTCCCCTTTCAGCAACAACAGCTAATCACTTGCTTCCCGTTTTCACTCAGATGGTTTTCCTATTGCACATTCATGACACTTTTCCTTTCACTGAAAGCCAGTGATTCAAATCCTTTCCTCCTCTTGCCTGAGCATCCTCTTCTTTCCACCTATAATGTCTACTTGTAAGAAACAGATAATAACTCTTCAGTTACTTTTGGCCTTGAGCCCCTGCTATTGTCAGAAGGACTTGAATGGGATTCCTGGCCCACCTGGAAGGACACAATTAGTGCCTGAGAATGACAAAGAAAACCCAAAGCTCTGATAGCACAGGGTGGAAACGCATCTGGCACTTAGAAATTATCATTGACATCCCATTGTGAATCTAAGAAAGTACCTGGGACATGAAATCTACTAAACAAATATCACATCCAGAGAGATTTGTTCTTAGTTGTCTTAGAATATTTCAATGCAGAAGGGATGCTGTAAGTTTGCAGGCTTATGAGTTAGCATTGAAATTATGATCATCATAATTCCTTACTTTGGGATATGCATTTTTATTATTGTTATTATTTTATATTTGGATGAATGAAAAAGCTTTTATTAAATCCTTCCTAGGTTCTGGATGCAAGGGATGTTGGGTGGGGGAAGTAATAGAAACAAGATTTGGCAAGTAATTGAATATGTGAAGTAATGGAACATAAAGTTGTAAATTTGGGTTACTGGAAATATTGTGTTATCCTCACTAGCACTAGTTAAATATGGAGGAGCAGTGGGTTTGGGGCTATAAATGATGAAGATGTTAAGTTTGAGATGCCCAATTTGATATGCCTAATGGGTAGAGATGCATGATTGGAGTTCAGGAGAGAGGGTAGCACTAGATACATAACTTTAGGACTCCTCTTCACCAAGATGATATTTAAGCCATCAATAACAATGAAGCTCCACATGAAAAAGGTGTTTAAATTTGTTTAAAATGAATGAACATGGTCTTGGTTTCTTGGATGAGCCACATGTTACAGTGGGATGAGCAATGGATTTGGAGTCAGACCTGGTTTCAAATCTTACCTCTGTCTCAGTGGCTTTTGGCAAGTCAGTAAAATTCTTCAAGGCTCAGATACAATCAATTATAGAATGAGTTGGTTGGATGAGATGGCCTTTGAGGTCCCTTCCAGCTCTAAGTCTGTGCTCTTGTGCTCCTATGAAATAACAGGGGGTAACAGTAGAGCTGCCAATCACTATTTTAAGTTCTAATTGTTTTGAGGATTTTAGTTTTTCTTTGTTTTGTTTTGCTTATTGATGTTTGGTTTTACCTGGAAGTTTTTACTTATTTATTTTTGTTGCTTATTATTTTGCTTGAACTGTTTTTTTTTCTTCTTCATTTGCTAAAACACTCATATTTGTTTTTAAGTTAAAATTTATTCATAAAATAAAGTGTTCAGAAATAGAAAAATGTAAAGCATGCAATTTCACATGGAGCTTAGCTCCAATTGTTAGCATTTTCCTTATATTCAGTCAAACTTTATCATCTTGTAACTTTAGGTTCTGTGCCTTGGGACCTGGCACAACAAGTTTTAGCGTCTCTTCCACAGATGAGGATGATGAAACCTTGATGATTCTGAGACCCAAAGAGAGAGTCATCACTTCTTAGTAAAAACTAGTTACAATTGACATTTAGGATGCCCTACCCAACTTGTTTCTTAGGATGACTGGTCAAGTCAAAAAGTATTAATTTAGTACTTACTATGCCCCAGATACTGTGATAAATGCTGGGAATACAAGCAAAAAGAAGGCCCTTAAGAGTATTATGTTATAATTGCAAGAAGGGGAAGTCAACACAAAAGAAGCTGAGGTGAGAGAAAAAGGGCATGGTAGAGAAAGATGTTTAGAGGTATAAGAGCGGGGGGCCAGAGAGGAATGAAGAGAACATGGCTGGCTTGGTCCCTTCTTTAAGATGAGGCTTGCAGAAGGAATTGACCAATCAAAGAAATGAGTTACACGGGAGGAGGAATCTTTTGGGAGTGAGATGGCTCCCGTGAAATGGTAGAGAAATATTGCTGTTACTGTAAAAAAAAAAGAAATTTAGGGGGTCTGGAGTAGAGGCCAGAGAGGAATTGGTATGCTTTTGGTTGTTTTGGAGAAGCTATTAAATTTTAATGATTGAATTCTGGATGGGAAAAAAATTCCAGATGTATTTTATGGAAGAACTCAGCCAGGATATGACTACAGTCTCTCCCTCCCTCAAACAAGGAACCATCCCAGCATCTAAAGTGAAAAGGGGAAATGTGCAAACAAACATCTCTGGACAGAAGATTTGTGGCCAAATGTTCACTCCCTTAACTTAAATGTGAATAATGGTTCTAATAAAAACACCCGGGGAATTCAAGCATAGAGTCAAATTCAGGCTCCATAGACAATATTTTATTTCACTAGGTTGCAGTCATATCGAGGTATCCTGATAATGCTATGTGCACATCTTGTGTCCTTAGGAATGGACAGACAGGAGCCCTCTCATGCCATTTGTTGTGTTGAAAGCTGAGACAGGAGCACATGAACACCTCAGCAAGGGACAAGGAATTAAAAATGCATATTAGCGTGGAACTGTGTTTATTTGATCTCATAATTAACATTAGGCATAACTGCCATAGCTATGATTAGAATGTATAATCTCAAGTCCCATTAAGTCCTGTACTCCCAATCTCAGTAGGCTCTTGGCATCAACTAATTAACACAAAGGTCATTGTTCTCATTTTTAGAATACCAACAGATTGTTGAAACAGCACAGCCCTGATTATGCTGATAGATCTAGAAAGACACAGCATGAACAGGGCCTTCCTTTCCACTATAGGTTTGAGCTTGTTCTAACCACTCATTTTCCTTGGTTTTATGAAAGAAAATGGGGAGAACCAAACAAAACCACTCTGAACACAGGATGTGCTGGTAGATATTAATTTCTTTAGACTTAAATGATGGTTCCAGATAAGAGATGAGGACAATTTGTGGGTATAATCAACAGATGATAGTTTCCCAAGATGCTTTCTTGAAGGAAGCGATACAGGATGTGGGTTGCTGGAAAAGAGACCAGCAGCTGGAGCTCTTTCTCAGGAACCAAAATGGATGGGTGGGTGGAACAGGACAATACTTTGGAGTTGAAGAGGGATGTAAATATCACATGAAATGAAATCAATGTGTTTAGTGAGTTCCATTTAAAATTTTTTCACTGTAACCTCGGGAATAAACAGAAGTTATTTCTAACAGAACAATAAATAAAAAGGCTGACTTCCTTTCTGACTTCATCCTCTTGCGACTTGATCTATGTATAACTTTCTTAATTAGTTCTGATTGATCATATTTTGCATGCTTCTTTAGGCACAGGGTTTTAAAATGCCACCCAAATAATTAAGTTTCAAATGTCAACAAGATAGCTTTATAAAAGCCAATGGTTCCATGGGGCAGCCATAAATACCAAGGGCCCTAATGAGATCTTTGGACACTGCAGTTGACGCCTGCTTCTTCTAGAGTCAGAATGATGTCAGCTAATTCTTTTAAAAACCTTAGTAGTTTTGCCTCCTCTAAACAAAGATTTAAGAATAGAATATAAAATAGGATGTCTTACCTTGTTTAAATCACACCTGCACTCACATCTTTTATAAATTATCTTGGTATAAATTTATTATTTAATGCAGGAAACAAATTAAAAATGTATTTTACATGTAGGAACCATGTATAGAATGTTAAAATAGACCAATATTGTTGTTGGGTGTATCTCATTTGAGGGAAGGAAGGAAGGAAGAAAAGAAGCATTTAACTGCCTACCACATTTCAGGCACTGTGCTAAGTGTTTTACAAGTATCATCACGTTTGATTCTTATAAGAACTTTGGGAGATAGGTACTGTTATCATCCTAATTTTACAGATGAGTAAACTGAGGAAGACAAAGGTTAAGTAACTTGACCAGGCTTATATGGCTAGTAATTGTTTCAAGTCAAATTTGAATCCATCTCCCTTCATTGCCTCATCAAGACTCATGGAGGTGGTTTCTTTCTCCACCCCCAATATTAAAACATCTAATCCTCTGAAAAGTATTATGATATAATAACTAGAGGTCTAGTCTTAGAATCAGGAAGAGCCATGTTTGAGTCCTACCTTTGATAACATTCTGGCTGTGTGATGTTGGGCAAATCGCTTACACCCTCTAAGTCCCCAACTAATTGCTTGTTAGCATTGTTGGAAGAAATGTTTCTACCGCAGTTGGCTTTCATAATGAAATCATAATTGGAGGGATTTTCTACACCAATAGTTCTTGATGCTCAAGAAATAACCTCTTCAACAACACCCCACTTGCGAAAGAACTCTAACCCTCTATATATCCATGATGGTTCCTTATTGGTCTTTGGATTTATGGAAAAACCTGAATTCTAAATCTTGATCCCTTTTCTTCTGGTGTTCTATCGCCCTTCCCTATCGTCCAATTGAGTTTGCAGCAGATATTGCTGCAGCTCATCTAAGAAACCTGCTCAGGAGAAATGTCCATATTCTATGAAATTGTCAGAATGTGTGTTTTTCTTTCCCTTCCCTCCTATTTCTTTAGCTCCAATTAGGAGAATATAAATACCTCCAATAGAATGCAAACTCCATGAGGCATTTACTGGACTGTGTTGTTTTTACCTGTGTATTCCCGAATGTCTGGTATTTAGCAGGTCTGTGGATGTATTTGTGGAATGCAATCACTTTTAATTAAGCTCTTTGAAGAGGAAAAAAAGAGGAAGAACAAGAGAGAAGCCTCATTTGTCTGAAACGCTGTTCTTCTCTAGATTGGTATCTGAATGCTCATGATCCCTTTCAGAATGGTCACAGGGTGATCCTGGAGGTTTCCTCCTCAGACAACGTCCAAGGACATGTGTCACTGAGGAAACTTAACCTTTCATTCCATTCATGCATTCCATTCATGTTAATTCCAGTAACTGCTGTGTGTGCCAACACATACCAAGAAGTGTTCATTTTCATCTGATTTCCCTTATAATAGCTTATTAAAGAGAAAGGGCTGGCATTGAATTAGAGGCTGTCATAGGCTAGGTATTGAGTATTACCTCTAACCCCCCTATTGGTTTTTAACTTCCCTATATTTCAGCCAATCAATCAAAACTGGAGAAATAGTAGGAAACTCATAGGTCCTAGGATCACATGATTTAGAGCTGTGAGAAAGTTTAAAATTTATCTAGTTTAATCTCCTTAATTAAGGAGCATAACCTTGCCTCCTCCAAGGAGGCTAGTAATTGGTAGAACTTGGGATTCAAAGCCAAGGCCTCTGACATCAAATCTTATGAGTTTCTTTTTTTTCAATAGATCATGTTACCTGCCCTTTAGGATGGCTAGGTGGTACAGTAGGACTGTTAGCTCCAGAGTTAGGTGGATACAGCCTCAGATACCTACTAGTTTTGTGACCCTTGATGAGTCATTTCACCCTGTTTGCCACAGTTTCATCATCTGTAAAATGAGCTGGAGAAGGATATGCAAACCATTCTACTATCTTTGCCAAGAAAACCCCAAATGGGATCACAAAGAGTTGGGCATGGCTGGAACTACTGAACAACAACAAACCATTAAAATCTGTCTTTATACAAATTATGAATCTTATCTATAGTATCTTAAGTGACAAAGAATTCATTAGTGGGATAGTACATTCCATTTTGGGAGTAACTGCAATTTTTTAGGAAAATTTTTTCTTGTGTTTAAATAAAATCAACCTTTCAGTTATTTCCAGCTGTTTCTCTTTTCCCTGGAGTTCCTAGAACAAATTTAATACCTCTAAACCTTATCTTCCTCAGGCTAAACATCCCTAGTTCACTCAACTGATCCTTTTATGACATGGCTTCCAATTCTTTTCCCAGCCTGGTTGCTCTTCTCTGAATGCATTCCACCTTGCCAATACCCTTCTAAAATAGATTTCTCAGGGGAGAAAGGAGATTTTGTAACAAATAAGGAAGAAACCCCTGGAGTTGGGGGTCTAGATATATAACCTTATATCACTGAATGCTGTGATTATTCTTGGATCCAAAATTTTCTTTCTCTTTCTTTACCTTCCTCAGTTCTACCTATTTAAACATTTTACTTTTTCCATGGAAGATTTAGAGTGACTCACATAAGAGATTTGTATACTTGCCTAATGTTTCCTGAATAATCACATTATGCAAATATACTGCAGTCTCATTATTTTACCTTGGATTTTCTCAGTAAAGACCAACTGTAGCACAAAGTAGCAATTGGCATCCAGTTCTGTTAAATATTCAAATGAGATGGCATAAAGTACTATATAAATGTTAGCTAATATAATTATTATGATACACCTGAGTTCTCTTTTAAAGCATACTCATAAAAGCTTCTCATTTTGGAGCAAGGTATACTGCTAACAATAACCTTGATTTTTTTCAGTGAATCCTATTTGCTCATTTTGTTAATATTTTCTAAAAATGGACAGCAACTATAATTAGATGGTTTCCTCTTTCTAAAAATCTTAAATAATTTCTTCAATATTCTTCCATAAACTTAAAATTCCATGTAAGGAGAGCTAACAAACCTATCCCAAACACTATCCTGAAGTGCTGCCCCGAAGTGGAATGGACTGTCAAGAGAAGTAATAGCCTCCACCTCCTTGAATGTCTTCAAATGAACTGGACAACCACTTGTCCCATATGTTACAATGCAGATTCCTTTCATGCCTGAGTTCCCTTCTAGCTCTCAAATATAGCAATTCTGTCATTCTGTGATTGATCAGGCATCGTTGTACACTTCAGGGGTTCTTAACCTGGAGTATGTGAACTTTTAAAATAAATATTCTGATAACTACTTCTATATGTGGTTTCCTTTATGATGCCATATATTTTGTTTTATGCATTTAATTCTGAGAAAGGAACTCTAGGCTTTAGTATATTGCCACAAAGGCCCATAGCACACAATAAGTTAAAAACTTGCATCCTACATCTTGATTCTGATTCCCCTTTGATATGGCCCTTTGTTTTTGGCATTGATGATGTGTGGACGTCCTCTGGTCTTGATGGCCTTAGATGATAATTGCAGATTGATGACTACTAGGAACTGGGTCTTTACATGGGTATGATTCATCATACCCATGGAGAAACTGAATCTAGAAGAGGAGGACCAAGTTGAGAAGTTTCCTGGACCAAGAAGGAGCCATAATTGAAGAACATAATTATCTTGAGTAGTTACCCAGATAGACCTTTGGCTAATGACTTCCATTTCCTTAGAATTTAAATGTTTGAAAGTTCTTGCTTTGCAACACATGTGAGGCAGGTAGTACAAAGGGTACAGGTTTTGTTTTCTCTTTCTAATGACTCAGAGTTACTGTGCAATATACCCACAGCCCTAGAAATGGCAAGTATCAGAACCAGGCTTCTTGACTACAACACCATGGCATCCTATAAATATAAGAAAACACAGTTGGTAAGAGAATTTAGAACAGGATCCATAGGGCTTGTGTCTATAGGAATTTAATATTGGGGAGCACTGGCCCTCTTGTAACTTATCTTTGATGGTTCTTCAAGTTGAAGGTTGAATTCAGAGGCATCTGGTATTGCAGTGGATAGAGCACTGGGTCAGAATCAAGAAGACCTGAGGTCAAACCTGGTCTCAGACATTTACTAGCTGTGTTTCCCTGGGCAAGTCATTTAACCTGTGACTGCCTCAGTTTCCTCAGATATAAAATGAGAATAATAATGATATTAGGATCTGCCTTGCAAGGTTGTTGTGAGGATCAAGTGAAATAATATTTGTATAGAAAAAACTTGTCCTTGGTAGCACACTTATTTCCTTCCTTTCAAGTAATTTACTGCAATTGCAGTTAACATATGTTTATTGAACATCCTTATGTGGAAGTTGAGAAGCTGATGATTGTTGTGGATAGATACGGCAGAGTCAACATTATTTTAATCTGCTATATTTTCCATTTTGTCTGGTCTCTGAAGTTCTATTTTTATTTCTTCTTATATGTAAGAGTATACTTTTTGCTTCTTAGATTTGTTTAACCACCAGTACTATCCTTCTCTCTAAGGAAGGTGAATGAACTAAAATTGCTTACTGTATAGAATAAATATATATGCATACACACATTTATACATATACACATACTACATATATATAAACTATACTAATAAATAGGGCCTTAAGTCTTTGTTAGAATATGTAGGTTTGAGAAGTTTATTTTTTCTCCTCTATAAATCTGAGTTAGCATTCTATATGTAGGTGAGGATGGGAGGAAGGTTGGGTAGGGGACATGAATCTTTATTAGGCCTTTGATCCCTCAATTGAAAGGGCAGCCAAAGGTAATTCTCCCGATAATTACAGGATGATTGACTTGTATCACATAGCTGTTAATTGCCATTTGCTTTTTATTATTTTTTTAATGAAAAGAGAATGCCCACATACATAGTAGAACAGAGAGGATTCTATATGAGGTCATGAAACTCCATTTATGCAAATTATCCTTTAAAAATATATGAGAAGTTTTACTCACTATTTTCAAAAGTGTCTTGCTTGGGCTTCCTTCTGAACTTCTATGCAGTTAAAAAATGTTTCAATGACCCTTGACCCCTTTTTGGCATTGCTATTGATAGCCTTCCTTTCTCTTTCCTCAATTAAAAACCAAGAGAAAGTTATAAAGCCTTTGTAACATAGAAACAAAGTGAGACAAAACAAATCCACACAGTGGCTATATTAAAAAGAATTCCCATCACTTATTCCCATCACTTCTCCTTCAGCAGCTGGGTGACATGCTTCATCATAGGTCATCTGGAGAGATGGTTAGTCTATTGCATCGATTGGAATTTATTAAGTCTTTGCAAGTTATTATTTCTTTTTAATGTTATTGTCCTTGAATAAGTTTTCCTCCTGGTTCTGCTCTCTTCACTCTGTATCTTTTCCTACTATCTAGGATTCTCTGAAATAATCTTTCATCATTTTATTGCAAGGTAATAATATTTCATTATGCTAATACATTCATCTGCTGTAAGTTGTTCAAACTGACAATGAAACACATTTTAAATCCTATACATATCCCTGAAGCTGGCTAGGATATGAATCATGACTAGAATTTAGATCTGGAAGGATGTAACTTATTTAAAATTTTAAAAAAGATAGATAACAGGAGGGTAGAAAGGACTGTATATTTGTATAATCTAATCACTCATTTATCCACTCATTTTATTCAGCAAGTATTTATTCAGTGTTGACTATGGGCCAGAACTCATGTTAGATGCTGGGGAAATAAAGACAAATATGGAAAAGTCCTTGACCTTAAGTGCTCATGTTCTGTGGGGGAGAAGGGAAAAATATACAGACAAATAAAGGGAAAACTTACACATAGCAAGTAAAAATTACGGTAGGTGGGGAATAGAAGCAACTTAGGAGATCAGAATAGGCCTTCTTTAGAGGTGGCACTTTAGGGTTTTAGGAGTCAAGGATGCAGAGAGAGTACTTTCTAAGCACTTAGGGTTTTGTTGTTCAGTTGTTCAGTCATGTCTGACTCTTGGTGACCCTATTGACCGTGCCAGGTCCTTCTGTCCTCCACTATTTCTCAAACTCTGTCCAAGTTCATGCTTGTTTTTTCCATGATACTATCTATCCATCTCATAACCCCCTTTTCCTTTTGCCTTCAATCTTTTCCAACATCAGGTTCTTTTCCAATGAGTCCCATCTTCTCATTATGTGGCCAAAGCACCTCAGCTTCAGTATTTGACCTTCCAGTGAATAGCCTGAATTAATTTCTTTAAATATTGACTGATATGACCTCTTCACTATCTAAGGATAACCCATATAAAGGCAGACATGGCAGATGGAATTTCATATACAGGGAATATTAAGTAAGCCAGTTTGGCTAGAATATAACATTTGTAAGGGTGCCTAATGGGCAATAAACCCAGAAAACTAGTCTGGGAGCAGAATTTGAAGTGCTTTAAATGCCAAACAGAGGAGTTGGTATATTATCCTAGAGACAACAGTGTAAAGTGGTTTCTTGCACAGGGGAATTTCATGATCACTTTAGGGTGATCAATTTTGCAATGCTATTTAAAATAGATTAGAGAAGGAAAAGATGGTATGGTATAGAGAGACTGGGAAAAGGTGAAATGGGCCCAATCTAGGATGCTAAACCAGTGAATGGAGAGAGGGATTAGGTGTGATGAATGTTTTTTTCTTTTTGGAGGGCAATTGGGGTTAAGTGACTTGCCCAAAGTCACACAGCTAGTTAAGTGTGTCAAGTGTCTGAGGTCAGATTTGAACTCAGGTCCTACTGACTCCAGGGCTGGTGCTCTATTCACTGCGCCACCTAGCTGCCCATTAAAAAATGAATGTTTTTGAAGTCAAATCAATAAGACTTAAACTAATTGGATAGGGAAGGTACATTGACAGTGAGGGGTAAAGGATCTCTGGCAGAATAATTATGCCTTCAACAGAGCTAAGCAAGGTGGGAAGAAGGGTGGGTTTGGAGGAAAATACATTGAGTTCTATTTTAGACATGTTGAGTTAGAAGTCTTTGGAAAATTCAGTTAAAAATATTGAATAGAGTCCAGGGGTAGGGAACCTAAGGCCTGAAGGCCATAGGTGGCCTCAAGCATGGCCTTTTGCCTGAGTCCAAACTTCATAGAATAAATTTCCTTAATAAAAGGATTTGTGATACCTATATTGTACCAATACCTGCACTACCTATGCCTATGCTACCTATAAACAATTCCCCTTAATAAAATGATTTGTTCTGTGAAGTTTGGATTTAGTCAAAGGGCCACACTTAAGGACATAGTTGCATGTGGCCTCGAGGCTGCAGGTTCCCCAGAACTGCAATAGACAGTTGGTGATAAGGGGACTGGATTATCAGGAGAGAGAGACTAATATTGAAAACACAAATCTGGGAATTATCTATATAGATGCTTATAACTGGACTTTCAGATAAGCCCAAGGTGTTTTTGCATGCTGCTATATACTCAAAAGAAGATGATTCCTTGTTGTTAAAGAGAATGATGAGGGTAACATGATGCTGAGAACCAATGTAAGGGATGGAACTGGTACCAAAGCTTCTTTGGCCACTAACATATGTGGTTCAACACACTCTTCAGGAGAGGCATGTGGAAAGATTTTTCAAGCAGTTGACATGTAGAGGATGCCAGCTCCTCACTGTGTCTCTGATTTCCAACTTCCATACCTGGAGACTTTGGAGAAAGCCTTTCCCCTTTGATGAGGTCAGGTCCTCCCTCAGTGAGCTATTATTGGTAGCTTTGGACAGAGTAGTTTCACTTGACAGATGAAGTTGGAAGCCAGATTGTGAAGGGCTAAAAAGTGAGAGAAATAAAAGGATGTGGGGGTAATCATTATAGATGACTCCCTGCCCCCCACAGGACTTTGCCTGAGAAAAGGAGGAAAGATGATTTTATCTTGAAGGGGTAGTAAGACCAAATGAAGATTTTTACGAAATTTTGGAAGACTTGGGTACATTTGTAGATAGGAAGGAACTAAAAATTGAAGGGGGATGACAGGGATTGCAGGTGCAAATTGCCAAGGGAGACATAAAAGAATGGAGTCAGGGGCATAAGTATTAGAGCTTGGCCTTGGAAAAGAAAAGAGCCACTTCTTAAATCAAAATCTGGGGCAAAGCAGGAGCATGGAGCAAGATTTTAAATGTCTAGAATAGGGAAGAATGGTAAACACATGGAAAATGGCCTCTGTTATCTCAGCAAATGAATGAAAAGTCTTATTTACACATTTACTTATATGCTAAGCACTAAGCTAGGCACTGTAGACACACAGAAAACTATGTGAGTCCTTGCCTTTAATGAGTTCCATTCTAATGTGGAAAACTACCCAAATTGGGAAGTGGTGTTCAGCAAGTGAGTTATGGTTGAAGGTTCTTTTAGGAAGGCAAAGGCACAGTAGGTGTCAATGTGGAAAATGACTTAATGGAAAAGAGCCTGCCTTGTTCCAGAGGTGCCACCTCATCTGCTTCACTCCTCCCAGGAATAATTTTTGGAGGTTCCCTTTAGATGGTAGAGTGGAAGCAGAGAAAAATCTATCAATTTTAAACATTTGTGAAGCACCTGCAATGCTTCAAGAACCTTAACAGATGCTGAAGATAAAATAAATAAACCAAAAGAGCCACTGCCTTTAAGGAATTTTTATGGGAATATTAGTATATGGGCACATTAATACTTCTCTTCCATAAATTGCAACATGGAGCATCCAGTACCACCTTGAGGTTATAATTGTTCCTAATCGGCGAGTAGTTCCTCTTCACCGATCACATTCTAGTCCAGAAAAGAAGTTCCTTTATTTGATTCTTTTACTTTTTAGTGAAATTATCAAAAGGAATTTATCAACTTTCTTGCTCTTAGCAAAATAAAAATGATTTCAGCATATACCTGCAGTAACTATTATCTCATGTCTTCAAGACACATTTTTCTTCTGTTTCTTGAATTCATTATTCATTCTCTCTTTCTTGTATGGAGGCATAGTATTTTAATTAATTCACTTTTTCTTTCACTCCACAAATATTTATAACTATTTGCTATTTCATGATATTGCTTCAAATATTTGTAATTTGACCAAAGCTCACATTCTCCTACCAAACACTCACTTTTTATTTTTGTTAAACTCTATGGATTGTAGTATTACCTATAAATATTAAAGGGATAAGGATTCATGGATGGATTGTAGCTTTCGTGCATTTTACTGAGAAACTACGTAAGGAAATTTTAATTTTGGAAGGACAGATGTTAGTATTTTCTAATAAACCAAGTTTTATGGAAACAAACAGATGAATTAATCTCAGTCAAACATTATACCAAATAAAAGTGATGGTTATCATTTTGCTATTAATATCCTAAAATATAAATGCTCTGCAAAAGTATGCCTCATCACACCTTAGTGTGAATTACTATAATCAACTATATCTGCACTAGGTGACTGCTGTTGAGTGCTGGAAGAATCAGTGTTTTGAGTAGCTCTAGAGTGAAAATTTGATATGAGGAAATTCGTGATCACAGATATAGAGTTGAATGGGACTTTTGAGCTGATCTGTTCAAGTCTTCTCCTTTTGAACCTCAGGAAACCGAACCTCAGAAAAGTTAATTGCCCTGTGCAAATTTTTCAAGGCAGCAAATGACTAATGTAGTCATTGTAATATTAAATTAATGGCAAATGACTTCCTTAGTACAAAATGTTGGCATTCACAATGGAGGTTGATTCATTCAACTTGTTAGTGAGGCTGCCCTTGTTTTCTATAAAGACAGTGAAGTAAACCCTTTAACTGTCAAAAAAGGTCAGAAGAATCTGCTAATTAGATGATTAGTTGGATGCTAATATGCAAATATCTTGACTCAGAAAAATAACACAGATTTAACACTAAAGTAGTCATGATGGAACAAACAGAATGACCAATATATTCAAATGACTCTAAGCCCCAAAGTGAATCAGAAAACATATATAATAAGGGACTACAAGTAAGTTATTTCAAATTAAGGTCATGTTTGTATAAGTTGACTACTGCAGGGGTGAAACCTTCAACCTACTATATGATTAATGCTGTTGAGAAATAAGTATAGGCATACTCTCTTGAATATTTTTTCACTGAATGTGAATGAGGTTCATATACAGTTACAGATCCTTATGAAGACACTGAATGTCTGAGAGCAGGGAAAAAAAACAGATAGGATGTAGGAGAGGGATTCAGAAAGGAAGATGGGAAGGGAATAAGAGAGCTGAACTTTGCTTACTAGCCAATTTTTATTCATAGAACACACTGATTAAACCTCTCCTGAGGAAATAAAGGTAAGTAATGTTTATTTAGTTGAAATGTACACATATTTATATTTCCCATAACCTTTGGGATTTAATCTTTGAATTAATGAATAGTAATAATACAATAGACATGTTATACTAAGTTCTAGATTGTAAGGTCTTGGAGAGAAGAGCCAATCACTTATACTTTTTTTTTTTTGTTTCTTCCAAATGTCTTGGATAATGTTGAGCCCAGAGAGGACACACAGCACTTGCTAAATTGAATAATTCTAGCTATCCCTCAATTATAGATTTCACCAAAAGAATTACAAATTATGTTCCCGTTCTGCCAAATGGAATGTTCTGTTTTGAAGCCTGGTGCATGTTGTTCCCTGGAGAGCCTCATGGGAAAGGCCTAATGAAACTACCTCAGTAAACAAACATTTCAGTCCAATGAAATTAAATATGAAATGACTGTGCTGTTGCTATGTTAAGAATGATTAATGTCAAACTAAATAAGTTGGAAAATATGAATGTTAAAAGTTCTCTTAGCAATGTGAACTCGCCTACATTGCACATGTGTAGGGTTTCCAGATACTAATTAGTCAAAAGATCCTTTAATAGCTGTGGTAGATATCATATTATATGAGAAACCTGATGTTGCTATGATACACAGTCTTCTTTCTAATCTGTCTTCCACACAGTTGCCAAAATTATGTCCCTAAATCACAGGTCTAGGCATATCATTTCTCTCCTCAAGAAGCCTCATTGCTCCCTTTTGCCTTTAGGATAAAATATACCTCCTGAGTTTAAAATTAAAAGCCCTTCGTAATCTGGCCACAGTTTTTTTTTTCCAGATTTCTTTCGTAGGACTGCCATGTTCCAATCAAACTGGCCATTCACAGAATTCCACCTCTCAACACCATAAATTTGTACAGACTGAGTGCCTGGAATTCGCTCCTTCTATATCTTTGTTTCTTATTAAGCCTTGGATTCCTTCGAGCATCATTTTAGATGTTTCTTCCCCAGACTAATCTCTGATCTCTTCAGTTGTTAATCCCCATTCCTGTTTTCTTGGGCTTCAATTTAACTTGTATTTGCTTGTCTGCAAATGTATACCGTCAGTAGAATATAAGATCCTTCAGGGTAAGGACAGTTTTACATTTAGTTTTTGGTTCCCTAACCACTTTCGTTTCATGTATATCAAATAGTACTGGATTGATTCTTAAAACCTTTGCTGAACCTTTCATGACTTCCTATAATTCTTTCTTAGAAGATCTATTCAATGTATCCAACACTGTAGGCATTCTTACTGGTTTTTCAATATTTCATGAATAGCAGTAGCAACAGTTACACTGTCCATCTGTTATTCTTCCCCATTCTCATTACATGACTGTCTAGCCTTTTTTGAGCATATTTTAGTTTTGCAGAAATATTACTAGAATTGTTTTGCATTTGGGGCAAGTGGTACAAAATGTGATATAGAATCACTTGGGCGGGGTGGGAGGAAGTAGTAGAAAACCCAGGACACCATGAGATGGCTACTGGGAAGTCGGGGTTGAGGGCACTTACTCCTTCAATCCAGACTCTGGAGGAGTTTGCTGATGTGTACCTACAATATGGAGAAAGTAAACCTGGTAGTTTTCTTTTAAAAGTAATTATTCTTATTAACTAGATAAAAAAAACAACAACTTAGTTATCTCTATGCTATTCAAAGATTTTAAGTGCTGTCAATGACTTCTAAATTTTATTACCCTAATACAAAGCTCCATTTGCCCTACCCTAGTAATTAGTCTTTATTTTGCTCAGTTGTTTCAGTCCTGTCTGGCTCTTCATGACCCTATTTGGGATTTTGTTGGCAAAGAAAGTGAAATGGCTTACCATTTCCTTCTCTAGCTCATTTTACAGATGAAGAAACAGGCAAACAGGGTTAAATGACTTGCCCGGGGTCACACAGCTAATAAGTATCTAAGGCCAGATTTGAATTCAGGAAAAGCAGTCTTCCTGACTCTAGGTCTGGCACTCTATCCACTGCACCACTTAGCTGCCCAGTAATGAATCTGTGTATAGGTTATTGGTGATGTCTTTGTGTCATTTTTTTTTCCAGTAGAGTCATATAGTATAACCAAGAGGAAAAACAAGAAGCCCAATAATTTCTTGGTACTTGGGAGTTGGGGAGACAAAGAATAACCTGTTGTATGATGTGTTTTAGCACTGGAAAATTGCCTGCTGGTCTACTGCATAGATATAACACTCTCAGGCAAATGAAGTATTGAATAAAAGTCCCTGAGTGAACATTAGGTTTTTCATTGCAACTATGCTTTAGAGTCTAGGGATTGGTTTAAGAGACTTAAGAGTTAAATCAGAAATTCAGTTAATTCAACAAACTATGCCTGCTTTGGTCTTTAGTTTGTCCTCCCAAGGTCAAATAGGAGCTAATGGCTGACTGTGCAAGGGCTAATCTCATGGCCAATGGGAAAATTTCTCAGAAGTCAGCTAAGACCATGAAAAACAGTACTTTCCCTTGGAGAATAAAATCAAAGTCAGCTTTTCTCCCCCTCCCCTTTTTTATTCCTTGGCTTTGTTGATCAAACACAGTGCTGAAAGGTGCCAAAGAATACATGAAAGAGTGGAGGTACCAGATATTACACTTTGTTTCCCTACCAATTGCCTACTCCAGAACACATGGGATGTGGGGAAAATGGGTGAAACATCCTTAACACAAATTAGGATATGGCAACTTGTGTAAAAGAGAGAATAGTGAAAAGCTCTCTTTGGAGCTATTACTTCTCTGCTCTTCCCCCAACACATCGTGCTGGATACACACTTGGCAATTTGCCACACTCCCTGTCTCCAGTCCTCCTGAGGCCCCAATTGGCTGTAAAGAATATCCTTCTATAAATGTCATTTGGATTCATAACTTTTATGCATGGGCTGTCTTACTTTGTCTTTTCTCTTTCCTAGTACAGATGCTGACTTAACATAGAATCATTCAATTGGATAGGCATATCCTGCCAAATGTAGGAATTAAAATGGACAAGGGTGATGGATAATCTCTTCTTTTTATTTGAAGGGAAAACCCTATAAACCTAGAGAAATAGTTCTACTTAATAAGATAGGGTGAATCATAGGCCCCATCTGTGCACAGTGTCTGTGCTGAAATGATTGGATGTGGATTGCTTTGGGTTCCTATGCCCAGGTCTGGCATAAAAAAGTAGTACTCGAGGAAGATGGCGCTTGAGACAACCCATTTTCCATCTGAGTAAAGGAAGATCAAGTCCTTTCCCCTGAAGGGACAAAGGGAACCAGTGTATCCTTTAGCTAGGTTCTTACATTCCCTCCCAGCCTAAGTCCTTTCACTAAAATTAGAGATGTTAACTTGTGGTTTCCTTGAGATGGAAGATTTAGCTTCAAATACTTCAATTGATATTTCTGAAATGGATCAAACTATTTTTGTTCAAGAGATGTAGAAATGAAAAAAAAGTCACTAGAATAATAAATCCATACTTTGAACAAGTAATCACTCAGGACTATACAGAAGAGGGTATTGGGGAGATTACAGGAGGTCCATTCTAAAATAAGTACTGCACCTGAAGACAATTAGGAGAACATCATTATTTTCTTGCTGTAGAAATGTAATTTTAAAACTGCCATAAAAGGATTATTTACATTCCAATAAATAACACTGTGAAATCTTTCTTTTTGATTGTAAAGTATTCTGTGAGTTTAGAAGTTTTACTAACAATACAACAATTGAAATGCTAAGTACAGAAATGGGCAAAACAACTATTTGTTTAGAGTCAGAATACCTTAATCAGTTCCATGTGTTTGTCTAATTAGTAGCTACTTTGTCATTGCCAGGTAGGATTTTATTAGCACAAGAGTATATTGATTCTATCAAACCAGGTAACTAGTTTAATTGAGGGTAGGTAAGCTATGAACATTATATAAATATTTCCTCTGCTTGTGCCAAGTTTTCCATTTGTAACAATTATGACATTGAACTTAGAAAATTTCCTATGTAATTGCTCATCCCCATTGCTATGGGAAACCTAGTCTTATTTCTAATGACATTGAATTGTTTCAAAACCTGGTTGTGAAGTGAGCTTGAGATTTCCCCCCCTAAAACTGCCTTTATTCTTGTACTCTAGTTATCACTCTGTTCATTCCTATTGTGACTTTAAATTGTAGATCTTCTGATTAGGCAGTCCAATCTATGAAACATAATAAAAACTTTGCAGCAAATCAAAAGACATGACCTTTTAATAATTCAACAAACTTTTGTTACTATGTGTAAGGACCATACTACGCACTGGGGATATAGAAGGAAAAAATACTTGATGTATGACAGATCAAAGGAAAAAAAGACTTGATATCGGGGCGGCTGGGTGGGCGCAGTGAGTAAGAGCGCTGGCCTCAGAGTTGGGATGACCTGAGATCGAATCCGGCCTCAGAAAATGAGCACCCACACATAAATAATGACTAGCCGTGTAACCTTGAGCAAGTTACTTAACCCTAATTGCTTAAAAAAAAAAAGACTTGATATATGACAGATAAATTATCCTATTTGATTTTGATATCTGTCATAAGATCTGAATGAGGATAAAGGGGGAGGGCCCTATGATCTCATGTATTTTTTGAACTTATTGTCTCAGGACGATATTTTTCAAAGTGATTAAGGACCCTCTTCCTCCCTGAATTGAGCTTTTGTTTTATCAGTTTTACTTACTGAAGTTTACTATATTATGAATTAAAACATATTTGCATTATTATGAAAATAGTTTTCACCTTGCAGACCCCCTGAAGGTTTTTGGGGACTTTCAGAGGGTGCCATATCACACTGTGAGAATAGCTGCCCTGGAATTGAAACAGGAGGGGACTGAGAAAAGCTATCCCTAGACCAACAGGAAGTCAGGAGCACTATTGACAAGCATCTGTGGGAGTGATGAGATATAGGAGCAGCTGTTTCTAGAGTCATAATTAATAATTTGGACAACTGAGGCAAGTAACACAGAAAGTACCCTGAATTGATTTTGTAATTCATCATGGGAAAGTAATAGAAGATGTAATTAATACAAATTCAATTGAGTTGAAAGAGAAATGAGTTGCTGTAAGAATGGTTTCTACTGAAGGAGAAAATGTGTTAAATATTAGTGGCTTCTAAATGTTAGAGACCTAGGGAAATGTTCTAATTCTTCTACTCTAGTTATTACTCTGTTCATTCCTATTGTGACTTTAAATTGTAGATCCTCTGATTAGGGAATCCAGTCTCTGAAACATAATAAAAACTTTGATTAGTTTGTGATGATACGGAACAGTTTATTCCTTTGAAAGCAGGGAGTAGTGATATTTTTAGTCTAGGACTAAAAGCAACACAAAACATATTTTCCTATGCTTAGAACCCTGAATGGGAACAGTACCCAAAAACAATTAATTAAAAAACAAAAATATCTTGTTAACATTGGTACAGACTAATTGGTTCATTATTGCTGAACATTAGTCACTTCACATGTATATACATCTATGTGAAGGATGTCAAATACATTGGAATTAAGTAGCTCTTCAAATACTGAGAAATACGTACAAATATGGTGCCAACTTTATATTTCAGTGCAACATATCCGGGTAGTCATTAGGAGCATAGATTAAGAGGTAGAACAGATCTTAGGGGTCATCTAGTCTAACACTCGTTTTATAGAGGTCTATTCTATTCAATTGTTATTGGACCACAGTGTATAAAGGGTCTTTTAACTATTCTCAATTTAATTAGCTTTTAATTAGCTCAAAACTCTTGCTGGAGGTATGCTCAGGTAATGAATCACAAGTTGGCTTACAATTCCCATGACTGCATTCAAAGCTATCCATCCAACAAATACTTGTTCATCAGCTGCAATATGTAATACACTTGTCTAGGCACAAGGGGTAACAAGATATGCAAGGATAAGCAAGAAGTGGATCCCATTTTCACCTAACATTATAATACAATCGGTAAACCCCCAAACAGAGACAACTATAATAGAAATTAAGTCATTGTGGGATTGCAAGAGGGAGATATCACTTTCATTTGGGGAGATCAAGGAAAGTTCCATGGGTTTTGAAGAATGCCTAACATTAATAGGGGAGGAAAGAAGAAAGAAGGCATTTTGGGTGAAGGGAGAATATAAACAAAGCCAAAGTGGAAAAGCAAGGGATAATAGCCAGTCCAGTTTATTTGAAACTGAGATCCCA
The DNA here is from genome assembly GCA_011680675.1 of Gymnobelideus leadbeateri. Classification (NCBI taxonomy): domain Eukaryota; kingdom Metazoa; phylum Chordata; class Mammalia; order Diprotodontia; family Petauridae; genus Gymnobelideus; species Gymnobelideus leadbeateri. Next base: position 276,641 of record WOXC01009667.1, read on the forward strand.
GTCAAATTCATTTAAAATAGAGAAGATGTGATAGGGAATAAGGTAAGCTACAGTTGGAAAATTAGTTTGGATACAGGCCGTGGCTAGCTTTAACTGCCAGGAGAGTTTGGATTTTGTTTGGTAAGCAACAGGGAAGGGAGCCATTTGAATAATTTGATCAGGTAAGAGATTGATGAGAGCTGTACATGAGAAAGATGAATTAAGGCATCAGACTTCGACTAACTGCCTCTCCTTTGCATTTATCACACTTGAATTGTTGAGTAATGGAGACGAGGTGGTGAAAACCAAAATGAGAGGTGAACATGATCTCAACAAGGCAACTTCCAAACATGTTGGCAAGCAGCATGTGAAACTAAATGAATCAAAAACTGCTGGATATTGGGTACATAGTTTCTACTTTAGATATTTTTCTTTTGCCAAAGACAACTCTCCCAAACCACCTTTACTTGTCTTAACTTTTTATTTTCTTTGCTTTTTACCCTTTGAGTGTTGTGGACTTTCCACTACACAAGTGGTGTCAAACTCAAATAGAAATGGAGGCTGCTAAACCCTACATAAGGATACCTGGGAGGGAGCATATTGACTTAGAAAACCACATATTAACATTATCTATGTTATATTGTATTTTTTGTAATTTTGTTATATATTTCCCCATTACATTTTTTTTTTTTGCTTTTTGGAGGGCGATTGGGATTAAGTAACTTGCCCAAGGTCACACGGCTAGGCTTTTGTGTGTGTTAAGTGTCTGAGGCCAGATCTGAACTCAGGTCCTCCTGACTCCAGGGCCAATGCTCTACTTACTGTGCCACCTAGCCGCCCATCCCCATTACATTTTAAACTGGTTGGTGTGGATCACATGGGACCATATTAAAAACTTCTATACTACAATACAATGTTGTTGCTACTGCTACTATTTACTACTGCTACTATTACAGTGACCATTATTATTATTATCGTTACTACTACTACTACTATTACCACCACCACCACCATGGCTACTAATGTTACTATTACTATTTATTATTGAGTAGTAATATTATGGTAAAATGGTGCCTGTGTAAGTTTGGGCAAGTCACCTAACTTTTCATGGTCCTTACTTTATCTATGAGCTTAGAGAGTCAGATCAATCATGCTAGCCCTCTTCCCCCTCAATCCCCCCAATAAATTCCAGTTGCTCCTGATTACTTCCAGAATCAAATAGTCTTCTGGTTGGCATTTAAAGTGTTCCATAACCTGTCCTATTACTAGGTTTCAGTATTTTTTTTACTACCTTCCACCCTCTTCACAATCCAGCTGCACCTTGAACATGAGACTCCATTTTCTTTGTGCTTTTATATTTGTGGGTTCTTTGCCTGGAATGCTCTCTCTCATCACCTCACTTCTAGTTTACCTGGCTTCCTTTAAGTCTCAGCTGAAATCCCAACTTTTGTAGGAGGTTTTTCTCATGCCCTTTAAATGCTAGTTCTCCCCCCTCTGAGATTACCATTTACTTCTATGTATCTTATATGTACCTAATGATTTACATATTGTACCTCCCATTAAAATGTAAGCTCCTTGAGAGTGACTACTCTCTATCACTTTGTTTTTAACTATAGTACTTAGTATCATCCTGGGAAAATACAGCTAAGTGCTTTTAGTGCAAATAATGAATTCCCTGAAATGGTTGCATTATTCAAATTTGCACTTCCTATTTCCATTGGGCCTGATCTAATTACCATATTTTAGGCAAAGGGGACAATAGATGCAAAGACTAAGAGGCAGGAAACTGAGTTTACCTTAAGGAACACAGATAAGGACCAGCTGGTAGGATCACAGAGTTGAGATGTTATAATGTCCAGTGAGGCCAGAAAGATAGGTTAAGGCCAGGTAGTGAGGGGTTTTAAAAACTAAAAAATGTTGATATTTTATCCTGGGGGCAATAGAAAGCTGGTTGAGTTGTCTGAGCAGAGAAGTCACATTTTCCGATCTGCCCTTAAAGAAAGTTACTTTGGAATAAGAATAGACAGCAAGGAAACAAAGCTACCACTCTTTGTAGATGATGTGGTGACATATTTAGAGAAAATCAGCTAAAGAATATCAAGAATCAACTAAATCAACTAAAGAATATCAACTAAAAGCTAGTTGAAACAATTGGCAACTTTAGCAGAGTTGTAGAACATAAAATAAACCCACATAAATCATCAGTATTTCAACATATACCAACAAAACCAAGCAGGGGAACATAGAAAGATAAATTCTACTTAAAATAACTGCGCAATAAAAATATTTAGGAATCTAGCTGCCAAGACACAGACAGGAACTATATGAACACAAAAAATGCTTTCCATAGAAATAAAGACAGATCTAAATAAATGGACAAATATTAATTGCTCATGGGTAGATAGAGCCTACATAATAAAAATGACAATCAAAAAATAAAAAAAAAATTCATCAAGAAGAACAAAAGGTCAAGAATGTCAAGGGAATTGATGGGAAAAAAAGTGAAGAAGGAGACTTAGTGATGCCAGATCTCAAACTATACTACAGAGTAGTAATCATTGAAACAGTCTGGATAAGAAATAAAGTAGTTGATCAGCGGAATAGATTAGGCACAAAAGATACAGAAATAAATGATCACAATAATCTAGTGTTTGATGAACACAAAACCCAAGCTTTTAGGTAAAGCCCTCACCATTTGACAAAAATTGCTGGAAAAACTAGAAAGCAGTTTGGAAGAAACTAGGCATAGACCAAACTTTCACACCATATGCCAGGAGAAGATCAGAATCATAAAGCATAATATCATACATTAGAGAAGCTCAAGGAAAAGTTACTTATCAGATCAATGGATAAGGGAAGAGGTTATGACCAAACAAAAGGAAGAGGGGTTCATTGGAGGTAAAATGGATAATTTTGATTATAGTAAACTAAAAGGGTTTTGCGCCAATGAAATCAATGCAGCCAAAATTAGAAGCAAAGAAGGAAACTGGGAAAAAATCTACTGCAAATTTCTTGGATAAATGTGTTATCTTTCAAACATACAGGGAATTGATGCAAACATAAAATAAGAGCCATTCCCTAACTAATATATGGTCAAAGGATATGAACAGGCAGTTTTTTTTTTTTTAAGAAATCAAGGCCATCAATAGTGAAATGAAAAAATGCTCTAAATCACTAGTTAGAAAAATGAAGATTAGAAGCACTCTACAGTAGCACAGCACACCTCTCAGATTGACTAACATAACAGAAAAGAAAAATGGCAAATACTGGAGATGTGTAAAAATAGGGACACTAATGCAGTGTTATTGGAGTGGTGAACTGGTCCAACAACTTTGGAGAACAATTTGAAACCATGTCCGTAAGACTATAAAACTATTCATACACTTTGACATAGTAACACTGCTACCAGGTTCATGTTTCAAAGTCATCAAAGAAAAAGGGGAGAGGGAATCACATGTACAAAAATATTTATAGCAGCTCTTTTAGTGGTTGCAAAGAAGTGGAAATTTAAGGGATGCTCATCAAATGAGGAATGGCTGAACAAGTTGTAGTATATGATTGTGATAGTTTAAGAAAAACCTGTAAAGACTTATATGAACTAATGCAAAATGAAGTGAGCAGAATTGGAGAATATTTTACACAGTGACAGCAATATTGTAAGGATGATCAACTGTGAATATGCATAGTCTAATGGGGAAGGGTGGACAATATGCAAATAACTGTACAGACAAGATTATTTATAGAATAAATTAGAGATCTCTGAAAAAAAGGCATTAAGTTTAGGAGGTCTAGGAAAAGCTTTTTGTACAAAGGACTTTAGCTGAGACTTGAAGGAATCCAGGGAATCTATGAGGTGGAGAGTATCCCATTCATAGAGGATATTTAATACAAATTGAGACATGAAGAGTCATGTACAAGGGTCAGCTAGGAGGGCAATATCACTTGATCATATATGTGAAGGGGGGAATAAGCTATATGAAGACTAGAAAGTTAAGAAGGATAAGGTTATGAAAGATTTTACAAGCCAGGCAGAGGTATTATTAGTTGATCCTGGAGGTAATAGGGAGCCATTGGAGTTTATTGGTGTGTGTGTGTGTGTGTGTGTGTGTGTGTGTGTGTGTGTGTGTGTGTGTGTATGTGTGTGTGTGTGTGTGTGTGTGAGAGAGAGAGAGAGAGAGAGAGAGAGAGAGAGAGACAGAGAGAGACAGAGAGAGAGACAGAGAGAGAGACAGAGAGAGACAGAGAGAGAGAGAAAGAGAGAGAGAGAGACAGAGAGAGAGGGACAGAGAGAGAGGGACATGGTCAGACAAGTGCTTTAAGATTATTTTGACAGATGGGTAGGAAATGGACTGGAGTGGGGAGAGTCTTAAGGCAGAGAGACTCACCAGCAGGTTATTTCAATAGTTCTAGGAATTGAGGTGGTGAGGTCATGTACCAGGGTAGTGGCAGTGTCAGAAGAAAGAAGAAGGTAGACTCTCTCTCTCTCTCTCTCTCTCTCTCTCTCTCTCTCTCTCTCTCTCTCTCTCTCTCTCTCTCTCTCTTTCTTTCTCTCTCTCAATTACAAAGGCAGAATTGGTAGCACTTGACAAGTGATTGTATATCAAGAATGGGAGGGAGTGGTTGAGTATGAGACATCTAGATTGTGAGCCTGGTTGGCTAGGAGGATGGTGGTACCCTTGACAAGTAGTAAGGTAGGCGGAGAACAAAGAAAATAGCATCTGGGAAGCCCAGAGAGGAGAGATATATATCATAACCAAGTTGATTTAACATTATTACCACTCATTCCCTATGCTTATATCCATCTAGCTCTATCTACTATTCCCTAAGCTCAGCATTTCTGACTTTGAACAACTTGTTTCCTGTACTTGGAATCCATTCCCTTCTTCCATTTGTGATGTTTAGTTCTATCCAGATTCACCTTATGTGCTACCTCTAATTAGGAGATTTTCCCCTATTCCCCTAGTTGTCAGAACTTTCTCTTTTCACAGATTATCTAGTTTTTGGGAAAATAGATTGAAAATAACACAGGTTCTGGAGTCAGAAGATCTGAATTCAAATGTCACCTTGAAGACTGACTACCTGTGTGATCTTGGGCAAATCACTGAATTTCTCTAGGACTCAGTTTCCTCAAATGTAAAATGATGGGGTTGGAATAGGTAGCCACTAAGGCTTCTTTCAACTCAGAATGAAGACTCTGCATCTTATTTTTACAATGTAGAAGAATGTAAATGACTTGAGTGAAGAAACTGTTCATCTCCATCATTCTGTTCTCAATGCCTATCGTAGTACTTTGCCTATAGAGAGCTTTTAAGTGCTGATTGAATAAAACAAAAGTAGCCTTGACCTTGCAACTTTATTTTCCTTCACATCAAAACAAGCTTGTCTAAAAGACCTTTTTCAACAATTCTGGTTGGTATTCACAGGGAGATTGTGGGAAGGAATGGGAACGAGAATATATTAAACACCTACTAACCCAGGCACTGCCCTAAGTTCTATACAAATATTTAAAATGTTTCTTCCTCCCTTTCTTGCTTTACTTCACTCCCTGACCTCTACATACCATTTCCCCTTATATATCCTCCTTTTCTGGACAGGATGTCTCAGTCTATTAGAGTGTGTCTTCAGTCACCATCCCTTTAACTTTCTAGACTAAAATATTCCCAAACCAAAGATTCTACTTAATGGATTAACCATGAACATGTTAGACTGGGCCACCACTTCACTATGTATGTTGTCTACCCATTAAAATGTAGGTTCTTTGAAGGCAAGGACTGTCTTTGATTTTTTTTTTTATCCCCAGCACTTAGTACAGAGTTTGACACTGAATAAGCTCTTAATGAAAGCTATTTATTCGTTCATAGCCATATGGTCAAAGCAATGAAAAGCACAAAACAATATGAGGTTGGTGAGAATAAATTTCATAGGAACTTGCCTCTTATGGACCTTCAAACTGCAGTGCAGGGATAGTAAGGACAGTTCCCTTAGAAGTGCCATATGGTGATGAATTCTGACATAATTTTTAGAAAAGTCAATGACCTAGAGCAACAGAATGAGCTTTAAACCAAATACAATTAGACTGTCCTTAGAAATGCATGTCATGGCTATGCATTTTTTCCAAGAATATTTTCATTTAAAGTCTAATTAGTTGGTGATGGGTTTTTAAAGAAATTCTTAAAAAAGAAAATTGGAGTATGTATTAAAATTGCTCAAAATTAATGATTATATTAGAGTTCATTTTATTCCAGGCACAATTTTTTTCCCTGACAATTCCCCAGTAATAAAAGTGTGCGATTGTGTTTCCACGGAAATATTATTACAGTATTAAACCGATGACATTTCCTCTCACTTAAGAAAAATAATGAAATGTAATTGACTCCAACAGCACTTTAGTTCTGTCAAAGTTAGTTCCCTGAATAAGCCCTTTTAACATCACTTAAACAACTTCAGTCTCTTATCCAAACTATAGATTTAGCTTTATTTATTTTTTTTCTTTTCAACTAATTCAATGTACCAATTGCTTCTGCCTTTGGGAGAATTTGTGTTAATTATAAGAAAATGAAACAGAAAAAACCCTAGGGAACTTTATACTATCAACTACCTGAATGTTTATTCCATTTTGGGTGACAAAGTTTCTACTTAATGGATGAACTATGAGCTCAGTCATAGGAAATGAGACAATTCTGACTCTTTAATTGGGGATGGTTGCATTTACTCTTTTCTCACAAATTGTAAAGACAGTATAATGTCTGTAGGCCACTGCATTGCCAGTGATTGATTTAAACAAATTATTGAAGGGGGAGGGAGACTAAAGATTAAACTGTACAGTATTTGAAAATTCCACCAAAGCATAATTTATTGAAGGTTAAAGCCAGTGAACATAATGACTCACATATTTATACTTTACAGTTTTCACACACACCTTCAAATATTGTTTGATATCTTCAAACAGATTTCTAACTAGATTGGTGCACATAGGGTTCTCCACTCCTCTCCATGGGCAGGACAACTTAATTTAAAGTACTCTCTTATGTATTCTCAAGCAGCCTAAAACAACTGAGTTTAGCACCTTGTTAGAAGGACTAATTACTTAACATAGGAAGCATATGATCTTTCCAAATGTACTTCAATGTTACCCTATCCTCTGAAAAGTTGCACCTCAGGCAAAGTTTTCCCTGGTGAGGCCCTTTGATCATCTTCTCTTACTATAGATGAGAGACTCCCAACCAGGGTAATCCCAGTGTCCTTCAGTCTCACCTTATGATACTGTTGCTTGAGGGCTAGTTTACTGCCATAGAATGATGTCCAGGGTCCTTGTATTTTAAAATCAATTTGAGGGTACATTTCATGGAAATTATCCTAGGCACATTTGGTGAAACTTGTCTAGGGCACAAAAATTTCTAGTTATAACTTGGTTCATAAAAACAAGACTGTGAAACTGGTAGGATAAATACTTTCTCATTTTAGCAAATGAAGGCTCTTAGACGACAACTTGACCAAACTTGCATATCTAGAGAGATAAAAAAAGCTGCAAGAACCCAATTGCCAGTGAAAAGTCATGTTAATCCATGTAAAATATGTATGTGCAAGTTGGCTTCATAGAATCATAGCATGGTAGATCCAGAGCTGAACTAAAATCATTTAGTTTAACCCTCTTGTTTTACATATCAAGAAACTGAGGCTTATGGAGGTTCAGTGACTTGCCCAAAGTCCCTTAGGTAGAGAGTGTCAAAGGTGAGATTTGACCCTTGGTCTTCTGCGTTCAGAGCTCCCAGATGATTTTTCATGTTGATTCCACAAGAAATCAAAGACAACAAAACAAAAATCAGCTTCCATGTAAAAAAGAAGCAACAAAGGGTAATTTCATTATTATATCTGTTGTCTGAAGCCTTCAAGAGTATACTTAAATCCATGATGCCCAATGTCCAGGGCAAATAAAGATATTTTAATTGCCTAAATGGGACTTCCAGTTTGAAATAGTGCTTCTTACTTTGACTCTTGGTCCTCTACTGTACATACTTTTCCAGTAGTCAGGGGATTTTTTCAGGTGCATGTTTATGGAATTATCATAGGATCAAAGACTGATAGATTTAAAACTAGAAGGAACTTGAGAGCTCGTCTATTTCAGTTCCCTCATTTTACAAATGAAGTAACTGATGTCTAGGTTACATGGGTAGGAAACATCAGAAGCCAAGGTTGAACCCAGATCTAGTGCTTTTTCTAATGTATAATGCTGATTTTTAAAAAAGCCTTACACACACACACACACACACACACACACACACACACACACCATTATTCCCTGTTTTTCCAGGATATAATCTAGACTCTTACATAAGAATCCATAATTGTCTATAAACTTGACTATACTATTTTGAGGATTATATTCTTTTCACAATTTCTGGTACTCTGTACCCCTAAAAATCAGGATTTATCAATGGACTGGTATGTGTGTGTGTGTGTGTGTGTGTGTGTGTGTGTGAAAATATTCTATTCCTTAATGAAATGATGACAGTACAGTCAGTCTTCCTTCTCTTCTATGCCTTTACATCAGAATTGAGTGCAAGGATGCATTTGGTAATACCCCTAGAAACATTCTCCTGCATTGGGGATAGCATAGCAAGTATTAATAAATGCTGCTTAGAGAAAAAGAAAAGGTTGCAGTAGAGAGAACATGATGGGTCATGGTAATTGCACTGTGCAGATGGGTTGAAATTCTAGTGGAGAAACGACTCCATTACCATGCAACAATTAAAGTAGTTTCTTGGAAGAACAGCTGGGTGATGCCCTTTATCGACTATGGAGGATGCTAAGGAAAAGTTTCAGAGGAAAACAATTGAGGAATGCATTTCAGTATGTAAAACCAACGTGACACGGAGATAGTTAATTGCAGTGATTAGATTTTGGATTTTTAGTCTGCTCAAACATGGTCTTAACCGCTGTTCTCTTGAATATGCTTCAGATGATTTTTTTTTACTATCTTTCTGTGATTAAAATTATATCTGTGACTGGAAGTCTCCTCACCATCCACTTGAACCATGAAAAGAACATGGGGATCATGACCCTGCTGAAATGTATGATCAGAGAATAGTGAACTTTATCTTAGATTATTTATGTCCCTTTCATTACCACAAATGTCTTTTCAGTTAATGAGCATTATAGTCTTTTCATATGGTGACTCTATCTTTGAGGCCTGGGTTAGTGATACTTTTATAACATGCCCCTCCTAGTAATAGCTACTATTTTTAAAAATGGTACTTTAATGTTTCCTAAGAACTTTGAATGTACTTGGTCTTATTGGAGCCTTACAACTACCCCATGAGGAAGATGCTATAGGAGTTACTACTCCCATTTTATGGATGAGGAAACTGATGTTGGTTATACAGTTTGCTCATTGCAACATAGTTAATATGTACCAGAGGTCAGTATTTGAATCCAGGTCTCTCCTGAGTACAAGCCCAGTGCTTCGTCCATTATATCACACTGTTTCAGGTGAATATAGATATAAACTAGGGACTTGTAACCTGGCATTTGGCTATTTGTGTATGAATGAGAAAAAGCATTAAATATCTATTGTATGATAAGTTTTAACTTAGGCACTGAGAATATGAATAAAAAAAAACAGTCAGTGTGGGTTCTCTTATATTCATTTAAGGGGAGATACAAACAGGGGAGAAGTGGCCATGAAGGGAATTTTGGTCAGAATAATCACAAGAATGGTGAATGGAGTCACATGGAAATCAGCTGTCATGCCAATTCCATCATTGATTTAAATAGTTTCCAGAGGAAGAGTTAAAAAATGAAGGGGGATTGGGGGGTAGGTACAAGCAGATGGCAGGATGCCCAGAATGTATGAATTGATGGATGGATGGGAAATGAAGTATGGTCTGGGACACGCTAGATTTAGTCAGGTAAGTTCACACTTGCCCTACTTTTTCCAATTTCTTTTTTCCATCAGAAAAGTGTTTTGTAAACATTAAAGTGTAGCCCAAATGTTCCATTATTACTCCATAAATGTTTGCTGAGTGAAATTGAAATAGAAGTTTTCTTTTGTATCTATTTCAATTATATAACCTTTACAATTTCTGTAGAAATCTTTCAAATATAGATGAAGCCTTTAGCATAGAGTTCCTATAGATACCTTTCTTTAATCCAGTTAGTTAATTTTTATTTATATAATTACATAATAATTAATTAATAATAATTAACCCAAGTAAATTAATGCTATACATATTCCTCTGACCGGAGCTCTATTTTGATCATTTCAGTGTTGGACAAGCTTATATCATCTAAAACATTGTAGTAATCCCTTTGACTGACCATTATAAGGTAGAAAAGGGTAATTTTGTCCTTTCTGCTTTCTTGTATTTCCTCTCAGTCATCTTTGTAAGCCTTTAGTTTTTGCTTTAATGTGGCCTGCTAGAATGTTGCCTTCACTCTCATTCAGGGCAGCTTTATCATCTCTTAAATAACTTTTTTTGTTTGCTGAAGGGAATACCTATATCCCCAAAAGCAAGGCTCCCTCTACTATCAAGTTCTCCTTAGAACTTACATAATAGAACATATATATATATATATATATATATATATATATATATATATATATACATACACACACACACATATATATATATACATATATATATTTTTTTCCTTGAGGACAGGTTTGTACTTTGTAACCCTAATACCTAGTACAGTGCCTTATACCCATTAAGTATTTAATACAAAGTTTGTCAAATGAATGAAACTGGCTTCTAAATTAATTAGAGGAAATTTAGAATGATTTCAAACAGGACTGATCTCACACAGGGCAGATAGCTAACTATGTGATGTGATGTTATTTTAATATGTATAGGTGTGTAGAGGAGGATATGGAAGAGCAGACAAGATAGATGCCTTTGCAAAATATCTCTCCTACCTTCTTGCTGATGCCAGAAATTTATTCAACAAGGCAAGAAAGCATTTCATCCTTCAATTAGAGATAAGGTTTTAAATATAAATATCCTAGAAAGGTAATACATTATCTTAAATTTCACACTAAAGTGAAAATGACTGACGCCGAAACCTTTCCTGAGTGCAGATTTAGAAAAAAAGCAGGAGAGGGAATAGCTTGAAGGTACTAGAAACTTGAAAAGAACATTAGGACTTTCTGGGAAGAAGAAAAAGAGTTCAGAAAGTCAAGCCAACTAGGGAAACGAAAACAAACTTCATTCATTAAACAATTTTGACTAGGGCTTAGAGTTAGTCCTACTTATATGCTGAGATCCAAAAGAATCTGAATATAAACCCTGTTAGAATTGGAATAGAAGTATCTGAAAGTTATAAATCAGCTATGCAAATTATCATATCCCCTAGACTTCAAAGAAATAAGGTGGTGAGCCAGTGTGCATTGCAATGAATTCTTCTTCCTCATATCTTTTTGTTATCTAGGGAATTTCATTTTGTAGGAAGGCTGTGATTCAATCTATCTGCAAGAGATGCATGTTTATTCTTAGACTTATGTCATAGTAGAAAAAGAAGGAGTGTGGCCTTGAAAAAAATAAAGGACAGGCTGATAAAAAATATGCAGGTCTGAAATAGTTTGTGGACAAATCAATGAGGCTAACCTAAACAGGAAGAAGTATAGAACCCATGGATCCCTCTTTGCCTATGTGGGCCCCAAGAAAATCCATCCTAGGTTCAAAGTACTTGCTGTTTTTTCATTCATTTAAAACTATTGGGGCAGCTAGGTGCACAGTGAATAGAGCACTGGCTCTGGAGTCAGGAGGACCTAAGTTCACATCTGGCCTCAAGACACTTAAAACAAAAACTAGCCATATGACCTTGGGCAAGTTACTTAACCCCAATTGCCCTCCAAAAAAAAACAAAAAACAATAAACAAAAACAAAACCCAAACCCAAAAAACAAAAAACAAATAATCCAAAAAAAACCAAAACCCATTTAAAACCATAGCTCATGAACCTCCTCTAATGTCTTCACCTTTATTAGTCAAGCAGAGGATGAAATTATTTCAAAGTAGAGATATTTAATGAAATAATGTTGCAATAAAAGGAGCAGAAGAACTTTCATAAACCTAGAACACACTCTCCCACAAATTTACATGCCACCAATAAGAAGAAAAATGTATGCTGTAGAGGGATATACATGGGAGTGTGGGAGCACATGTAAGGAAGACTTGTCATCACTATGTTTGTATGTGTAGGAACACAAAAAAGAAAACTCAAATGACCAGGGCACATGCATGTATGCTGGGAATATGTTTGACCATTGACCAATGTGGAAGGACAGCTAATTCCTCAGATGCTATAGGACTGTTTCGTGTCATGGTACCAGCTGTTTTCTATATGATGCTAAATGGCATTCTCTGGGCATCCTGTCTCTGGTGCTGTTTGCCATTCTTTCTCTTTTCTGTAGCTAATCTTGCTGTGTCCACTATTTAGGCCTCTTCTATGGTTTCCATCTGAAGTGTTAATGTTACTCTTCACTGCTACATGCCTTTCATCTTTGCTTCTGTCTGCTAGTATGCTGTGACTAGCAAGCTTTTCCTTGATGAAGGTTGGCTGAAAGCTCTTTAGTCATTGTAGAAATCATTGTATGAATTACTACATTGGGTACATTCTACCCCTTGTAGAAGTCATTGTATGAACTACTAAATGGGGATAAAGGGCAGTTGAACAGTCAGACAACCCCACTTCCAGTCCATCCTTAGATTGTCTATTCTTTCAGTTTACTGTGTCTGATATTGAATTAAAGTAATCATTCCAAATCAATATCTAACTTAGCTGGAGAAGTTCCTTGGAAATGTAGCTTAACACATCATGGGGATTCTGTGCCCCCAAAACCCATTTCACGGAGTTCTAAAGAACACCTGCAAAAGCTATGTAAATGAAACCCACATTATCCCTAAGATCATTTCAGGATTATCCTGCAAAATGAATCTATACAAACATAAAAACATATAAGTGAAAGGGACAAAGTCATTGTCTTTCATTCCCCTGGTCTGTCTTCCTGACATCATTAGGTAGATGTGACCTATGGAAGGCAACAAAATGCCTGGGATTTGAGTTACCTTACAGGAGAAAAAGGAGAGGCTTAGTTTGGGCTATTATAGGAAGGAAAGTGACTTGAAGAGGTTAAGGAAGGAAGGAGCACTAAAATGTTTGAAAGTGAAAGTTACATTAGAATTATTGCTCATTTGAGGGAAATGATAGTGGTCCCAGTGCTGTAAGCATTGAACAAGATGTATTATTTCCTTAAGAAACAGACCCATAAGAAATATTTGAAAATAGGTATGTGGCTTTACTTCCTTTAATACAATGAATTTTATATTTTAAAAACCATATCAATGTGTCATGATTTTGAGAAATGCTGGGGTCTATGCCCCAGAAACTCAGAGAATTTAAAAGCCAATAATTGGCTATAAGACATCTGCAATAACAGTTCTCTTTACTGGCTAAGTGCATGTTCTTCAGTCATAAAATGATAACGTGTGAAAGAGAAAGCAAGAAATAGGACTAGAAGATAAACGGTGAGAAACTTTGAGCCTGAAGCCTAGAAAAGGAGTTATTTTTCTATTGGTCTAGTGGTAGGCAGGAAGAGTTGGAATAAAATTTTTTATCCTGGATATTTTTCCTAGATGGGAGCTTGTCTTCTGCGTGAGACTAGATGAAGATACCCATATAATTCTCAGAATCAATTTATTGTGTGGGCTATAAGGCATTACATGAAATACTGCTGTTGTTTTTTTGTTTGTTTGTTTGTTTAGGAAGGGTAACTTGACACCAAAGAACCCACTGCATAATGTCAGGAGATCCATGAAGGAATAAAAGTACATTCTGTGATGCTTTGATGGACGTGTGTTCCTATCCTTTCTGAGGGATTTTTACCCATTGTTGTTGTTCAGTCATTTCAGTCTTGTCAGACTCTTCATGACCCTATTTGGGGTTTTCTTGGCAAATACTGTAGTGGTTTGCAAATTTCCTTCTCCAGCTCATTTTACAGAGGAAGGAACTGAAACAAACAGGGTGAAGTGACTTATCCAGGGTCACACAGCTAACTAAGTGTGTGAGGCTAGATTTGAACTCAGGAAGATGAGTGCCAGGTCTGGCCCTCTATCTACTATTCTACCTAGCTCCCCTTTTTACCCATGTCCTTCCATGAATCATGTATAGGGAATCCATGCAACTCAATGATTCCATAAAGATGCCTAAAAATATCAAGAAGCATATTAAAAAATTTCTTTTGGAGCGGCAATTGGAGTTAAGTGACTTGCCCAAGGTCACATGGCTAGTTTTTTTTTCTTAAGTGTCTTAAGTTACATTTGAACTCAGGTCCTCCTGACTCCAGGGCTGGTCCTCCATTCACTGCACATAAGAGATTTTTGGCTACAGAGGAAGCTGTGAGATGATAGGTGGGTTTGGGTTAAGAAAACTCCCTGTTTCTGTTTTATATAAGAAAGTTTATAGTTAAGCTAAAGATCAATATGAAGACTGATATTTACATATACCTGAAAATTAAAAATACTTACAAAACTCTTTGCTGGTATTCACCAAGTTACTTTGGTATTATAAAATATGTATTTAATTACCTCAGGTGAGCAATTGGAATGTCATCCCATTGAGTGCTAAGGACCAGTGATTGTCAGCTCATTCTCTCAGTTATTTGTATCACCCATCACTGGAGGATACTTGGGCTTAACAGGCCAGATCTTTCTAGTTCCCTCTTTCCTGTTAGCACTAATCCTTTGGTTGGTGGCAGTGCTTGTTTAATTAGTCCAAGAATATTGGTGTGCATTTAGACAACTAGACTCTTAGTTCAATATCACTACTTACTCAAGCTATTCAAGAACTATTCTGCTACATATTATCTGAGGTCAATCCAAAATACATATTGCGCCTATTTTTAATTATAGTATTAGAAAAGGAATAAAACAAAACACATTAAAGTATCCAAGAGAGTGAAATGGGCCAACTAGGTGGTACTTTGGATAGAGTACCTGCACTCAAATCCCTGTTTGCCTCAGTTTTGTCATCTGTAAAATAAACTGGATAAAAACAAAACAAACAAACAAACCTAAATCAAAACAAAAAACAGCAAACCACTCCATTGTCTTGCTGAGAAAACCCCAAATAGGGTTATGAAGAGTTGACTGTGACTAAAAAATGACTGAACAACAATGGACTGAAGCACCTTGCCCACATTCAACAGACAGTAAAAAAGATAAAACATAAGAGCTTAAAGAGACATAATCCAAGTGCTCAAACTAAAGCAAAAAAAAAAAGATAGCATGGAGAAATACAGTAGCTGTGGAGTCAAGAAGACATTAGTTAGAGTTCTGACACATCTTGGCTTTGTTATCTAGAAATAGATTGTATATCTTAGCGCTTGAGATCAGAGGTATCAAATGGGGCCCACAATCCACCTAAGTGGGGCCAAACCAGATTAACATGTAATTGAGAAATGTTTAACAAAATAAATAAAAGATACAATAAAACAGATGATGTTAATATGTGGTTTTCTAAATCAATATTCAGCCCACAGGGATCCTTATATGCTATTTAGTGCCCCCTTCCCATTTCTATTTGAGTTTGACACCCTGCTCTAGACAGTTCTCCAAGACTTAAGTTGCAGAGAAAGTACCAGCCTTGGTAATCAATCAATCAATAAACATTAAGTACCTGCTATGTCTCAGGCACTGTGCTAAGTGCTAGAGATATATACAGAAGCAAAAGACAGTCCATACCCTCAAGAAACTTACAATCTAATGTGGAAGAGAACATGCAAAGAAATTTATATTTAGCAAGCTATTTTTAGGAAAAATGGGAGGAATGCCCTCACAGAGGAGTTTGCTTTATCGATGAAATCACAAGTCCAACCCCTAACCCAATCCCTAGCTATCCTACTGCTATAAGAAGTGGAAGAAAACATTAGCTACTCATGCAACCCAATGGCTAATCTCAGGTCTTCCCCCATTTGCTTCACAATGGAATTGACTCTAGAATCATTATACTTAGTGCTAATAGAAAACTTGGAGTGGGGGGGGGGTGGAGCCAAGATGGTGGAGTAGAAACAGCACTTCTACAGTGATCCAGCCCACACCACTTCAGAATCATGTAAAACGGGACTCTGAACAACTTCTGGAGCCCCAGCACCCACAAAACGACACAGAAAAGCTAACCTCCTGCTGAGGACAGCCCAGCAGCCCGGCAGGGAACAGCCAGAGCAGAGCTCTGGGTGCCAAGCCCAGGACCATGTGAGTCAGAGGTTTTAGCCGCAGGGCAGCCTGACCAGCAGCCTGCTGGAGGGACCCCAGAACACCAGTAGCTGTGGCTTTTCCATAATTAATAACACATAGGTGCCTAGGACAAAGTGAGGGGTTAGTGCCCTATGGACTTTGGGACCAGTATTTGGGGATCACGCTGGCTTCTTCCCCTGGGGGCAAGAAGTGGCTTAGGAGCTGCAGCATAGTTGCCACTTTGCAGCTGCAGTTGCAGCTTCAGCTCCTGGCCTGCAAACTGTAGAGGGATCTGGCAATCAGTCTTGGGGCTAATCACTCTTGCTTTAACCTCCCTGGATCTGGGTTGTGGTCTGGGGTGGAGGTCTTGGGGTGTGTGTCTAGCTTGCCAGAGTGTGTGGGGGCTTCAGTGAGGGCACCCAACTAATACCTCTGGCAGTTGAGAAGACCCCAATGTTTGGGACGGAAGCTCCCCTGTCTGGTGGCAGAGTCCTACTGTGGCAACAAGCCCAAAAGTCAAGTAATTAAGTGGTAGCATGCCTGGGCAAAGGAAACAAAATAAAGAGGATCAAAGCATGGAACAAACAGGAGGAGGACTGTGGGGTCAGAAATCCTGCACCAAAAACCCCAAATAAAAATATGAGCGGATTACAAGCCATAGAGGGCCTTAAGAAGGATTTTAAAAACCAAATAAGAGAAGTGGAGGAAAAATTGGGAAGAGAAATAAGAAGGATGCAGGAAAAATATGAAATGAGAGTCAACAGCCTGACTGAGGAAAATAATACTTTGGAAAATAGACTAACTCAAATGGCAAAAGAGGCTCAGAAAGACAATGAAGAGAAAAATGCCTTAAAAAGCCAAATTTGCCAGATGGAAAAGGAATCTCAAAAGCTCACTGAGGAGATTCATTCCTTCAGAATTAGACTGGAACAAATGGAAGCTAATGCCTTTATGAGAAATCAAGATGCTGTTAAACAGATCCAAGCAATTGAAAGAATAGAAGGTAGTGTGAAATATCTCATGGGAAACACCAGTGATCTGGAAAATAGATCCAGGAGAGATAATTTAAAAATGATTGGCCTACCTGAAAGTCATGATCAAAGAAAGAACCTAGAAATCATCCTTCAAGAAATTCTCAAGGAAAATTGCCCTGATGTTTTAGACCCAGAGGGCAAAATAGAGGTTGAAAGAATCCAGAGGGTATATGGGCATATGAATACATATGTGAATGTCTGTATATATGTTTAAAGGTATACATGGATAGAGGGCACAGGTCAATTTGGTGGGAAGGGATGATACTTAAGGGGTTAAGAGGTGAGAGAGGAATGTGGCAAGAGGAGATGCAGAGATGGGGTGGGGTAAACTATCTCATGTAGAAGAGGCAAGAGGAAGTAGTTGTAAGGGAGGGGAAGAACAGGAAGGCAAAAAGGCAAAATCATATTCTCATTGAATTTGGCTCAGGGAGAGAATGATATACATACTAAATGGGATATCTCACCCTGCAGGAGAACAGGGGGGAGGGGGGAGGATGGAGGGGAGGGTATGCTGGGGGGAGGAGAGGTTGGAGGCACCTTCTTTTGAAGAGGGACAGGATCAAAGTAGGGAATGGACCAGGTTGGGGGTGGGATGGGTGGGAGGGAAATGTAGCCAGTTTTTTACAGTATATCTACTATGGTAATGTTTTGCATAGCTATACATGTACAACATATACTGAATTGCTTATCTTCCCGGGGGAAGTGGGTGACAAGGGACGAGGGAATGGATCTGGAATTCGAAGTTTTAAAATTAAATGTTTCAAATATATATAAATACTATTGTTAATACTCTTATGTATGTAATTGGGAAATAAGATGTGTGCAGGCATTGGGGCACAGAGATTCACCTTGCCCTAATGGCAAAGTCGAAGGGGGTATGGGAGAAAATATGGGAGAGAGCAGATTGGATAAGGGGATAACCTGTGGGACTGCTATTCTGGGGTGGTGGGTAGGGGAAAAAATGTAATCTGGTGGAAATGAATAATGTAAACCAGAAGTTAATAAAGCATTTTTAAAAAAGGAAAAAAAAACTTGGAGCATATTGAGTTAAACTCCTGTGTTTAGTAATGAAAAATACTTAAGGTCACACAGACGAGTAGCAGAACCAATACTCTAATCTAGGTCCTCTACCTCCAAGTTTGAAGTCCTTTCCATTATACCATGCTGATCCCCAGGTCCATTAATACATTTGCTGATATATAATGAAGGAAATTATTTAATTGTCCATTTAGGAGCCCTCATGAAGCATCTGTGTTTGTCCAGGAACATTATATCTTCTGGCTGTATTTTTGGAGTTAAACTAGGATTGGGTAGGTTTAATAAGAGATTTTATAGGTTTAATAAGAGATTAATTTCTAGGGTCCTACATCTTCCTCTGCCTTCTTATCCTAGAGTTAATTTCCACTAATTCTCATAGGTAAGCTCGACCTGGAACTTTACATTTTCTTCTCTTAGTAAACATGTAATTGAAGTATATTCTGTTTCAATTTTACCAGTAGAAAGGGTGTCTGGAAAAAATAAAAAGAAAAAGCAGGGCCTTTTAATTTAGGCTACTAAGTCTGTAGATGAAAGTTTTTATGGTTGTGTCCCAAAATTCTTAATACAGTTTTAAGCTTTAATAGATTAAAAGTTCACTCATATTTCTGTGTGTTTTTTTTCTAGTGAGTTTGTTCATGAAAAGCTGGTTTCAAGAAAGTGACTATACTGAAAAAAAATCTTAGCAGGAAATGACCAAAAGGTAAGGTCAATGATGTCTCTTAAATGAAACAAAGTGGAAATGGGGGATATATCACTATAGAAAGTGGTATCTTGCAGTTTCAGACATCTGGCAAACTATACCCTGTTGTTTCAGGTATTTTAAAAACATTTCATTTCAGGAGATTAAAATAGCAAATTTTTTAATGTATGTGTACTATTTAAAGAAATCCTTTACTTACTGATTATAAATGCCACATTTACTTTAAATTGTTTTTCCGGGTGGATATATTTGTATGAATGTTAACATTTTAATGTTATGGTATTAATCTTTCAACACAGATAACCATTCTATGCAATACTTTTGTTGCTCAAAGTAATTGTCAGTTGCTTAGATGCTAATTACTTAGAGAAAATGCAAATCTCTAATTACATGCTACATATTGTTATTTGCCATAGTTCAATGTGATTAGGGCTTTAACTTAAATTGGTTTCCAAGAACTGGAGGTATGCTGTATGTTTCACTAATGCAGATAGAATTCAGCCCTCTAACCAATATATATTGAAATATATATTATATATTGACAAATATATTGACCAAAGTGCCAAATAGAAAAAATTATCTTCCTAATGTCATGTCCCTATGGTCAATCTGTGTGAACCTAGAGTTTTTGGTGGCTCCTGGACTAAGGATTACATTGTAAAATAAGGTATTTGAACTAAATCAATCAATCAGTCAATCAACAAGTATGTATTAAGCATCTACCATTTGATAAGTATGAGGATTCTAGAACAAAAACAAATACTAAAGCAATCCATACTCACAGGGAGATAAATAATCTCTAAGGTCCTCTTCCACCCTTCTGTGAATCTTTTGCCTGCTTAACCTTATCTGTTATAAGAGTATCTTTTTATGTGCATATTATATGTAGGATATCCTATGATGCCTTCTTCTTATCTGTCTTGCCTCATTCTTCTTGCCTCTTTACAATGCCAAAGAACTACCTGCAAATGCCCAGTCATATTTTCCTTTCTCACTTCCCTTCTAATCTGTTATTTAGGCCTTAACAAAAAAAAAAAAATTATTAAGTACCTTTTGTTTGATCAGTATTGTGCTAGACACTCTGAGGGAAAAGGAAGAAGCCTAAGACATTATCTCTTCCTTAAAAAACAAAACAAAACAAAACAATAAACTTAGTCTAGATGGGCAGACAAAATATGCACATGAAAAAATAGAACAATATCAGGCGGTGTAAAACTAAATTCAATTTAATCAATATTTACCTACAGCTACTCCTATAATGTATAAGACATTATGGTAGGGGCCTAGGAGTGAAAGATGAAAAAGGAAACATTCTTTGTCTTCAAATAAGTAATAATATGGTAAAGGGATAAAGCATTCATGTGAGTAACTCTAATGCCAATGACAATGTGGTGAGTTCGTAGGATGCCTGTGACATGGACTATTTGTGTAAGTCATTTAACCTCCTGGGGTCCTCTCTAATTTTCTCTTTGGTCCAATGATGGAAGTTTGACTAGATGGCCTTAGAAGTCTTTTCCAGCTCTAGCTCTATGATTCTAAGGCAGATTGAGACAAGAAGAAAACATTTTGGGGAGTGAGAAGGGAAGATTAGGTAAAATTTGAAAGACATGAATTCACCATAGCTGTGCTTTGAAGGAAGATAAAGATATCAACAAGTGAGAAGTGAAGGGAGCCCACTCTGGGTATGGGGAATTGTCTATACAAAAGGAAAGAAATGTATGAAGAAATGGCTAATGGAAGGAGGGTGGTGTGTAATGGAAAGAGCATCAGGTTTGGAAGTGAAAGAAGGTCTAATCTTGATTATGCCTCTTCGTACCATTGTAATTTTGCTTAAGTTTTTTAGTTTTTCTTAAGCCTAAGTTTCCTCATCTGCAAAATGAGGATACTCTTAAGGTCCCCTTTCACTCTAGAACCCCATGATGTTTATTTTCTTTGAAAAAATAGACTATGCAAAGCAGAATATTATGAAATGTCTCTAAATGTAGATTGGAACCATAGCCAGTACAAGTACATGCTAAATGTTCTCCATTTTTCCTTAGGCAATGGGGAGTCACTGGCAGTTTT
The DNA here is from genome assembly GCA_011680675.1 of Gymnobelideus leadbeateri. NCBI lineage: Eukaryota > Metazoa > Chordata > Mammalia > Diprotodontia > Petauridae > Gymnobelideus > Gymnobelideus leadbeateri. The sequence goes on from WOXC01009667.1 coordinate 297,687, forward strand.
TGGTTAGGAGAATGATGTGATTAAGTTTCTCAATAGGCTGTACTATGAAGGATGTATTTAAGAGGCTACTAGGAGAACATTAAGGGCTAAAATGTGTGTTACAGACAATTTAGTGCTATTCAGGAAAATGGAATATCACCATGGGCCAGAATGATCAGGAAAGACTTAATGGGATAACAAGGATTAATAGAGATTTGAAGAGCAGAGTTTGAGTGGATGGAATGGAAGTGGAAAGGCATTCCAGACTTGGGGAATATAAGTGAAGGGAGCAGTAGTAAGAGTTAACACATCGAGGACAGTGAATCACCAGCAGCTGTGTTGGTTTGCAGACTTCTCAACCCATAAACGCCAAAGAGAAAGTGAAAGGTCAGTTGGGAACTCTTTTGGAAGAGAAGGAAAGAAGAGTGTGGTCTGGACCCTGCCTTGGGGTGAGAAGTGACAGAGACACTGAGGATGCAGCTACTGCCACTTGGCTTCCTCCAGAGCTCCTGGCCTGCAGATCATAGAGGGAGTGAGTGATCATTCAGAGGGCAATTGCTCTTGCTTTAACCTGCTTGGATCTGAATCATGGTCTTGGGTGCTGGTCCTGGGGTGTGTGGCCAGTGTGCCAGAGTGTGTGGGGGCTACAGAGAGGGCACCCTCCTAATAGCTCTGGCAGTTGTGAAAACCCCAGCAATTTGGGACAAAGTTCTCTCCATTCTGAAAGCAGATTTCTACTGTGGCAAAGATCTCAAAAGTCAAGTAATTGACTGGCAACATGAGCAAGCAGAGAAAAAGCAATCTGATCATAGATTCCTTTTTCAGGAACAAAAAGTATCAAAATATGGAATGGGAGGAAGACAACAAAGTCAGAACTCCTGCATCAAAAGCTCCCAAGAAAGATATGAACTGGTGATAGGCCATGGAGGAGCTAAAGAAGGATTTTGAAAATCAAATATGAGAAGTAGAAGAAAAATTGGGAAGAGAAATGAGAATGATGCAAGAAAATCATGAAAAGAGAGTCGACAGCCTGATTGAAGAAGATAACACCTTAAAAATAGACTAACTCAAATGGCAAAAGAGGCCCCAAAAGCTAATGAGAAGAATGCCTTAAAAAACAAAATTTGCCAGATGGAAAAGGAATTTCAAAAACTCACTAAAGAGAATGATTCCTTCAAAATTAGGTTGGAGCAAATGGAAGCTAATGACTTTATGAGAAATCAAGATACTATAAAACAGATCCAAACAAATGAAAAAAATAAAAGGCAATGTGAAATATCTCATTGGAAAAACCACTGACCTGGGAAATAGATCCAGGAGAGATAATTTAAAAATTATTGTGCTACCTGAAAGCCATGATCAGAAAAAGGACCTAGAAATCATCCTTCAAGAAATTCTAAAGGAAAATTGCACTGATATTCTAGAACAAGAGGGCAAAATAGAAATTGAAAGAATTCACCTGTCACCTCTTGAAAAAAATGCCCAAAAGAAAACTCCTAGTAATATTATAGCCAAATTCCAGAGTTCCCAGGTCAAGGAGAAAATACTGCAAGCAGTCAGGAAGAAACAATTTGAGCATTGTGGAAACACAATCAGGAAAACAGAAGACCTAACAGCTTCTACATTAAGTGAGCAAAGAACTTGGAATATGATATTCTGGATGTCAAAGGAGCTAGGACTAAAATCAAGAATCAATCTACCCGGCAAAACTGAGTATAATTTTTCAAAGGAAAATATGGTCATTCAATGAAATAGAGAATTTTCAAGCATTCTTGATGAAAAAAAAAAAACAGAGCTGAATAGAAAATTCCACTTTCAAATAAAAGAAACAAGAGAAGCATGAGAAGGTAAACAAGAAAAAGAAATCATAAGGAACTTATTAAAGTTGAACTATTTACATTCTTATATGGAAAAACAATAATTGTAAATCATGAGACTTTTCTCAGCATGAGGATAGTAGAAGGGAACATATATGTATAGATACATGAATGTATATGTATAGGAGGGTGTATGTGTGTAAAATATATATGTGAATGTATGCATATGCATGTACATATATACATAGAGGGCACAGGATAAGTTGAATATGAAGGGGTGATATCTAAAAACATAAAATTAAGAGCTGAGAGAGGAATATATTGGGAGAAGGAGAAAGGGAGAGATAGATTAGGTTAAATTATCTCATATAAAAGTAGCAAGAGAATACTGTTACAATGGAAGGGAAGAGCATGAAGGTGAAAGTGAATGGTTCAACCTTATTCTCATTGAATTTGACTTACACAGGGAATAACATACACACTCAATTGGGTATCTTACCATACAGGAAAATAGTGGGGAAGGATATAAGAGGTGGGATGGTAGAAGAGAGTTCAACTTGGGGGAGAGGGTAGTTAGAAGCAAACACTTTTGAAAAGGGACAGGGTCAAAGGAGAAAATAGAATAAGTGGGGGGGCAGGATAGGATGGAATGAATTATATTTAGTCTTTCACAATATAACTACTATGGAAATGTTTTGCATGACTACACACATACAACCTATTTTGAATTGCTTATCTTCCCAGTGGGAGTGAGTGAGGAAGCAAGAAGGGAAAAGATCTGGAACTCAAAGTTTTAAAAACAAATGTTTAAATTTCTTTTTTTTTTTACATGCAACTGTGAAATAAGATATACAGGCACTGGGGTATAGAAATCCATCTTGCCCTACTAGAAAGTTGGAGTGGGGTATGGGAGAGGATATAAGAGAGAACAGATTAGGGGAAGGAATATTCAGTAGACTCAGTATTTTGGGGTGGGGGTAGGGGAAAGATGGGGAGAAATATTTCTAACTCAAAATTTTGTGGAAATGAATGTTGAAAATGAAAAATAAATGAATGAATGAATGAATAAATAAATAAATAAATACATAAAAAAGTTAACACATTATGTTCCAAAAACTTTTAATCAGTTACTCAATCAGGAAGCATTTCCTAAATGCCTATTAAGTACTAAATTCTGTGCTAAGCACTTCAGCCACAAAGACAAAAATTAAATTTACCCCCTCTGTTTTGGGTAACACAATTTACATATGTAAGTATAAACCAAATAGAGACAAAGTAAATGAAAGCTAATTGTGAAGCTTGTTGAGGACCTCCTAAATGAGATAATTCAATAGAGCTTTGAAAGAAACTGGAATGTTAAGCTACATCATTGAAGAGGTAGTATGTTCCAGACTTAGGGTACAGTCTATAGAGGTGTGTGGTTACAGGAGATAGAATGTATGAGGAACATGAAGGAGACCAATTTGGTTGGTATAAGGAGTTTGGAAAGATAGGTTGCAGCTAAGTTGTAATGGGATTTAAACACCAAAAAGGGGTATTTGTGAGCCACTCCAGCTTCTTGAGCAGGGGAATGACATAGTCATGGCTCTGAAGACATCAGGGGCCATAAATAGATTGCTTCACTAGAAACCTATCAAGTTTACATCAAACCATGAGTGACTACTCTGTGGGTCAGAACATTGAACCAGTTCCAAATCCACTGAACTATGCTATCTTTTACACAAGAAGTGTTGTAAAATTTTGCTAGATCCTCAAATCTAGGCAAACTTTGTCTTTGATATTCTCTTAATGTTCATCTATTAATCTTTTCTTAAAAAATTAAAAAAGAAGAGGAAATAAACCTATCTTGATAATGCTTTGCTAGTTTGGTGCTTTATCACCATTGTCTTTTCTAGATGTGTGTTGTTTTGCCAGAAATTGAATTCAAACTACAGTTTTCATATTCTACTCTCTTCTCTTCTCTGAAAACAGAGGAAAAAAAAACCTTAGGCTATTCTTTTTTAGTCTGATGGAACCTTTCTTATTCTCCAGATTCTTTCAACAACTGTTGATGATGGCTTAATAATCACAGGTTGTCATTCTTTCACTACCTTGAATGTTCTTTCATATAAGTCTGATAACCTACAACTGAATGCCATCTTACTGTATTTCCATTTATCTTAGGCATCTATCTTCTATTTTCAGTTTTAATCAATATGTAGCAGTAATGCCTATATATCTTCTCCAAACAGTAGACAGCATTCTTTTAAGAATTCAATGAACATGAAATACATGATTGTAGTGGATCTCAAAATAGCTCACAGACACAGTTTTAGGCCAAAGTGTGCAAGTGTCAGTCTAAAAGAGGAACCTCTTTGTATGAGTGATGGACAATCATTGGCACAGCAACAAGAGATGTGAGACAGCAATGGACATTGTCAGAATGCACACCATACATGCAGCTGCTGCTTGCAATTGGAAAAAAAATTTCCTAGGAAAGAATAGAGAATGCTAAAATGGATTTCCAAAGTTGCTGAAAGTATAGAAAAATCCTTAGGCAGAATAGGAGAAAATAGAACAATCAAAACCCAAATATGTGAAGAACGATGAAGTTTTTCATGGATTAATTACCATATAAGAACTTGAAAGAATTTTTTGAAAATTGAAAGTGAAACATCTGTATGTGGAAAGATTTCTAATTCTTTCAGAACTTTTCTGAAACACACTGAAACTTTCTCATTCCCATGACTGCACTAAACCAGTTAGAAGAATATTGAAATAGTCTAAATGAGACTATGTCAGCCTGCTTTCTTAGGCATAACCACTCTGCAGGGGTAGGTAGAAGAACAGTGATTATAACATTTTCCTATTAAATCTCATACTTTTGGACTACTGTGTACTCAACCTCTCCCTAATGTTCCCCACCTCTAGTTTAGCATAGGGAGGAGATGATATAATTTTATGTTTACTTCATTTGTTATTTTTATACTTATTTCAAAGGCACTTTGATTTCCACAGTTTTTCATTATGTAATTTTTGTTTATATCTTTGTGTAAAATTTCCATAAAGGATCCATCCACCTCATCATAAGTCTTTTAGTGGTTGTTTTAATATTTTATAGGTACCATTACTAATTCAGGTTTTCTACTTATTATTATCTCCATACTCTTGGTATGTTGTTGGTCCATTTTCCTTTCTTGTCATATGTGTCCTTAGCAATCAAATATTTCATGCCACTTTTGGCACTGATGTAAACTTTAGAAATATATACAATCCATAGCCATGTAGCACAAACTAGGGAATATTACTGTTAAAAATGATGACTTTTTATAACAGTAAGTTGAGGATCTTTAAAAACACCATAAGTTACTCAAATGGAATCCAGCCAGATCTCCTATTTAATTCTGGGACCAGCTCATTGTCCATAATAGGGCACTTGTTTAAAATATCTTGATTGATAGAATAATTCAATGGGCTCTCTATTCAATTATATATGATAATCTGGACAATATGTAGTTTTTATCCTACCTGTTTTTCTGCTGTGGATATTTGGCTTAGTCATTTTTGAATGACTATATTCCATTTAAAAGTCTTGTAGTCTTTTCAAATTAGTATAATGAGCTCCTTGAATTAAGAAAAAATGGAGAACCTCAGTATTGATAGCAAAGCCTTCTATTCAGACTCTATCCAAAATATTTGCACTTTATATCTCATGGAAGGTTAATTATTGTAATGTTTTTGTGGGAGAATTTTTGTTTAAGGAGAGTCTATAATACTAAAATTTGTCTTACCAAGTTATATCTTTTTTTGAAATAAATAGTGGGATTGATCTTATATTCTTTATAGTTCAGTCTCTTCTGTGACTGTATAGATATAGTTTATTGTAGAAAATAACTTGGCTTTTCCTTCTCATAATTTCAACAAAGATACCATTAATACATTGAATACTCCTGCAAAAAGTTCTTTAAAGACATGAAAAAATAGGCTGAAATATTTTCATTCACACCATTGAAAAACTCTTCTAATTGGTCTCCTTGCTTCACATTTCTCTTCTCTCTCATCTGTTCTCCATCCAGCTGCCAAAGTGATAGGTTTGTCCATGCCATGCCTTTGCTCAGTAAACTCCAGTGTTTCCTTATTTACTCCAGCAAAAATCATAACCTCTGCTCTTTGACATTTAAATGCTTTCATGTCCAGCATCCACCCTATCTTTTCAACCTTATTACTTCTCATTAGCCTTTATGCTCTCTTTGGTCCAACCAAAATGTCTTTCTTTCTGTTCTTCAAAACACTCTTACTTTCTATGCTTTTACACAGGCTGTACACCATACATGGACATGTTCCTTCACTTCTGTCTCTGAAAATCCTTGATTCCTTTCAGAGCTGAGCTCAAACTCTATGCTATGTGAGGCTTTTCCTGATTCCTACATCTTTAATGCATCCCCACTGAACTATCTTGTATTTATTTTGTGCCTCTTATGTGTATAATGTATATTTTCTGCATATTTATGTATACACATGCTGTCTCCCCCTACAAAATGTGAACTCCTTGAGAGCAGGGACTTTTTAATTTTTGTATTCCTATATCCAATATCTTGGATAGTGCCTGATGTATGGTTAATAGCTAATAATACATGTTAATTGATGAGTATCTTTTTAATTGCTTGTTTCTAGGCATTGGGGTAAGATGTTTTTTTTTTTTTTTAATTGAGGAATCTCTGAGAGCTTAAAAGGATGTGTTCCCAACAAAACAATTATTTTCTTTATGTCTTTGATCAGGAAAATTTGCTCTTCCTAACTTTGTCTTCTTAAATGCTAGGCCTATGTCTTTATGGTGTTCCATTACTGTTGTAATGAAAATACATCACTTTGGAAATAATGGCAGAGCCTTTCAATCTCACATCTATTTCTTGTCTTCCTTCCAGTTTTCACCATGAATGCTCATAATGATTTTATTTAGAATGTTCCTTGAGTCAAGATCTCTTTAGTTTCATATGCACCTCAACGGTTTGGCTAGTTAATTAATTGATTATTATGAGCAAGAAATCATTAGCATACATGAACACTATGCACAGAGGACAGCAAAAAGCGGCTTCACAAAGGTTTTCTTCATGGAGTTTATAGTCACAGGAGGATGTGACATAGAGACAATACTGTAATACACATTTTACATATAATTATAGAAATATAGAGTAAAGAGCATTATTATGCCTGAGAAGGAAATATTTATAGCATTTATGTTGAGTAAAGAGGAGAAAAACTTTAATCAAATGTTCATACTTTATGAGGTGAGGCGATATTAAAAGGGAGAAAGTGTGACTAATTATTTACAGAAATATGAAGAAGAGAAAATAAATTCAAAGCAAATAGAAAAATGAAACTAGGTGTTTAATATACTTTATTGGCATGATGGCTTTAATATTACTTTTTCTTCTTTTAAAACCACATTTATCTTTCTATTTTCATCTTTTACAAAATAACCTGATTGCATATACATTTATTATATAAATTGGTATGTCTATATGTGTTCATAATAATTCTCAATATTCTATAACATAATGATCCTTTATTTGCATGCACATTCCATATGCAGATAGATTAAAGAAATTCTTTGTAAATTTAGAATTGAGGTCCAAGCCACTGTCCCCCCAGATCGCCTCCAAACTATGTAAAAGAGGACTCTGAACAACTTCTGGAGCCCCAGCACCCACAGAACGACACAGAGAAGCTAACCTCCCACTGAGGACAGCCCAGCAGCCCTGCAGGAAGGACCAGCGCAGCACTCTGGGACCTGGTAGTGCAGCGCAGCACACAGTGCCTGGGGAGCCGAGCACAGGTCTGCCTGAGTCTCGGTTTTAGCCCCAGGGCGGCAGGGGCAGCAGCTGGCTGGAGGGACCCCAGAACACCAGCAGCTGTGGTGATTCCAGAGTTATCAACATAGACATGCCTAGGACAAAGTGAGAGGTTAGTGCCCTATGGACTTTGGGACAAGTATTTGGGGAACGTGTTGGCTTCCTCCCCTGGGGGCTAGTAGACACTGAGGAAACATGCCATTTTGTAGTTTTCAGAGGCAGCTCCAGCTCCTGGCCTGCGAACTGTAGGGAGATCCAGCGATCAGTCTTGGGGGGTAATCGCTTTTGCTTTAACCTCCCTGGATCTGGATTGTGATATGGGGTAGAGGTCGTGGGTGGGTTTCCAGCTTGCCAGGAATAGAAGTTGTCCCCCACATGTTCGGGGCAAAAGTACCCCTGTCGGGCGGCAAAGACATACTGTAGCAACGAGCCCAAAAGTAAAGTAATTAAGTGGCAACATGCCAAGGCAAAGGAAACAAATTAAACAGAAAAATGCAACCTTAAACTCCTACTTTGGGGGCAAAGAGGATCGAAGCATAGAACAGGGGGAGGACTGTGAGGTCAGAAATTCTGCTCCAAAAGCCCCAAAGGAAAATATGAGTGGGTTACAAGCCATAGAGGACCTTAAGAAGGACTTTAAAAATCAAATAAGAGAAGTGGAGGAAAAATTGGGAAGAGAAATGAGAAGGATGCAGGAAAAGTATGAAATGAGGGTCAACAGCCTGACTGAGGAAAACAACACCTTAAAAAATAGACTAACTCAAATGGCAAAGGAGGCCCAAAAGGGCAATGAGGAGAAGAATGCCTTAAAAAGTCGAATTTGCCAGATGGAAAAAGAATCTCAAAAGTTCACTGAGGAGATTCATTCCTTCAGAGTTAGACTGGAGCAAATGGAAGCTAATGACTTTATGAGAAATCAAGATGCTGGTAAGCAGATCCAAACAAATGAAAGATTAGAAGGCAATGTGAAATATCTCATGGGAAAAACCACTGACCTGAAAAATAGATCCAGGAGAGACAATTTAAAAATTATTGGGCTACCCAAAAGCCATGATCAAAGAAAGAACCTAGAAATCACCCTTCAAGCAATTCTCAAGGAAAATTGCCCTGATGTTTTAGATCCAGAGGGCAAAATAGAGGTTGAAAGAATCCACCGATCACCTCCTGAAAAAGATCCCAAAAAGAAAACTCCCAGGAATATTATAGCCAGGTTCCAGAATCCCCAGATCAAGGAGAAAATACTCCAAGCAGCCAGGAAGAAACAATTTCAATATTGTGGAAACACAATCAGAATAGCCCAGGACCTGGCAGCTTCTACACTGAGGTATAGAAGGGCATGGAATATGATATTCCAGAGGGCAAAAGAGCTGGGAATGAACCCAAGGGTCACCTACCCAGCAAAACTGAGTATTTTGTTCCAGGGGAAAATATGGTCATTCAGTGGAATAGAGGACTTTCAAGCATTCTTGAGGAAAAAACCAGAGTTGAATAGAAAATTTGACATTCAGACACAAGAAGCAAGAGATGCCTGAGAAGGTAATCAGGGAAAAGAAATCAAAAGGAACTTATCAAAGTTGAGCTATTTACATTCCTATATGGAAAAACAATAATTGTGACTGATGAAATCTTTCTCAGTATGAAAATAATGGAAGAAGTATGTATGGTCATATCAATACATATGTGAATGTGGGTATATATGTTTGCAGTTATATATGGATAGAGGGTATAGGTTGAATTTGTTGGGAAGGGAGGATACTCAAGGGGTGAAATTATGAGGTGAGAGAGGAAAGTGGCAAGAGGAGATGGGGAGAGACAGGGTAGGGTAAACTATCTCATGTGGAAGAAGCAAGGGGAAGTGGCTGCAAGGGAGGGGAAGAATAGGAAGGCAAAAAGGCAAAACCACATTCTCATTGAATATGGTTCAGGGAGAGAATGACACACATATTAAATGGGATATCTTAACCTGAAGCAGAATAGGGGGAAGGGGGATGAGAAGAGGGATGATGGATGGGAAGGCATCCTTGGGGGGAGGGGAGGTTGGAAGTACCCACTATAGAAGAGGGATAGGATCAAGTAGGGAATGGACCAGGTGGGGGGTGGGATGAGTGGGAGGGAATTAAAAGCAGTCTTGTACAATATCTCTACTATGGTAATGTTTTGCATAGCTAGACATGTACAACATATACTGAATTACTTATCTTCCCAGAGGGAATTGGTGACAAGGGAGGAAGGGAATGGATCTGAAATTTGAGGTCTTAAATTTAAATGTTTCGAACATATATAAATACTATTACTAATGCTCTTTTGCTTGTAATTGGGAGATAAGATGTGCAGGCATTGGAACACAGAGATTCACCTTCCTCTAATGGAAATGTCAAAGGGGGTATGGGAGAAGATATGGGAGAGAGCAGATTGGAGGAAGCGATATCTTGTGGGACTGCTATTCTGGGAGAGTGGGTAGGGGAAAATGGGGGCGGGGGGGGATAATTGTAACTCAAAATTTGGTGGAAATGAATGATGTAAAACAGAAGTTAATAAAAAATATGTTTTAAAAATAAATTTAGTATTAAAATTCTCGATATTGAGAACTAAAATAAAAAGCTTGCAAAATACTTTATAACTTTAATATCTTCCCTATACAGTACCTAAAATAGAGAGTATATCTAAGGAATGCTTGTTGATTGTTTGATCCCTCTGATGTTGACAAAGTCATATATGAGGTAAAAAAAAAGTACACATGATGCTTTAATAGAAGCTTATATTTGTAGAAAGCTTAGTAGTTTATTACACATAAGCTAATACTTTTCATGGGGCAGGGAAATGGATGTGACTGGTAGAACCCAAGGGCTAATTAGAATTATAGCAAGAGTACCCTTAATTTGAGAAATAAAACTTTTCCCTAACAAGCTAGTTGGAAGAAGGACCCTAGAAATAATAGTAATTTTGATGGAATGAAGGGGAGAAGTAGTAGTTAATTTTTGAGTATTTTATGTTGTATAGGTAAGAAAGAGGGATGCACAGGGAGAAGAAAGAAGGGAGAGAAAAAATGAGGAAAAGTATCTCACGCCAAAGAGGAATGCAAGTAAGAACTTTTACAGTGGAGAGGAAAATGGGGGTGGGAGGAAACATTTGAACCTCACTCTCATCTAAATTGGTTCAAAGTGGGTAAATACAAACACACCCACATTCAATCAGGTATAGAAATCTATTTTACTCAACAGATGAATAGGAAAGAAAGTTGGCGGTGAAAAAAGGGAGGACAGATAAAAGAAGGCAGTGGTCAGATGCAAAGCAAACCTTAGGGGAGGGATAGAAGGAGGTAAGAGAGAAAGAAAAATCAACAAAAGAAAATGAGGGAAATGAGCTAATAATCATAAAAGTGAATGGGAATAGGAAGAATATATCAAAAAATCAGAAGCACATAGCAGAATTGACTAGAAACCAGAATTCAACAATATCTTGTTTACAAGAAACACAATTGAAACAGAGAGACATAACATACAGTTAAAGTAAGGGGTGAAGCACAATTTATTATCCTTTAGCTGAAGTAACAAACAACAAGCAGGGGTAGCAATCATGCTCTCAAACAAAGCAAAATAAAAACAGACCTAATAAAAAGAGATAAGCAGGAAAGCTACATCTTGCTAAAAAGCATTATAGACAATTAAGTAATATTAATACTAACCATATATGCACCAGATGGCTTGGCATATAAAATTTTAAGGGAGATGTTGGATGAATTACAGGAGGATATAGACAATAAACTATAGTAGTGTGTGTGTGGGGAGATATCAACTTTCTTGGTAGAGCTAGTTAAATCTAAGCATAAAATAAATAAGATAAAAATTAAGGAGATGTATAAAATTTTAGAAAAGTTAGATATGATAGAACTCTGAAGAAAATTTAATGGGAACAGAAAGGAGTGTACTTTTTCTCAGTTATACATGTTACCTTCACAAAAATTGACCATATGTTAGGGCATAAAAATCTCACAATCAAATGCAGAAAAGCAAAAATAATAAATGCATCCTTTTCATACCATAATGCAACTAAATTACATTCAATAAAGGACTGCAGAAGCATAGTTTAAAATTTATTTGCAATGTTTTAATCTAATCCTAAAGAATTTGTGGTTCAAAGGACAGTGAAACAATCTAATTTCAGAAGAGAATGATGAGACAAAATACCAAAATTTGTTGAATGCAGCTAAAGCAATAACTAGGGGCAAATTAGATCCCTAAATACTTAAATAAACAATAGAGAGAAAAAGCAGATCAATGAATTGGGCATGCAACTAAAAAGACTAGAAAAACAACAAATTAAAAATCCCCAATTAAACATTTAGAGATAGAGATAGAGAAATTCTATTATAGATAATATGAAATACTTGGAAGTCCATCTGCCAAGACAAATTCATGGACTATAACACCACAATTAGAAAAGTTTTCACATAAAAGGGACAGATTTAAACAACTGGAGAAATATTCATTGCTCATGGGTAGGCCAAGCCAAAATAATAAAAATGACAATTCTTCTTAATTAAATTTAATCAGTGCCATGTCAATCAAACTACCAAAGAATTATTTTAAAGGGATAGGAAAAATTATAACAGAATTCATCTGGTAGAAAAGAAAGGTTAAGAATATGAAGGGAATAAATGAAAAAAGTCAGAGGAAGTCCTAGCAGTACTGTGGGGAGCCAAAGAGGCCTGTCCCAGGACTCTGATAATTACCCTGATATCAGTGGACCTGCATGTTAAAGATCTCTTTGAGATGCGACTTTTCACTAAGTCTGCTCCAGAGTTCTTTTGATATAGGTTACACTTATAAGGATGGTATTTGAGTTCTGAGATCAACAGGATCTGCCCCAAGATATATCTGATTCTCCACTCTGGTATCTTTGAGCGGCCAGCTCTAAACATGATGTCTTTTGAGGATTGCACTTCATCTTTGAAGTTTGCTCTCAATTGTATCTTGTTTATGTCTGCGGCTGCATTAAAAAGTACTGGAGACCTAGATCTAAGGCTCTGCCCCAAAACTTTAGTTGTCCAAAACATTTGCAGGAAGTCAATTCCTATGCAGATGTACTTGATGATGTGGCTTTGGCCATTAGGCTTTGAGGCCAGCTCTCAAGAGCATCCTTTGAGATATAACTGACTGCATGTGATAGGAGATAACTGACTTTTCCTAAGACTTTCTGGCACCTAGGGATCAGAAGGCCTTACTGCCATGCTACTTCCAGGATACAACAGACTAAGATAATGACATCTCTTCCTTTCCGTCTTTTGTCTCTTTGCTCTATAAAACCCTTTCCCTGAGTATCAATAAATGGAGTTCATGGTTCTTCCCTGAACTACCCACATGGCCTGGTCATTTCTTATTCACATCTCCGGATCATGCTAAGTGCTAGACACTGAGCAACCCATGGCACAGTACCAGATTTCAAGCCATATTGTAAAGCAGTATTCATCAGGATGACTTAGTATCAGTTAGGTGGAGTGGTGGATCAATGGGAGAGATTGGGTACACAATACATAGTAGTAAATGACCATAGTAATCTAATGTTTGATAAATCCAAAGTTCGAAACTTTTGGGTCACAAATTTAACAGCTGATAAATATTTCTTGGAAAACTGGAAAGCATTTTGAAAAAAATCAACAAAAAACTAGACAGATGAGCATCTCACACCATAGACCAACAAGGTCAAAATGGGTAAATTATTTACACATAAAGGGCAATGTAAATTAGAGGAGAACACAAACATATACCTGTCAAATCTGTGAATTAGGGCCGAATTTATTACCAAACAAGAGAGAGAGAAGATCATGAGAAGTAAAATGGATAAATCTAATTACATGAAATGAAAAAGTTTTTGGATAAAAGAGCCAGTTTCTATGCTATTACCAGGAGACATTTTTGAATAGATAGAAATAATGCAGCCAAAATTAGACAGAAAGTAGGAAACTGGAGAAAAACATTTATAGCTAGTTTCTCTGAAAAAAACATTTGTCAAATATATAGGGAACTGAGCATATTTATAAAAATATAAACCTTTCTTCAGTTGATAAATGATCAATGGGTAGGAATAGTTTTAAGAAGAAAGCAAAGCTATTAGTAATCCACGTGAAAATATGCTCTAACTCACTGAGAGTTGCAAATTAAAGGAATTCTGAGATACCACCTCACACATGTCAGATCAACTAACATGACAGAAAATGAAAATGGCAAATGCTGGAGGGGCTGTGGAGAAATAAGGATAGTAATGCACTGTTGGTGGAATTGTGAACTGAACCCAACATTATGGAGAACAATTTGAAATTATGCCCTGAGTGTTGCAAAACTGTGCATACCCTTTAACTCAGCAATGTCATTATTAAGTCTATATTTCAAAGAGATCAAAGGAAGAGGAAAATGAACTATTTGTACAAAAATATTTTAGCAGGCTCTTTTTTTGTCTGGTGACAAAGAATTAGAAACCGAGGAGATGCCCCTCAAGTAGGGAATGACTGAATAAGTTGTGGTATATGATTGTGATGGAATACTATTGTGCTATAAGAAATGAGTTGGATGGTTTCAGAAGAACCTAGGAAGTCTTATATATAAAGTGATGTAAACAAAGTGATTAAAACCAGAACATTGTACACAGTAACAGCAATATTGTAAAGATGAGCAACTGTGAAGGACTTAGCTACTTTGATCAAGACAATGATCTAAGACTATTCCAAAGGACACATGATGAAAAATGTTATTTATCTCCAGAAAGAGACAACTGATGAACTCTTGGGTGCAGATAGAAGCATACCTTTTTTCTAGTTTATTTTTGTGTGTGTGTGTGTGTGTGTGTGTGTGAGATCTTTTGCAACATGGCTAATGTGGAAATATGTTTTCCATAACTTCACATATATAATTGAAATCATATTGCCCTCTCAAGGGGTGGGAGAAGGATGGGAGGGAATTTGCAAGTCAAAATTAAAAAATAATGTGAAAAAATTTAAAATATGACAGAAATATTTGATGAAATAAATTAAAATATACCTATAAATAAAAAATAAGGATGATCAAGATAGGCTTTGTGTAGGAGGTGGCACTGGATCTGAGCTTTTGAGCATGCTTAAGTTCTAAAAGGCAGAAATGCAAAGGGGGAGTATTCCAGTCATAGGCATCAGCTTGTGTGGAAAGACTCAGAGACTGGAGATGGAATTTTGTATTCAGGCAATGGTCATTAGGCTAATTTGGAATAGAATGTAGAGTATGTGAAGGAAAGGAATGTGCAATAAGTCTGGAAAGGTGGGACAAAGGAAGGTCAGAAAACATTTTAAATGTTAAATAGAAGAGTTTGTGTTTTTCTCCTAGAGGCAAAAGGAGCCACTAGAACATCTTGAGAAGGGGAATCATATTTTGGGAACTGTATCTTAAAAATATTGTTTTGTCAGTTGTATGGAGAATGAGTTGGAAAGAAGAGAGGCTTGAAACAGGAGGATGGATTAAGAGAATATTGCAGGGAATCCAAGCAAGAGATGATAAAAGCCTGAACTGAGATGGTGGCTTTGTGAGTGGAGGAAAGGAGATGGATGTGAGAGATCACGTGCAGGTAATTTCAGACATTCCCCAACTGATGGACATTCCTCCAATTTCCAATTCGTTGTCACCACAAAAAGAGCTGCTATACAGAATGGTTGGATCAGTTTAGGATCCTACCACTAGTGCATTGGTCGCCTTATTTCTCCACATCCCTCCCATCCAGCATTTGTTATTTTCCTTTTTTGTCACATTAGCCAATCTGATAGATGTGAGATGGCATCTCAGTGTTAATCAATAGTGATTTAGAACATTTGACATATGAATGAGCACGTAGGATGAAGGAGGCTGATTCTGAGGTTGCCAACATGGAAGGATAGTGGTACCTTCAACAGAAATAGAGAAATTAAGGAGAGGTGAGGATTTGAGGGGAAACATATTGAGTTCTGTTTTGTAGCTTGATATACTTAAGGGACATTCAGTTAGAAATGCCCAACAGGAAGTGAGTGATGTGAGACTGGAACATTTCTCTGGTTCATATAAGTTGGCCTGATGATTTCAGTCCTGTGGGATAGTACCCTCATATAGATCTTATTTGACTTTTTGTGAGAATTGCTAAGGAGTTCACTGATGCCTGAGGACAAATGTGTAGCTGGGCTGGGAGAGAAGAAAGATTTAATCTACATTTATTTGACTTGGATGGAGTACTTTTTTTTTTTTCTGGTTATCAGCAGAACATCTTTTAAGAACAATTTTATCAAGAAAGAAAAAGACAAAAATCCACTGAACATGCTTTATAAATTGTTAAATGGATTTTGAATATCTTTTTAATACTGAAGGTCCAAGCATAAAATATATTACTTACCATTAAGTAAAGATGTCTAGAGAATAAAGTCTGTTCAACATTGAATTGTTTAAGTTTTTTTTTAATTAAACAAATGCTTTATTAACTTCTGGTTTACATCATTCATTTCCACCAGATTATGAGTTACATTTTTCCCCCATTTTTTCCCTACCCACCACCCCAGAATAGCAGTCCCACTAGATATCCCCTCATCCAATCTGCTCTCTCCCATATCTTCTCCCATACCCCCTTCGACTTTGCCATTAGGGCAAGGTGAATCTCTGAGCCCCACTGCCTGGACATCTTATGAAACATTTAATTTTAAAACTTCGATTTTCAGATCCATTCCCTTTCTCCCTTGTCACCCACTCTGTCTGAGAAGATAAGCAATTCAGTATGTGTTGTACATGTATATCTATGCAAAACATTACCATAGTAGATATATTGTAAAAGACTGCTTATATTTCCCTCCCACCCGTCTCACCTCCCACCTGGTCCATTCCCTACTTTGATCCTGTCCCTCTTTGATAGTGGGTACTTCTAACCTCCCCTCTCCCCAGAATGCCCTCCCCTCCATCATCCCCCTTCTCATCCCCCTTTCCCCTACTCAGGACAGTGAGTGAGGGTAAGATATTCCATTTAGTATGTATGTGATTCTCTCCTTGAGCCAACTTCAATGAGAATATGCTTTTGCCTTTTTGCCTTCCTGTTCTTCCCCTCCCCTGCAACTACTTCCCCTTGCCTCTTCTACATGAGATAGTTTGCCCTACCCTGTCTCTCTCCATCTCCTCTTGCCACTTTCCTCTCTCACCTCTTGACTTCACCCCTTAAGAATCATCCCTTCCTTGGGGTGGCTAGGTGGCGCAGCGAGCAGAGCACCGGCCCCAGAGCCAGAAGGACCCGAGCTCGGATCCGGCCCCAGACACCCAACACACAAACAAAAACCCAGCCATATGAACCTGGGCAAGTCACCCAACCCCAACTGCCCTCCAAAAAAAAAAATCATCCCTTCCCATCAAATTCAACCTGTGGCCTCTATCCATGTATACCTGTGAACATATGCCATGTACCCTTCTTCAATTATTTTCATAATGAGAAAGGTTTCATCAAACACAGTTATTGTTTTCCATGTAGGACTGTAAATAGTCCAACTTTGATAAGTTCCTTTTGATTTCTTTTCCTTGATTACCTTCTCAAGCATCTCTTGCTTCTTGTGTCTGAATGTCAAATTTTCTATTCAACTCTGGTTTTTTCCTCAAGAATGCTTGAAAGTCCTCTATTCCACTGAATGACCATATTTTCCCCTGAAACAAAATACTCAGTTTGCTGGGTAGGTGACCCTTGGGTTCATTCCCAGTTCTTTTGCCCTCTGGAATATCATATTCCATGCCCTTCGATCCCTCAGTGTAGAAGCTGCCAGGTCCTGGGCTATTCTGATTGTGTTTCACAATATTGAAATTGTTTCTTCCTGGCTGCTTGTAGTATTTTCTCCTTGATCTGGGGATTCTGGAACCTGGCTATAATATTCCTGGGAGTTTTCTTTTTGGGATCTTTTTCAGGAGGTGATCTGTGGATTCTTTCAACCTCTATTTTGCCCTCTGGATCTAAAACATCAGGGCAATTTTCCTTGAGAATTTCTTGAAGGGTGATTTCTAGGTTCTTTCTTTGATCATGGCTTTCAGGTAGTCCAATAATTTTTAAATTATCTCTCCTGGATCTATTTTCCAGGTCAGTGGTTTTTCCCATGAGATATTTCACATTGCCTTCTATTCTTTCATTTGTTTGGCTCTGTTTAATAGTATCTTGATTTCTCATAAAGTCACTAGCTTCCATTTGCTCCAGTCTAACTCTGAAGGAGTGAATCTCCTCAGTGAGCTTTTGAGATTCTTTTTCCATCTGGCAAATTCGACTTTTTAAGGCATTCTTCTCCTCATTGCCTTTCTGAGCCTCTTTTGCCATTTGAGTTAGTCTATTTTTTAAGGTGTTATTTTCCTCAGGCTGTTGACTGTCATTTCATACTTTTCTTGCATCTTTTTCATTTCTCTTCCCAAATTTTCCCCCACTTCTCTTATCTGCTTCTTAAGGTCCTTTATGGCCTGTAGCCAGCTTGTATTTTCATTTGGGGCTTTTTGTGCAGGAGTTCTGACCCCACAGTCCTCCTCCATGCTTTGAGCCTCTTTGCCCCTAAAATAGGAGTCCAATGTTGAACTTTTCTGTTTATTTTGTTTCATTTGCCTAGGCATATTGCCACTTAATTACTTGATTTTGGGGCTTGTTGCCACAGTAGGACTCTGCCACCAGACTGGGGAGTTTCCGCCCAAACATGGGGTCTTCACAACTTCTGCCAGTTGGGTAGCCTCCGTAAAGCCTCCACCCACTCTGGCAAGTTGGATACCCACCCCAAACTTCCCCCCCAGACCACAATCCAGATCCAGGCAGTTTAAAGCAAGAGCGATTAACCCCCAGACTGATTGCTGGATCTTCCTACAGTTTGCAGACCAGGAGCTAGAGCCACTACTGACACTGCAAAATGGCTTTTGTGCAGCTGTTTCTTCAGCAGCTTTTTGCCCCCAGGGGAGGAAGCCACGTGTTTCCCAAATACTGGTCCCAAAGTCCATAGGGCACTAACCTCTCACTTTGTCCTAGGCATATCTGTGCTGATAATTCTGGAATCTCCACAATTGCTAGTGTTCTGGGGTTCCACCAGCCGGCTGAAGCCCCGGCCGCCCTGGGGCTAAAACCTCGGACCTGGGCTCCGCTCTGTGGGCTGCGCTGTAGGTTCCAAGCTTGCTGTGCTGCCTGTTCTCAGAGCGCTGTGCTGGCCGCCCCCTGCAGGGCTGCTGGGCTGTCCTCAGCAGGAGGTTAGCTTCTCTGTGCCGTTCTGTGGGTGCTGTGGCTCCAGAAGTTGTTCAGAGCTCCCTTTCACATTGTTTGAAATTTGTGTGGGGCAGAGCACATTGGAAATGCTGTTTCTACTCTGCCATCTTGGCTCCGCCCCCGAATTGTTTAAATTTTGAGCAGAACATAGAAATTATATAATTCAGATAAATAAACTGAATCTCAGAAAGGGGACACAGGCTGTTAAAACTGTTAAAAAAAAACTGTTAAAACTAGTGGTCAGAGACTAGAACCCAAAACTTCTCACTACTCTCTGCTAGGTCTTTTTCCATTACCACATGGTGCTGATCAAATTCTGCTTTAAAGGTCAAGAACTGACATTATGCTGCATTATAACAATTTAAGTTTATTACTCTCTGGAATTGCTATTGGATTTAGTCTCAGTAGGTTTCCATGGGCTGCCATTAATTCTAGATGATGAATATTGAGCCACTACATGGTTGTGTGATTTACATACCCTCGCAATAATCCTGAGAGAGGTAGGGGGGCAGATTTAAATTATTCTTCAATTCTATTGTATAATTTTATAAAGTGCGTATTGACCCTTTTTTATTGAGACTTTAATTAGTTCTATTCCAAAGGAGTCCAAATAGTGTTTTCTTCATAAACAAGCTTGATGATTTTTTTTCTTAGAATGTAGTGTTATAGTTTGCATTCAGATAAGTAGAAATCAAAGAAGTGCCAAACATTTTGTGCCTATTAGAGCCAAAGCCCAAATAGCTTCTCATCAAATGTCCCAAAGTTTTTATATCCCAAGATAACCACAACTAATTCTCTAGTCATAGCCCATTATACCAAACAATCACACCATTTTATCTGTAAAGAGAAGGAGCTATGGCAAAGGGACTTCATCCTTTGGCCTCCTCTATCATGTATTCTGCAAGAAGCAGCACAATTGTATATCATTTGGTTTTAAATGAGCCACTTGTCCCAGGGATCTGGGCAAAGTTTTCCTGCTGGAGAGTAAGAAATTTGTGCTCTCATTCTTCTCCAACTGAAATGATGCTTCCTTCCATCAAACCTGAGCCAAAAGAAGTGCTGGGAATATTAATAAGCTAATATTTATGAAGTGCTGCCCTTTCTCTGGGAAAAAATACATAAGTAAAACCACCCACCTCAGTGTCTGAGTAAACCTGTTATCTTAATCTCTTCATAAATTATTGAAAGCCTCTGTTAACAAGCTATTGTTTTCCTTGACATCTTGCGTCAGGTTGTTCTATATTTGAGACTGAAGAATAGCAAATTTGTCCTCTAGTCTTCTTGCCTTTATTTCAAGGTCATGCTACTCTGCAAAGTTTCTGGCTAGTTTTTGGAGACGATGATGGTGATGCATATATTTAGTTTGCATACCACTTTAAATTTCAAAAAAATTATTTCCTTACATTATTTTTCCCCACAACAATCTGTTTTTAACCCCATCGTACAGATGAGGGTACTCAAATTAAAGGACTTGTCCAGGATCACATAGTGACTACCTGAATCGAGAAGACTCAAGGTCTTCCTGACTGCAAGTCCAACATACCCTCTATTTTACCAAACTTCTGGGAGAGTTCAGGAGAGCTAGTATAGTAAAAGCTACTTCATAAACACTAGTGCAGGTAAGAAGAGGGCACCTAAAAGAAACGAATCAGTTCATTGTGTGTGTTCATTTCTAATTTTTTTTTTGCATTGTGTACATTGTAAGCATTGTAAGTACAACACAATGTATTGCATACATTGTAAGTATTATACTTATGTACTGGTGCATCAACACTGAAGAAAAGTGTCCATTCTGGAAACTTTAGGCAGGCAGCTCTGCAGAAATCCCACATCAAGGCATAAGCTGTTTGCTTTCAGTCAAGCCTTTTCCCCTCCCCAAATTAAATTAGATGAGCACATCTGTTCCATAATGCATCATGTATACACATGACTGCTGAAATTGTTTACGGGAGGCTTCCCACATCTTCTGGCAATGACTGCCTCACAGGGGGACTATGTGGAATAATTAGTTGCTTTTTGCAAATGCAACCCGAGTGCCGAGGTATTAAAATGACTGTGATGACTGGTGGAGTTTTTTGTCTCTTTACATTCTGGCCGTGAGGTCTTGAGATGAAGTTGTCCAGGAAAACCAATAAAAGGATTTTCTTGTCCTATGCAACTCAATTAAACTCTTGACTCTTGTTATCTTCTTCTGGTCTCTCTCTGTCCACTCTATCCCTTTGAAATTTAAATGGCTGTAATCATAATAATTAAGCAATCAGTTGGGTTCTAGGAATTTAATTTAATTCTTAAATATTTTACTGATTTTTTAAAACCACAGTCAATTACTAGTAATTCTGTTTATTAAAACAAAAAAGAGGAAAAAATGAAGCAAAATCAATCTAAAAACAACAGGATCTGAGAGAGATCAAAGGTTCCCAGGATCATAGGGCCAGAAAGGTCCTTAGATGCTATTTAATCCAACCCTGCTATTTAACAGGTGACAAAACTGAGGCCCAAGAGTTTCAGTGACTTATTCAGGGTCACATGTTTAATTAGTGTCTAAGGAAGGTTTGATTTCAAATCCAATACACTCTTATAGTATATCCTACTGCTTCTGAAATATATTTGACATGTACTTTGAGGCTTCTCTATGGAAAATTTGGGAGTATGTTTAATCATCCATTCTTTTGAAGCAAAATGGATCATTATATTTAATATAATTTCTGATGTCTTTTAATATTTCCATTTAAATTATAATTATCATTTTGTTTTTATCCTCATTGTTCTTTCTTTTCACTGCATCAATTCTGTGTCTTCTCATGTTTCTCTGAATTCCTCCTATGTGTAATAATATTCAGAATAATATGTCTTTTTCGAGTATAGATTATATACTATAAATATTTCTCAATATATATGTATTTAAACACACACATGTGTTTATATATAATTATTATAATTATATATTATATGTATAATATATAATTATACATATATATGTATAATTTTTTCTCTACATCTTCTTCCCAATTTTTTTCTCTACCCTTGAAGTAAGGAAAATAATTTTGTTTTCTATATCATAAGATCCATGATTTGAGAAACAAGCAAACAATTTATCTCCTGTCCATGGATATTAGTTTTTGTTTTTTAATAGTCTGAGCTGCCTCCTAAAACATCCATCCCATAAAGCTGATATGACCCCTACACTCCAAAAGAATTGTGGGCTTTAAATTTCGATGAGAATAAGAAAATATGCTTGTTCTCTTTTTTTTGCTCAGAAGGGGAGAGGTTAACAGGAGGCAGATAGGAATGGAGTAATGGGGTAAACACAAGGGTAACATTAACAGGTGCAGATAAAAGTACAGAGAGGCAACGTTGCATAATTTATGAAGAACCTGGCTTTGGAGTCAGAAAGGCCTGGGCTCAATGCCTGCCTTGTTCATATATTGGCTATATTACCTGGCCAAGTTGTTTAACCTTTCAGTGAACACAAACAACTTTCTAAGACAATTACAGCAACAACAACAATGTGAAAAAATGGAGTCAGGGAGGATCATGTTAAGCAGTTGCTGTGGCACCATATCCATATATGTGTGCATATATGAGTATATACGTATGTATATATGTGTATATAGATTTACATCTAGATATGACTAGCAGGTTATCTGTCTTCTTTATGTTTTTACCATATACCAGCCTATGGCTACTTAATTCAACTAAAAATTATAGTAAGGACGTGCTTGCACTAGTTTTGGGTTGAACTAGAAAAGCAGCCATTGTCTCATAACTATCTATATCTTGATTTAAAATTAGCCAGTATATCTCTTATTGTCTTAAGCCTGTCTATTCTGTTGGCTCCTGTCCTTTCCTCACATTGTATTCCTAAATAAGGCACATGGGGCAAGAATTTTTTTCCCCAACCAGTCTTGTTCATGTTCAGCCCACTTCAGCTCATGATATAGCCATCACTTTTCCATTTTCATTTCATTCATATGACTGTATCTTAGTATGCTTAATTCACCATTCATTTCCTCCCTTTGCCTTCATGAATTACATTATGAAATAGTTACTAATTAAGACAGATTTATAATATATAGAAAGTTATTTACAATAATTCCATCATTTTATGACTACTCTTGCCATCCACCAGCTCAAGTCATTTAAGACCATTATTCTAATCTCATTCTTTTGGCTTTCCTTCCTATGAACATGCCCAAATCTGTCTCATCTTGAAAACAAACTAAAACAAATACAAACCTTCTTGCTCAATTTGCCTCTATACTCTTCCCTCTCCAACTGATATGGTACAAAATTAATGTTTTTGAAGCCAAAGTCTGATTTTACTCCATTGCTCTGTGTCTTCTAGTGGCTCCCTATTTCTTTTGGGACAAAACTCAAACTCATTTTTCACATTAAAATCCTTTACAATGTAGTTTTATTCTTTCTTCTTCGTCTGTGCTCCAGCCCAGGATGGCCCTCATTCCTAGAACACTTTCCTTTCTTATATCTGCTTTTAAAACCTTAAGCTCTCTTCAAAGAATAATCTAATATCATGTCTTACAAAGGCCTTTCCAAAGTTTCCCAGTTTTTAAATATTTCCCTCAATTCCTTTGTATTAATTTTATACTTACAAGTTTAAATTAGTCTCCCACCAATAGAATATAAACTCCTCGAGGACTGGGGTTATTTGAGTATTTGTCTTTGTATCTGTACAGCCTAGTACAGTTCTTGGCATGTATGAGTTGCTTAATAAGTTTTTGAATTGATTTGAATTAATCAAAGTCCAAGTACAACTAAGAATAGGAATGGAGTCTACTCTCCAAATCTATAAACATATGTATTTTCTATCTGGGGACTTATCTATACCAATTTCTAAATCCCATACTAGTTTTTCTTCTATTCATTATACTTCTGGGAAAACTTCCTCTGCTGTCATATAATGAATCTAACCAGTGAGTGCCAACTCATTTTAACATTAGTCAAAAAGGAACATGATAAAAAGGTGATATAATTAACAACAATTAATCTCATGGTTTCAGTCTCAGGAATGGACCTCAGGAGCCACATATTTTAACCCAAACCTGAAAAAAATACCTAATATAAATGACCTACTACAAATGACCCTCCAACTGTTGCTCAAAGACCTCCAAGGAGGGGGAATCCAACTACAGTAAGAGGCAGCTAAAAGCACAGCAGAGAGAATGCTAAGCCTGTAGTTAGGAAGACCTGAATTCAAATCCAGCTTCAGGTATGTATTAGCTGTGTGACCCCAGAGCAAGTCACTTAACTTTTGTTGTTCCAATTATAAAATGTTAATAATGGTGCCCACCTCACAGGTAAGTTGTGAAGATCAAATAAGATAATACTTGTAAAAGCAATTATTACTGTGCTTGGCATATGGTAGATACTGCATAAGTACTTACTCCCTTCTCTTCTCTTTAGAGGTAACCCATGTCCAATTTTGTACAGTATTAAACACCAGGAAACATTTCATGATATAGAGTCTAAATTTGGCTCTTTGCAACTTCCACATATTCCTTCTATATCTTTTCTCTGGGGACAAATTAAAGGAGACTAATTCTTCTTTTATCCAATCCCTCTTACTATATTTGAGGACAGGGATCATGAGTATTCTGCAGGATAAACATCTTTACTTCTTTTAATCAATCCTCATACTACTTAGATTCAAGACTTTGGCCATCCTGATTGCTGCCTCTGCATGCTTTCCAATCCATCAGTGACCTTAAATGGCGATGCTTGGAACAGAATACAATACTATGGACATTCTGCCTTGAGCAGAGCTCTGACAGAGGGATTCTCTCCCTTTTAGTCTTGGAAGCTATCAAGATCACATTAATTTCTTTGATTTCCATATCACAGTGCTAATACACATTGGGCTTGTAAAAACTACAACATTTTTTTTTCCTTCAGAAAGCTACTATCACACCCTACCTCCTCAATACCATACTTGTGATTTTTTTTTTAAACTACGTGCAAGACTTTACATTGATCCCTATTCAATTTAATCTTATTAGATGAAATTCATTGGTCTAGTTTGGCAAGATCTTTTTAGATTTATCATTCTGGCACATTAATTATCTTTTCCAGCTTTGTCATCTGCAGATTTGATGAGAATGATATCTATACCTTTATCTAGATCATTGATATAAATGTTAAATAGCACAGAACAAAGCACAGATCAGTGGGACATTTTGCTAAAAACTATCCTACTAAGTCAACATTGTACTTTTAACAACCATTCTTTGATACTGTAAGGGAAACTAGTTCTCAACTTATTTAAACTTATTTTTGAACAGCACATTGTCTCCACAGGAATAATATTACTAAATCAGTAAGCATTTGTTATTTTTAGTAGTATTTTATTTTTTCTAATTAAATGTAAAGACTTTTTAACATTGGTTTTCTAAAAATTTTGACTTCCAAATTATCTTCCTTTCTCCCTTGCTAACCCCTTCCCTAAGAGATTAAGAAATTTCACATAAAGTATGTATCTATAATAATTTAATATATATTTCCATATTAGTCATATTGTTAAAGAAGAAACAGGCCAAAGGAAAAGAACTACAAAAGAAATAAAGTAAGGGAAAATAGTATGCTTTGATCTGCATTCAGACTCCATGAGTTCTTTCTCTCAATGTGAATAACATATTCCATCAAGAGCTCTTTTTGGATTGTCTTGGATCATTGCATTGCTGAGAAGAGCTAAGCCATTTGTAGGTGATCATCAAGCAAGGTTGATGATACCATGTACAATATTTTCCTGGTTCTGCTCATTCTACTCAGAATCAGTTCATATAGGTCTTTCCAGGTTTTTCTGAAATCTATGCATCATTTCTTACAACACAATGGCATTCCATTCCATCACTTTAATGAGCTTGTTCCATCATTCTGCAATTGATGGTCATCCCCTCTATTTCTAATTATTTGCCACCACAAAAATAGTGTCTATAAATATTTTTGTATATGTAGGTTCTTTCCCCTTTTTTGTGATCTTTTTGGGATACAGACCTACTAGTGGTACTGCTGGATCAAAGGGTATGCAGAGTTTTATAGCCCTTTGTACATAGTTGCAAATTTCTCTCCAGAATGGTTGGATCAGTTTACAACTTCAACAATAGTGCATTAATCTTCCAATTTTCCCACATCTTCCCTAGTATTTATCATTTTCTTTTTTAAAAAAATTAAAATTTATTTATTTTTAGTTTTCAACATTCATTTCCACAAGATTTTCAGTTAAACTTTTTTCTCCCCATCTTTCCCCTACCCTCCCACCCCAAAGTAACAAGCCTACAGAATACCCCTTCCCCCAATCTGTTCTCTTTTATATCCTCCCCATAACCCTTTTAACTTTCTAGTAGGATAAGATGGATTTCTATACCCCAGTGACTGTATATCTTATTTCCCAGTTGCATGTTAAAAACAAAATTTTCAGAATAAAGTTTTTAAATCATGAAATAAAATATATAGGATTATAAAGAAAACAATGTGAAATACAGTTATCAACATATTTTTCCAAGTTGAACTTTTTTTAATCAAATGCTTTATTAACTTCTAGTTTACATCATTCATTTCCACAAGATTTTGAGTTACAAATTTTCTCCCTGTTTTTCCCCTACCCATCACCCCAAAATAGCAATCCCACTGGATATCCCCTCCTCCAATCTGCTCTCTCCCATATCTTCTCCCATTCCCCCTTCAACTTTTCAATAGGGCAAGGTGGATCTCTATGCCTCAGTGTCTATGTCTTGTTTCCCATTTACATGTAAAATACTATTAATAATAGTATATATATATATATATATATATATATACACACATATATATGTGTGTGTGTGTGTGTGTGTGTGTGTGTATTTTTTTAAACATTTGATTTTAAAACTTTGATTTCCAGATTCATTGCCTTCCTCCCTTATCACCCACCATTACTGGAAAGATAAGCAATTCAGTATAGCTTGTACATGTGTAGCTATGCAAAACATTCCCATAGTGAATATATTGTAAAAGACTATCCCACCTCCCACTTTTTCTATTCTCTATTTTGGTCCTGTCCCTTTTCAAAAGTGGGTGCTTCCAATTTCCCTCCCTGCCAGCCTGCCCTCCCTTTCATCATCCCCCCTCTTATCCTCTTCCCCCCTACTCTCCTGTAGGCTGAGATACCCTATTTAGTGTGTATGTCATTCCCTCCCTAAGCCAAATTCAATTAGAATAAGGTTGACCCATTCTCTTTTGCATTCCTGTTCTTTCCCTCCATTGTAACCATTTTTCCTTGCCTCTTCTATATGAGATAGTTTACCCCAACTCTTCCCATCTCCTCTCATTAAATTCCTCTCTCACTTCTTAATATCACCTTTTAAGTATCATCCCTTCCTAATAAATTGGTCCTGTGCCTTATATCTATGTATACCTGTACACACACACACACACACACACACACACACACACACACACACACACACACATATACATTCACATATGTATTCATATGCCCATATACCCTCTTATATAGACATATATATGTATGTATATGTGTGTGTGTGTGTGTGTGTGTGTGTATTCCCTTCAACTATTCTCATACTGAGGATAGTTTCATCAGTTACTATTATCATTTTTACTTGTAGGGATATAAATAGTTCAACTTTGATAAGTTACTTATGATTTCTTTTCCCTGTTTACCTTCTCATGCTTCTCTTGCTTCTTGTATCTGAATGTCAAATTTTCTTTTCAACTCTATTTTTTTCCATCAAGAATGCTTGAAAGTTCTCTATTCCACTGAATGACCATACTTTCCCCTGAAACATGATAATCAGTTTTGCTGGGTAGGTGATTCTTGGTTTTAATCCCAGATCCTTTGACCTCCAGAATATCATATTCCAAGCCCTTTGATCCCTCAGTGTAGGAGCTGCCAGATCCTGTGTTATTCTGATTGTGTTTCCACAATATTCAAATTGTTTCTTCCTGGGTGCCTGTAATATTTTCTCCTTGATCTGGGAATTCTGGAACCTGGCTATAATATTCCTAGGAGTTTTCTTTTTTGGGATCTTTTCCAGGAGGTGTTTGGTCAATTGTTTCAACCTCTATTTTGCCCATTTGGGCTTTTTGTCACAGTAGGTCTCTGCTACCAGACAGGGTAGCTTTATCCCAGTCACTGTGGTTTTCTCATCTGCCAAAGGTATTGGTTAGGTGCCCTCTAGGAAGCCTCCACATGCCCTGGCAAACTGGTCTCATACACCAAGATCTCCACCCTAGATAATCCTCTTGTTCTAAAACATCAGGACAATTTTCCTTGAGAATTTCTTGAAGTATGATTTCTAGGTTCTTTTTTTGATCATTGCTTTCAGGTAGTCTAATAATTTTTAAATGATCACTCCAGGATCTATTTTCCAGGTCAGTGGTTTTTCCCATGAAATATTTCACATTGCCTTCTATTTTTTCATTTGTTTGGATCTACGTAATAGTATCTTGATTTCTCATAAAGTCACTAGCTTCCATTTGCTCCAATCTATCTGAAGGAATGATTCTCTTCAGTGAGCTTTTGAGATTCTTTTCCATCTGGCAAATTTGGCTTTTTAAGGCATTTTTCTCCTTGTTGGCTTTTTGAGCCTGTTTTGCCATTTGAGGTAGTCTATTTTTCAAGGTGTTATCTTCTTCCATCAGGTTGTTGACTCTCATTTCATAATTTTCTTGCATCATTCTCATTTCTCTTCCCAATTTTTCCTCCACTTCTGTTACTTGGTTTTCAAAATCCTTTTTAAGGTCCTCTATGGCCTGTGATCAGCTCGTATTTTTCTTGGAAGCTTTTGGTTCTGACTTCGTTGTCTTCCTCCTGTTCCATGCTTTGATCCTTTTTGTCCCCCAAATAGGAGTGTAAAGTTGGGTTGCTCTGCTTGCTTTGCTTCCCTTGTTGCTCATGTTGCCACTCAATTACTTGACATTTGGGCTTTTTGCCACAGTAGGTCTTTGCTACCAGACAGGGTAACTTTATCCCAATCACTGAGGTTTTCTCATCTGCCAAAGGTATTGGTTAGGTGCCCTCTATGAAGCCTCCACATGCCCTGGCAAACTGGTCTCATATACCAAGATCTCCACCCTAGATAATCCATATCCAGGAAGGTTAAAGCAAGAGTTATTACTGCTCAGACTGGTTGCTTGGTCCTCCTACCATCAGCAGGCCAGGAGTTGAAGCTGCCACATGGATGTAGCTGCATGGTTGCTGCACCTCAGCTGCTTCTTGTGCAGAGGGCAAAGGCCAACCTCACTCCCAAACTACCGGATCCCAAAGTCCACAATGCACTGATCTCTCACTTTGTCCTCATAAATCTGGAGACTGCCACAGCTGCTGGTGATTTGAAGTCCCTCTAGCTGGCAGCTGGTCAGTCCCACCCTGAAGCTAAAACCTCTGGCTTGTGTGGGGCTGGGCTCGTCTCCCAGAGCACTGTGCTTGCCACTTCCTGCTAGCCTGCCGGGCTGTCTTCAGTGGGAGGTTAGCTTCTCTGTGTCATTTTGTGGGTTCTGTAGCTCCAGAGTTTCTTCAGAGTCACCTTTCACATGAATTGGAGTAGGGGGAAGCTGGAGCCCCACCCAAGTCCTGTTTCTACTCTGCCATCTTGACTCCACCCCACCTACATTTATAATTTTCCATCATATTTGCCAGTCTGATTGATAGGTGTGAGGTAGTACTGCAGAATTGTTTTAAATTTGCATTTCTCTAATCAATAGTGATTTAGAGCATTTTTTTCACATGACTATAGGTAACTGATTTCTTCATCTAGAAACTGCCGGTTTATATCCTTTGACCATTTATTAATTGGAAAAATGGCTTGTATTCTTATAAATTTGACTCACTTCTCAATGTGCTTGAGAAATGAAGCCTTTATCAGAGACACTTTATGTAAAGATTTTTTTTCCTCAGCTTTCTGCTTTCCTTCTAATCTTGGTTGCATTGGTTTTACTTGTGTAAAAACTTTTTAATTTAATATAATCAAAATTATCCATTTTATACTTTGTAATACTCTTGATCTTTTGTTAGGTCACAAATTCATCCCTTCTCCATAGATTTGATAGGTAAACTGTTTCTTGCTCTCCTAATTTGCTTAAGGTATCACCCTTTTAATCTAAATTATGTATACATTTTGACCATGTCTTGATATATGGTGTAAGGTGTTGGTCTGTACTCTCTTTCTGCCACAAGAGACATATTGTAGGATTCTGGTTTTTAATCCACTCTGCTATCTGCTTTCATTTCTTGAGAAAGTTCATCCCATTCACATTCAGAGTTATAATTACTAATGCTTTATTTCACTCCATTCTATTTTCCCCTCCTGTTTATTTACCTCTGTCCTTTCACCCTTTCCTTCCTCACCAATGTTTTGCTTCTCGCCACCTTCCCCAATCTGCCCTCCCTTCTATAAGCTTCCCTCCTTTACTTAAGCCTCTCCCCTCTTACTTCCCTGTGAAGAAAGATACATTCTATGCTCAACTGATTGTGTATGTTATTCCCTCTTTGAGCCAATTTTTAAAAATTATTTATTTTTTAAAGTTAGTTAATTTATTTTTAATTTTCAACTTTCACTTCCATGGACTTTTGAGTTTTAAATTTTCTTCTCCTCCCTCCTGATCACTGATGGCATGCAATCTAATATAGGTTGCACATACACATTCATATTATACATATTTTCACATTAGTCATGTTGTAAAGAAGAATTAGACCTAATGGGAGGAACCACAAAAAAGAAGAAACAAAACAACAACGACAAAAATAGCAAATAGTAGGCTCTGATCTGCATTCAGACTCTAATTCTTTCTCTGGATATGGATAGCATTTTCCATCATGAGTCTTTTGGAGTTATTTTAGATCCTTATATTGCTGAGAAGAGTCAAGTCTATGAAAGTCAGTGTACAGTGTGCCTATTACTGAGTACAATGTTGTCCTGGTTCTACTCACTTCACTTAGCATCAGTTTATATATGTCTTTACATGATTTTCTGCCCACTCATCATTTATTATAGCATAATAATATTCCATTATATTCTTATATGACAATTTGTTCAGCCAGTTCCCTCTTTATGGGGATCCCCTCAACTTCCAATTCTTGGGCACCACAAAAAGAGCTGCTATGGATATTTTTCTGAGTACTTTTGGGATATAGCCCTAGAAGTGGTATTGCTGGGTCAAAGGGTATGCACTTTTTTTTCTTTTTAGAGGGCAATTGGAGTTAAGTGACTTACCCAAAGTCACATGGCTAGTAATTGTGTCAAGTGTCTGAGGCTGGATTTGAACTCAGGTCCTCCTGACTCCAGGGCCAGTGCTCTATTCACTGTGCCACCTAGCTGCCTCTATGCACATTTTATAGCCCTTTGAGTATAGTTCCAAATTGTTCTCCAGAATGATTGGGTCAGTTCACAACTCTACCAGCAATGCATTAGTGTTCCAGTTTTCCCATATCTTCTCCAGCATTTATCATTTTCCTGTTTTGTCATGTTAGCCAGTCTGATAGGTGTGATGTGGTACTTCAGAATTCTTTTGATTTGCATTTCTCTAATCAGTAGTGATTTAGAGCATTTTTTCATATGACTATAGATAGCTTTAATTTCTTCTTCTGAAAATTGGCTGTTCATATCTTTTGACCATTTGTCATTTGAGGAATGACTTGTATTGTTATAAATTTGACACAGTTCTCTCTATATTTTACAAATGAGGACTCTATCAGACATGGGCTGTAAAAATTGTTTCCCAGCTTTCCTCTTCACCTCTAATCTTGGTTGCATTGGCTTTATTTGTGTAAAACCTTTTTTTATCTAATGCAATCTAAATTATCCATATTGTGTTTCATAATATTCCATATCTCTTGTTTGGTTGTAAATTTTTTCCCTTCTCCATAGATCTGACAGTTAAATGATTCCTTATTATCCTAATTTGCTTATAGTATGAGCCTTTATATGTAAATCATTTACCCATTTAAATTTTATCTTGATACTGGGTATAAGATGTTTGTCTATGTCTAGTTTCTATCATGCTATTTTCTAGTTTTCCCAGCACTTTTTGTTAAATAGTGAGTTTTTATCCCAGAACTGGTGGCTTTGGATTTATCAAGCAGTAGATTACTATAGTCGTTGACTATTGTGTCTTGTGTACCTAACCTATTCCACTAATTTACCACTCTTTTCTTAGCATATACCAAGTAGTTTTGGTGGTTGCTGCTTTATAATACAGTTTAAGATCTGGTATGACTAAGCCACCTTCCTTAGCATTTCTTTTCACTAATTCCCTTGATATTCTGGACCTTTTGTTCTTCTAGATTGCTATTCTTATTGTTTTTCCAGCTCTAAAAATGATTTTTGGTAGTTTGATTGGTATGGCAGTGAATAAGTAAATAAATTTAGGTAGAATTGCCATTTTTATTATTGTAACTTGGCCTACTCATGGACAACTGATTCCCCCCCCACCCCAATTATTTAGATCCAACTTTATTTCTGTGAAAAGTGTTTTGTAATTGTGTTCATATAGTTCCTAGATTTGTGTTGGCAGGTAGACTCCCACATATTTTATAATGTCTATAGTAACTTTAAAATATTAATTTACTTGTTTTTAGCTTTCAATATTCATTTCCATAAATTTAAAATTTTCTCCCCTCCCTTCCGCCTCTCTCCCTAAGACAGAATGCAATATTATATGACTCTACACAAACATTCCTATTAAAAACATTTTCACATTAGTCATGTTGGATAGACAAATTATAATGAATGGGAGAGCCTATGAGAAAGAAAAAAAAACGAAACAAAAAGAAAATAGTCTATTTCATTCTTCATTTCTACTCCACAGTTTTCTCTGGATCTGGATAGCATTTATCATCATGAGTCCTATGGAAATGTTTTAGTTCCTTGCATTTCTGAAGGAGACTAAGTCTATCAAAATCAGTCATAGCACACTGTGACTGTTTCTGTGAACAATGTTCTGGTTCTGCTCACTTTACTCAGCATCAGTTCATATGTCTGTGGAATTTTCTAAAGTCTGCCTGTTCATCATTTCTTATAACATAATAATATTCCATCACATTCATATACCACAACTTGTGCAACTATTCCCCAATTGATTGGAATTCCCTCAATTTCCAGTTCTTGACCACCACAAAAAGAACAGCTATAAAAACTTTTGTACATGTTGGTCCTTTTCCCATTTTTATGATCTCTTTTGGATACAGCCCTAGAAACAGTATTGCTGGATCAAAGGGTATGCTCCTTTTTATAGCCCTTTGGGCATAGTTCCAAATTGCTTTCCAGAATGGTTGGATCAGTTCACAGCTCCACCAACAATGAATCAGTGTTCCAACTTTCTCATATCCTTTCCAACATTTGTCATTTTCCTGTTTTGTCATGTTAGCCAATTTGATAGGTGTGATATTAGAGTTGTTTGGGTTTGCATCTCTCTATTCAATAGTGATTTAGAGCATTTTCCCCCCTCAGGACTAAAGATACTTTAGATAGATTATAGATAGCTTTGATTTCTTCCTTTGAATGCTGCCTATTCATATCCTTTTCCCATTTATCAATTGTGGAATGACTTGTATTCTTGTAAATTTGTTTCAGTTCTCTCTATATATTTTAGAAATGAGGCCTTAATTGGAGACACTAGTTGTAAAAAATTCTTTCCCAGTTTTCTACTTCCCTCCTAATCTTGATTGCATTGACTTTGTGCCATAACTTTTCAATTTAACATAATAAAAATATCCATTTTGCATTTCATAATGTTCTTTATTTTTTGTTTGGTTATAAATTTCCTCCATTCTCTATAATGTGATAGATAAACTATTCCTTTCTCCCATAAATTGCTTATAGTATCAGCCTATATACCAAAATTGTATACCCATTAGGACTTTACTTTGGTATATGGTGTCAAACATTGGTCTGTGCCCAGTTTCAGCTGTATTATTTTCCAGTTTTCCCAACAGTTTTTGTCAAATAGTGAGTTCTTGCCCTAGAAATTGGGTCTTAGGTTTTATCAAACAGTAGATCACTATACTCATTGCAGCTGTATCTTGTGTACCTAACCTATTCCACTTATCTATCCTTCTATTTCCTCTTCATTGGGGATGAATTCACCCTTTTCATTTTTAATACTTATCATTTGGTTTTCTTCTTTCTTTTTGTAACCAAATAAACCAAAGGTAAATCTATCTTATTGTTTCCCTCCCATAAAACTAGCTCTTAGTTTTATTTAATTAGTTCAATATATTTTTTTAATTTCAGTTTTATTAATCTCTCCTTTGATTTGCAGAATTTATAATTTTGTATTTAATTGGGGATTTTAAGTTTGTTCTTTTTCTAGCTTTTTTAGTTTCATGCCCAAATCATTTATCTTTTTCTCCATTTTATTCAAGGTAAGCATTTAGAAATATAAAAATTCCCTTAAGATTCACTTTTGCTGCATCTCATAACTTTTGATATGTTGTTTCATTGTTGTCATTCTTTTGGATGAAGTTATTGATTGTTTCTATAATTTGCTGTTTGACCCACTCATTCTTTAGGATTAGATACTTTAGTTTCTCATTAATTTTAGTCTATCTTTTTGTGACTCTTTATTACATGTAATTTTTATTACATCATGGCCTGAAAAGGATGCATTTAATATTTCTGTAATTCTGCATTGGATTGTATGGTTTTTATACCCTAATCCATGGTCAGTTTTTGTAGTAGGTGCATATACTGCCCAGAAAAAAGGTATATTCCTTTCTATTCCCACTCAGTTTTCTCCAGAGGTCTACCATATCTAACTTTTCTAAAATTATATTCATCTCCTTAACTTCTTTTTTGTTTATTTTGTGGTTATATTTATCTAGTTCTGAGAAGGAGAAATTGAGGTCTTCCACTAGTATAGTTTTGTTGTCTATTTCTTCCTGTAACTCCCTTAACTTCTCCTCTTAAGAATTTGGATGCTATACCACCTGGTATATATAAGTTTAACAATGATATTACTTCCTTATGTATGGTACCTTTTGTCAGATTGTAGTTTCCTTCCTTATCTTTTTAATTAGATCTATTTTTGCTTTGGCTTTGTCTGATATCAAGGTTGCAACCCCTGCTTTTTTCTACTTCAGTTGAAGCATTATATTCTACTCCACCCTTTTACCTTTACTCTGGATATCCCTCTGCTTCAAAAGTGTTCCTTATAAACAAAATGTTGTAGGATTATAGTTCTTAATCTATTCTGCAATCCACTCAGCTATCCGCATCCATTTTATGGAAGATTTCATTCCATTCACATTCACAGTTATGATTACTATCTGTGTCTTTCTTCCATCATGTTGTCTTCCTTCTCCATTCATGATTTTCTCTTTCCTTTCTCCCTTTCCCTCCTCAATAGAGTTTTGCTTTTGATTGTAGCCTCCCTCAATTTCCCTCCCTTTTCTCATTTTTTCCTCCCTTTTATCAATCCTTTCTCCTTTCTTTCCCCTCCTACTTCTTATAGGGTAAGTTAGATTTCTAGACCTAACTGCTTATTTTGTTCCCTCTTTGAACAAAATATGATGAGAGTAAGGTTCAAACAATGCTTATCCCCCTTCCTTCTTTCCCAAGAAAGATTATTATTTCCTATAATAGGTCTTGGTGGCTCTTTGTGTGATATAATTAACCTTTTTCTGCTCCCTTCTTTCCTCTTCTCTCAGTTTCTTCTCCCTTTTTACCAGCTAATTAGATTTTTTTTATCATCACATGAAAATCAATTTATACCCATTCCCTCTGTCTTTGTATATCCATTTTAAATGTAGTAATAAAGATATAGTTCTTAAGAGTCACAAGTATCATCTTCCATTATAGTGATGTAAAGAGCTTGTCCTTATTGAATAGCATGCTATGGTGTTTTTTCTTTCCTGTTTACCTTTTTATGCCTCTCTTGAGTCTTATATTTGAAGATCAAATTTTACATTGAGCTCTGGTCATTTCATCAGGAAAGTCTGGAAGTTCACTATTCACTGAATGTCCATCTCCTCCCCTGAAAGATTATGCTCTTGGTAGTTTCTCTTGGTAGTTGATCCTTGGTTGTAATCAAAGCTCCTTTTTGGTACTGAATATAATATTCCAAGTCCTATGATCTTTTAATGTAGAAGCTGAGAGGTTCTTCATAATCCTGTCTGTGGTTCCATGATATTTAAACTGTTTCTTTCTGGTAGCTTGCAGTATTTTCTCTTTGATCTGATAATTTTGGAATTTGGTTACAATACTCCTTGGCATTTTCAATTTGGAATCTCTTTCAGGAGGTTATCATTGCATTCTTTTGACAACAACTTTACCCTCTAGTTCTAAGATCTGAGAGCAGCCTTCCTTGATGATTTCTTGAAAGATAGTATCTAGGCTCTTTTTTATTTTCAGCATGGCTTTCAGGGAGAACAATAATTTTTAAGTTATCTCTCCTGGATCTATTTTCTAGGTCAGTTTTTTTTCAATGAGGTATTTTATGTTTTCTTCTATTTTTTCATTCTTTTGATTTTGTTTGACTGATTCTTGATGTCTCATAGAGTCATTAATTTCCACTTGTCTAGTTTAGATATTTATTGAACTGTTTTCTTCAATTAGATTTTGTGCCTCCTTTTCCATTTGGCTCATTTTACTTTTTAAAGAGTTATCTTCAGTGAGTTTTTATGCCTTCTCCATTTGGTCCATTCTACTTTTTAAGGAGTTGTTTTCTTCAGTGTGATTTCTTTTATTTGAACAATTGTATTTTTAAGGACATGTTTTCTACAGTCAATTTTTGTCCTTCCTTTTCCAAGCTATTGACTCTCTCTTGAAAACTTCTTATTCATTTCCCCAGTTTTTCTTCTACCTTTCTTATTCTACTTTTACAATCATCCTTGAGCTCTTCCAACAAAAATTTTTGGGTTTGAGACTAGTTCAAATTTTTCTTTGAGGTTTCAGATGTGGGTACATTGACAATGTTGTCCTCTTCTGAATTTGTGTTGTGATCTTCTCTGTCCCCATTGTAAGAATCGTTGGTCATTGTTTCTGCTTTTTTGCTCATGACATTTGCCTATTTTCTGACTTTTAAAGTTGAACTCTCCTGCTGGAGCATGGGAACTACTGTCCCAAGCCTCTTGTATTGGGGCAAAGGACCTGGTCACTGGATTTGTGTGCTGGGGTCTCAGGTGCTGGCAACTGGAGGTTTTAGGGGTCTGGCAGCTTACCTGGTACTGAGCTGGGGTTAACAAAACTGAAGATGTTGGGGTTAGGGAGGATCTGGCCCCTGGAGTACACCTGCTCTCCTGGGAGTACTTTGAAGCACTGGAAGGTTTGACTGATGGAAGATGCTTACCTGTCCAGAGTTGTGCTGAAGCACAGGGAGGTTTGGTTGCTGGAGGACATCTGCCTGCTGGCATACATGTTGGTTTTCTGAGCTGTAGTCTACCAGTTCCCCTGCCTGTGCCAATGTATTCAATGGGGTCCTGGTGTTGACACTTGCCTGTTCCACCACCCTGGGGCTCAGGATCTCCCCCTGATTTGCTGAGGTGGGGTTTGCCACTGGCTTGCCATGATGCCTCTCATCCTGTATTGCTCCTCTTCCACCAGAGTGATATCCACTTTTCCCATAAATCCCCCAAGATTCCTGGGCTATAAGACTGCTGCATCTCATCTTTCTGCTGCCTCAACTGTTTCAGGGTTTTTTTCTGGAGCAATATTTTCTGGGTTTTTAGAGCATAATAAGGGAGAATGAGAGCAACTTATTTCTTACTCTGCCATCTTGGCCCCTGGATGTCTAATCTCAAGACAGTTCTTATTATAGTAAGGCTCAGGTGATGACCATTACCCATCTTCTTAAATAGGTCTTTTGCATTGCTTAATGTGAGATAATTTTACCTCATTCTACCTCACCATTCCTTCTGCTCCCAGTGTCATAATTTTTACTCCTTAATTTTTTACATCGTCAACCTCATAGTTATGTTATACCTGTACCCTCTGTCTATGTATACTCCTTCTTTTCATTATAAGCTTAAGTAATTGATTGAAAATCAGAACTTAGATGTAACTTGTAAATACTATAACCCAAAACTCTGGAAACCAATGAGGTATGTCTTTCATCTTCTTTCTTCCCAACCCCCAGCCATCAGTCTGTTCCTGGATCTTTAGTAGGACAGACTTCTGCATTCCCTATACTAGGAAACGTAAGAATTTGGTATACAATAAAGAGAGATACTGAGTGATAGAGAGTTGCTGGATTGCCACCTTGGAAGGAGAGACATGACCTTTGGCTTGGCAGAGAGGTAACCTTGTGAACACTGGTAAGATGCACATAAGTCCATTAGAAATCAGGTTAGTGTTTTGTTCCTAGAGGGTTTGATGTTTGCATTATTGATCGTTCAATAAAGTTTGTTGTTTGACCTTCATTCTTGAAGAGCACCCATGACATCATGAAGGTGATGCCATAATATGCAAGTGAATTGGATTTAAGTGAGGAAGGACTGTACAAAGTTACCAGCCTCACTTTCTCCTCTGGAGCCATCTGGGTTCAGAGGCCAGATAAACATCGAGACAACTGGAGATGCCCCCAGATGTGGTGGAATACCTTATCCTTTAAAACGAAGGGCTTTAATAAGTCTCGGTTTGACTGAGGCAATTTCCATTAAGTGATTAAGTCTAGGTGAAAAAATGAGGCAAAGAATGGCCTCCTTACCCTACTCCAGGAGGAAAAAAAATCAAATCAAACTCAGAGAAGAAGACTCTCAGGGACATTCACTCTGAGTCAATCAGGACCCAAACAATGACCAAGTGGGGTTTGGCCTGGGACCTACTGTTGGCCAGATGAGTATAAGTCTTATTAACGTGCCATAAGCCCTCAAAGGCATATGAAGTAGTAAACTGATGCATACACCACACATTATGGTCAGACCTACTTGATCAGCAAACACATTTGCCACTTCTTTCAGTAACCAAGGATATTGTTCATCTGGGATGGGTGACATGAATTTATCAAGGACAATTAAAGCCATCCTATCCTATTTTCTTATTAAAATTGTATATCTATTCCCTGTTAGTCATTTCTGTTTTGTGATTCATAGGCAAGGATAATTCTTCTGGTAATGAAAAAAATGAGAAAATATGAATTGAGTAGCTTTTATCTGTTGTCATTTATGAATCTCAAAAACAAAGAAAAGTAGAAATGATCATTTCATCTTTTGCTCTTTAACATTAATCACACTGTTTTTGTCTTTGTCTAACTGGCATTTGGTGAGAAGCGAGTTAAATTTTCATATGAATCTTAGGATACTTTGTTCCTATTAAGCAATAGTAACCAGGAGAGAAGCTTGAACAACAACAAAAATACATATTTCCTTAAACTAGCTACCTAAAGTAAGCCACTGTTTACCTCTATTAGTGAGTGTGAATAACAGAAAATTGAATGTATTTGTGGGAACGCTGCACAATATCTTTCAGAACAGTTGAAAGAATTCTGTATAGCTATAGAGCTGGAAATACCATTCAATTAAAAAAGACGCAACCTCATTGGGTAAGCATAAGTGTATATTCCCACTGCAACAGACAACTTTCTGTTAGTCCTATATAATTTTGATGCTGCCCCCCCGCCCAAAACAACATCCATCGAAATAAATAGGGCTATTGAAATGAAAAACACTAGCTTGTACTATTTTGTAATAAGTGTATTGCAGTTGTGAGATTTTAAAGACAAGGCTAGGAATGTAAATTACAGGAACATGAATAAATGTCATGGTTTCACTTTTCTGAAAGGCCTTCTGAAGAAAGTTGGAAACAATTAAGCTGCATTTCAGTTATGGTTTTCTGAAAATACACCGTCACTGAAATTAGAGACGATGGGGGAAATACCAGTCAAAGTGTTTGGAGAGGGGATGGTGATGGTAAAGATTTTGCCCTTTGGGGCAGAAATTTGATTGGGAAGCTGAATTTACAGTGGGTAATCATTAACCAAGGTCAATGCTAAGGAATTAGGAACCGTGCCCAGCTATTCAAACCAGGGATGTGTTTAGTGCCTTGGATTTTGAAAGACTCAATGAAGTTTAAGGTTATTTAGGTATAAATACTTTCCTCCACCCCAATGTGAGTCTGCTGTACTTTGAAGCCCTCAAAAGAAAGGACCCTTTACCAAGTTTGGTTGGGGGTCTTGGTATTTAAATTTGTATTAATTTTTGAATTTAGCAAACAGAAACCAGAGAAGTTAGATAGATGAGCAGACAATACCCAGAATGGATGAGCTTTCCTACTCTGGGAAAGAGCCTTCTCAACTGAGAGAAAAGAGTTCTTAATCTCACCCAAGGGGAAATTCTCTGTAGTCCTTAGTGTCAGCAAGCAAGAAATCAGGGACATGTTGAGGCACTGGCACCTTTCCTTGGCAACTTATTTCCAGAGTTTTTCCCTTCAAGTTCCTCAATCTATAAAAAGCCTGGAACCATGTGCATCTGCTCTTGAAACCAGAAAAGGAAGAACCTTCTTTCCCAAATTCTTGCTAACTCAGGCAAGGAGATATGAGTGATCATTCTCTCTACCAATTAGTAGAGTCTTATGCAAATGCCCAGATTATGTGTATTATCTCACAGCTTTCACGTTTCTTTATACCTTGGCCTTAGCTGAATTTAACCCAGACAGGGAGTTGTAGGGAGCCTTGGAATCTCAGATTTTAAGACCTGAGTCTTTGTAGCACTTATGTATCTGAGCATGACCTTTCATTTTCAATTTTTTATAGCATAATTCATTTAATTTGACCTTTCACCCCTACATATTTCACCTCATATTGTAGATATTTTTATGACCACATCCCTCCTTCTGCTAACCCTTACCCTCAATAGATTAAAAGTTTTTTATAAGGTTAAAATTATTTAGTTTTTCATCTTTATATCCTTAGTGCCTCACACAGTATGTTGCACATAGTGGGTATGTAGTGATTGTTTGTTCTTAAATTTGGATAACATTGAGCTTTATGGTCAAACTTAGAAAATGCTAGACTCTTCAATTTTGAATTATGGTCATTTCAAGAATTAGATACACTTGTTTAGAGAAGAGGAAAAATTATTTATTGGTATGTGTAGATATGCCCTCTTTTTGGAATGGAAGACACTTTCTATATTCATATTCTTTTCACTCTGTAATTTTGGGGGTCCTGCTGCTCTAAAATTTGTTTAGAGTCATTTTTTGCAGGTATTTGGAAGGTTTGAGAGGAGAGCTCAAGGAAGTCCCTGCTTTCACTCCGCCATCTTGGCTTCACACCTTATTCTCTCTTTCAATAAAGGTAACTCTTCCTTCATATTGGATTATCCACATTGGAGTTTAACAATAGTGAAGTTACGTACCCTCATCAAAGTGTCTAAAGTGGTGGAAACTTTGACCACTTTATTTGTTGGTTTTTCAGCTATGACTTAACCTTCAACCCTTGGATGGTAAGGAAGATTTGGGTTTTCTCTTCATACTCTGCTCAACATTCAGGAAATAACTTTTAAACCAAAACATGTAATTTTATCCCAATCCTCAAAGGGGGACATGATTATTGAAATGGCAATTCAACTCATAACTTAGGAGGCATTTTTTGAATGTCTGCATGGGAGGCAAAACAAACATTCATAAAACGAGATGAGAAAAGTTTGGGGGTATAATCAGCCAATGAAAGAAAGTTGGCTGGCCAGAGTAGAGAGGTTACTTTGTTGTTGTTCAGTTATTTCACTTGTGTCTGAGTTTTTGTGACCTCCTTTGGGATTTTCTTGGCAAAGATATTGGAGTGGTTTGCCATTTCCTTCTCCAGCTCATTTTACATATGAGAAAACTGAGGCATAGTTAAGTGGCTTGACCAGGGTCACACAGCTAGTGTCTAAGGCTATATTTGACCTCAGGTCTTTCTGACTCCGGGCCTGGCACTTGCTGCCCAAGAGAGACCAAGGTGGGACCTAATAAAACATTTCATATTGAGGGATCTGGTAGATGTTGGGGGAGGAGGTGGTAAAGGAGGGTCTTGAGTATAAGTTTGATAATGTTAATCTTAGAAGTTGGTAGAACGTATGAGTTGAAGTATATAGTATTAGGAACTAAAGTTTCCCAGAATAAGGGAAGTTAGAAGTCAGAACCTAAAGATATGCTTATACTACTTGGTGATTATCAATCAAAGTACTATTAAAATGCAAATTTTATGATTTGTTTGGTTTTTATTGTCAAGAATTGTAACTCAACTAGGCCAAAATTCTGAAGCCCACTGTGACTGTCCCTAGGAACTTTAGGGCTGATCTTGTATGGAGACCAAGGGTGAGAGCAAAAGTACTGACAAAGAGAAGACAGTATGCTAAGTAGAAAAGAACTGACCTTTGAGTCAGATGTCATGGCTTCCAATCTTGTCTCCAATGCTTACTAGTTGTATGACCTTGGGCAAGCCACTTAATCTAAGAGGTCTAGTTTTCTCTTTTGTTAAATGAGGAGGTTGGACTAGATGGCACTTACATGTGAATCCAGGTCTGATTTTGAAAATGATGCTTTGAACCTTTTAGAGAATGAGTACAAGGAGAAGACAGAGGATCCTCTGAATAGTGACATCATGATATTTTACCCTCCCTTCCCACTTTGCCAATGACTTCCTTGGAAACACAGTTCAAATCCCACTTTCTCCAAGAGGTCAATCTAAGTTTGTGCTCTTCCACCCCCCACTCCTGTAAAATGTCTTCTAAGATTATTTCCCATTTATCCTGTATCTATTGTGAATGAACATCCTTATTTTCATGATGTCTCTCCTCCTAGACTATGAGCTCCTTGAGATTGTGCACTGTGTGTTTGCCTTTCTTTATGTTCCCAGAACTTAGCAAACATAGTACCTATCACATACCAAGTGCTTCCCACTCCTCTGTCATCCTTTACCCCTTCCTCTCTTCCTCCTCCTCACCTCCATTATCTTCTTCCATCTCCTTAGAATTTCTATGGTGCTTTAATGTTTGCAAAATACTTTCTAAGTATTTTCTAATTTTA
This sequence comes from Gymnobelideus leadbeateri, assembly GCA_011680675.1. NCBI lineage: Eukaryota > Metazoa > Chordata > Mammalia > Diprotodontia > Petauridae > Gymnobelideus > Gymnobelideus leadbeateri. Next base: position 340,503 of record WOXC01009667.1, read on the forward strand.
TCCTCATCTTGGAAGCAGTTGTTAGTATTACTTCCATTTTAGAGATGAAGAAACTGAGGCTGACAGAAGTTAAGGGTCATATGACTTGGCTAGGGTCATATGACTAATATGTGTCTGAGACTGGATTTGCGCTCAAGTTTTTCTGTCCCTAAGTCTTGTGCTTTATCTATTTCATTACCTAGTTTGCTGACTGCCTAATTAAAAGTACATTTGTGATTGTTGAATGGAGGAAATACAGCAGTATAAGAAGTCACTGGGAAGTGATGAAGAAAATAGAAAATGTAGGAGTGTCCTGGGGAAAAAAACATATGAAATATAACTGTTGTGAAACAACCTGAGTCAGAGGAAGAAAAGGACACTTACATGCAAAGCTCATGCCATAGCTCTGAGACTTCAGTTTGTGTGTGTGTGTGTGTGTGTGTGTGTGTGTGTGTGTGACTGAAGGAGTAGAGCCCTTCCCTCTGCAAATATAGTGACTCTAGGGGCACATAGGTAAGAGAAAAAGTTGTATCTAGACCTAGAAGGCTATAAGGAGAGTGGGAAGGGGACAGGGTCTCCGAGCTAGTATATCAAAGACTGCTGATGCCTTTGTTGAGAGTACATAGCTTTAGGATTAGTGAACAGCAATCCACTGCCAATCAAAAGTCATCTCTTTTGAAGAAGAAACCAATTAAAGATGTTTTCTTGGTGACATAAGATATTTCATGCAAATGAATCAGTCTTTAAAGAATCGGTATGGCAAGAGCTGTATATGGGCAGGACAAGATATAGCCTCATGGGTTTGAGATAGTATATACTCTGGGGAGTCTTTTAGTGCCAATTGATTTGGAAAACATCAGATGACTTCAAGATCCATGTAGGCTCAGAGATAGGAAGATAGAGAGACAACATAGAAAGAATCTAGGAACCAAGGTCTAGCCACTGAAAACAGCAGTGCAGAATTCAAGACTTTCTCCTCTGATATCCGGGGATGTGGGAGACAGCAGAGGAGCAACCCTTGGTTTTTCTCTTTGTTGGGACTTCTTTAGACAGTACAGTCACGGAAACTGCTGCATCTGGAGGGAGGAGGGCCCACAGGAAGTGAGGGAGGAGAAGGTTTTAGCATTTTCTCTGGGCTCAGGTACAAAATTTTGTATGTCATTAACTGTGTTAAAGGATTTATGTCCTTGTTAGCTTAAGTCCTCAGAGGGGATGTGAATAAAAATTAGCCAGATGCTGAAGTTCCCAAGGTTTTCCTGGGTGTGTGTTTATGAGCCAGAGACATTTTGGGGGAAGTCTCAGGACCTTGTGGCAGTGAACCCTCTGACACCATAGTTGTATATGCATGATTAATTGGTCAATATTTCAATTCATAAAGTCTGCACATTGAAACTACTCCATCACACTGTCAACAAAAATCCTCTCATGGGTGGGGGAGGGGGCAGACTAAAATTGTCAATTCAGGCTTGATTTCGGCATGAAATGAGGCACTTATAATTCAGTCAGTCAATAAGTCATTAAACAGTTGATTAAAGGAAGTTTTTAAAATATTTATTTATTTTTAGCTTTCAACATTCATTTCCATAAGATTTAGAGTTCCAATTTTTCTCCCCATCTCTCCCCTACTCCCACCCCAAGATGGCATGTAATTTGATATAGACTCTACATATACATGCATATTGAACCTATTTTCACATTAGTCATGTTGTAAAGATGAATTAGAACCAATGGGAGAAACCATGAGAAAGAAGAAACAAACAAAAAAAGAAAAAGAGAGAGAGTAAATAATATCCTTCAGTCTGCTTTCAGACTTCTTAGTTGTTTTTTTTTTTTTTTTCTGGATGTGGACAGCATTTTCTGCCATGAGTTTAAAGAAGGTTTTTGGAGGCAGCTAGGTGGATCAACAGATAGAGTGTTGGGCCTGGAGTCAGGAAGAAGTGAGTTCAAATTTGGCCTCAGACTCTTATTAGTAGTGTGACCCTGGGTAGGTTACTTAACCTCTGTTTCCCTTAATCTACCATAAAAGGAAATGGTAAATCATTCCAGAATCTTTGCCAAGAAAACACCTAGACAGTATGCTATGGTCCTCAAGGTCATGAAGATTCCAACATAACATCCAACAAAGGAGGTTTATTTACTTCTAACACAGAAAACATATGCAGCAAGGATACAGTGGCACTTAGCTACTCTTCTCAGCTTGGCTTGGTGTGGTGGCTAATTTGTACTTCAGATATACACCAACTCAGAAAAACACTGCCTTTTATCCATTTAGGTGACCTCGAATCCCACCTGTAGAGGTGGTAGATAAACTTTTATGGAAAACTAATTCTTATTGGTATACATGTCAGGGAGAAACTCTGATCATTGTCCATCCTATCATACCAACTTTGGAAGGGCTTACAGTTGTTTAAAGCCATGGAAGCAGCTATATAAAGTATCTTAACATAACCGGCTATAAACTCTTATTGTCACAGAGCACATTAGCAAGTGCTATTATAATTGTTAGGAAAAGTATTAAAAATATAAAATGAACCAAGTATCCTTATATATGAACAGATGGATTTTCTTGTAACTGACTTATTCACACTGTACATGGGGGTGGGGAGAGGAGGGGGGAATGTCATTCCCTGATATAAGAGATATATTAACATTAAAATGAAAATAATTATAAATTCTGAAAGATACCAGATGTGAAAACTTCTATTCAGTAGCTTTCAATTGAGAATTTCAGACAATTTTAGGGAGAGAGACCAATTCACTGCAAGTAGTGTGTAAATGTGACTGTTGAATCTCTGGGCACAGAAGTATAAAATTAAAATAGGACCATCTTCTCTAAGTTCTTTCTCTGATATGCCTTATGGCTTGAAACTTACCCTCAGTTATTAAAAAAAAAATTAACTGATGGATACCTTTTATTTTAACATCATAGTGACTTACAAGTATGCTTACATATACAACACTGCTCCCCACCCAGTGAACCTCCCTTTGTGACCAAACAAAACAGATAAGCAAAACCAAGCAAAATCATGAACACATCTGATATCCTATCCCACATTCCATACCCCAAATCTGCTAAATCTCAAATGAAAAAAGAGAAATGTAAATGCATTTCTTCCCTTTGAATATAAAGAAGAGATGAGGGCCCTCCATGTATTATGCATTGGCCATTATACTTCTGTGATTTTTTAAAAAATTATTTGTATTGTTGCAGCTTTTTACTTTTATTTTTTCTGGTTCTACTACTTTCACTCTACCAATTCCTGAAAGTTTCCCCAGTTTTCCCTGAGTGGCCCATATAAATAATTTAAGACACACCAGTATTTCATAACATTTATACACAATAAAAGCCGTGGTTACCCACTTTGAGTCTAGCTCTTCATACCACTCAACAGTGACACTGAATATTTGGCTACATGACTTCATTGAAGTGTGGTTTCTGACAAAAGAATTTTAAATATCATCTGAACTGGACCAGTCTCTAAGCTGTGAATGTTTGGAGCCCAACAGAGCAGGCCAGAGGCAGGTGAGTCAGGAATCAAATAGCAGTTTAATTAATTTCAGATTGAGGAAAACAGGTTTGCAAACCAAGGTGCCCTGGTGAAGAGGAACTTGTGGCAGAGGTAGGGGTTTTTATACATGAAACCCACAAAAAGGTGGACCCAAGACAGTCTAAGAATTTAGGTCTTAAGTAAACAGTTCCCATGGCAGACCCATGAGTGCAGGCATTTTTGGGACAATATAGGTATTCTTGGGTCCTGTGGTAACATCCCCTACATTTTAAATTTATTATTATTATTATTATTATTTTGCTTTTTGGAGGACAATTGGGGTTAAGTGACTTGCCCAAGGTTACATGGCTACTTTTCGACATCATATTTGAACTCAGGTCCTCCTGACTCTAGGGCCTGACTCTATTCACTGTGTCACCTAGCTGCCCCAACATTCCCTAAGTTATTAGAATCACTGATCCTTGTGATTATCTCAAGTATTTAGGATCATTGAGCCTTGTTCAGTGGGGTGCAGAACCAGAGCTAGCACGGTTAGAGCAGGAGCATAGCACCCGCTTCAGTTCATTCATTCAGTGGTTACAGGTGCAGGAAGTGTTAGAATGTTAGGACATGTGATCGATGACTTTCTGTTGCAGTGGATTGACTGTGGCTCCAGCTCTCAAGCCAGGACCCTCTGGCAAATAGGAGAGCTCCAACAAATCAAAATAGTTATTGATTAATGTGAAAATCATAAACCTCTCAGTGAACATCTGGTACTGGTCAAAGTAATACATTTTAACAGAGGATGAGCACAAAGGATTGTTGTTATGCCAGGCTCAGTGCATGACTCACCTAGACCTTAGCTCTGGAAAACAGGGTATCTTCTAATTTAGTGACATTTCTATACTTGGTTGTTAAAAACTATTCCAGTGAGTAGTAAGTTCTGATTTGTCACAGAATTTTAGAATTAGATTCTCAGAATTGGGTGTGAATTAGCCTAATTCCTGGGAGGGGGGGGGTCCTTTCTACAATATACCAGATAAGTGATCATTTGGCTTTTGCCTAAAGGGAATCCACTGCGAGATATGGCACATCTGGCCTTTGTATAGAATAGGAAGTTTATCCCAGTGTTTCTAAAGTTGCCCCTTTGTAACAGCTACTCCATTGTTTCTAGTTCTAATCTCTGTAGCTTAATAAAACAAACTCAATTCTTATATCATTGCCCTTCAGATACCTAAAGACAGCTGTAATGTCCCTCCTAAGTCATCTTTTCTCTAGGTTAACCATTCCTGGTTCCTTCAGTTGATCCTCTCTGGGTGTGGCTTTGCTTTGAGGCTTTGCTTTTTAAAATTTATTTATATACAGATAGCTTCATACATAAAACACTTTTGTGATAAGAAAGCCATTTTTTTCTTACTCAACTCAAGAAAAGTCAGTTTCTCCAAATGAAATTCTAAGAACAAAACCAAATATTTTCTTTGAGGCAGCTTCAAAATTAAAATAAAATAATTATGTCCTTGTGACATAGTACTCTTCTTGGCCTATCATATGAGGACTATTGTGTGATTAAAGAAGCAGCAAGATGTATTTGATAGCATCTTCTTACTAGATGTTCTCCTACTATGTAATACCTATTCTGCCTTGGAACACTAGGGCAATGTCTGCAAGGCTTCAAGTTACTGGTGGAAGCTGAAATATGTAGTAAGTGTGTACAGCTAGAGACAGTGGGTTAGAGTGGATAGTGTTGTTCTACTTGCAGTCAGCAAAATTCGGTTTCAGAGTCTGCCTTTTATACTTATTGTAAGACCCTGGGAAAGTCATTTAAACTCTCTTTTTGGTGACTCCCTAGGATTCATTTACTAAACCATAGACTAGACAGCAAAACATGTTCTTCTTCTCAGGATTATAATATGATTTATGTAGTCCTATCTAGTTAAGTCTATATGTGCAAAATAAACTGAAAAATTTTAAAAAGAGAGATAATTGAGGAGGGCAAGCTTTGGGGACTAAAATTGCCTAGATTGGCAACATTAGTTTTTCCACCTTTGTAAACACATCCTTCCTTTCTCTTTTTGACAGAGATAAAAATGAAAAAGTAAACTTTTTCTGAGATGAAACTTCAACTCAAAATAAACACTAATTTCAAACGAGCTGGGGGAGTCATTAAGGAACTTTCCTTCTGTAGTGGTAAATGTGCGATTGCATAATGACAAAAACAGTCAGGTTTCTTAATGGCCTACAAATGCAAGTTCAGTGTTCACTGGAGGCAAACTTGGTATCTGCTATTGTCTATAATGCATTTTAACACCCTCTATAATATCAACACATCGACTCAATGCGAGTCCTTAATGATTGCTGCAAAGGATTGGTTTGTTGTGAAACTAGTCTTGCATATTAGCATCACCTGTACTAAACACACATATCATTCCCTTGTTGACAGACAAGCAATTGAAAATGTAGGATAAAGAGGAATCTAAGTGGAATGTCATCCTACTAAGTGAGTTTAGGGACTGATTTCCTTTGCTGAACTAGGATAGTCAACTAATAGAAAGTAGCTTAGTAGTGAGATGTGGCAAAGCAGTTTCATAAGGATAAAATAATAATTAATGTAGTGGAATGAGTCATTTAAAGCAAGAAGAGAAAATGGGATAATTTATCTCACATGGAAAACAATTTACTAGGAGACTAGACTATCCAACAAAGCTCACCACAGGATGAGGAGAAATTATAAGAAAAATTATAAATTACCCTCAATATGCACAGTATTCACTATCATTAATTAGCCACATTTATCAAGCATGTAATTTTTCAGTTGCTCCAAATATTAGGAGAACAAGGTTTGATACTTTTATTTTGAGACTCAGTACAATAAGCTGGAGAATAAGAGTAGAGGAATTATTATGTCTACATGAAGGTGGAGCATTGGTGTCAGCAAAAGAAAGGGAAGAGCTACTTAAATTGAGGGAGGAACTATTGTACAGTATTCTGTCCTGGAAAATAAGTTCTAGCATTCCACTGACTGGGTACAGGCTAAGTTACTACTGTGTAAGGTACAGTGAAGTGTTAGGAGAATCTAATGTAGTGCTGGGTTGGACTTGGACTCTTGGAAAAGTTCAAAATTAAATTAAAGATGGTTCGCAAGTTTATTGAAGGAAAAGGAATGATCCTGGAAATCTAGTATGATTTATCAAGAACAAGTGATGGCAAGCAATTTCTTTTCCTGAATCTAAAAAACCATAGTTTTTTGGTACCAAGTAGTACCAAGAGACATCGTTCATTCTCTCTGCAATGACCTCTCACTTTCTGACTGGTTTTGTCAACCCTTCCTGATTTTTATAGATGAGTCATTTCCTTTTATCTAGTCAGGAACCAGTTGATCATTCCAATTCTTACAATCACTCCACCAAGTCCTAACATAGGTGCCCTTCCCACTTATAATATCAGTTTTTTTTTGTTGTTTTCTCTCATTGGATTGGAAGCTCCCTGAAAAGAATGATTGTCTTGTTTGCGTTTATATGTATCCCCAGCATTGTAGCACAGTGCCTTGTGCATAGTAAGAGCTTAATAAATGTTTTGTCTATCTGTTAATTAATGTCTGTCTATGCTCTATCTTTTGTCAAGGCATTCGACAAAGTCTCTCTCAATATTCTTGCAGAAAATATGACTAAATATGATCTAGGAACAGTTGAATTCAAAACAAAAATTTGTCTGAAAGAGTTGTGATTAATGAGTTGATGTCAACCTAGAGGGACATTCTTAGTGGTGTGCCCAAGGAAATTCTTGACATTCTTCCAATAAAAATGGTTTTAATAAATGAATTGGATGGACTTGTTGTTGTTTAGTTATTTTAAGTCATGTAGAACTCTTTGTGGCCCCATCTGGGTTTTCTTGATAAAGATGCTGAAATAGTTTGTCATTTCCTTTTCCAGTTTAGTTTACAGACAAGAAAACTGAAGCAAACAGGGTTAATTGACTTGCCAGGGTTACACAGCTAGTAAGTGCCTGAGGCCAGATTTGAATTCAGGTCTTCCTGACTCTAGGCCCAGCACTCTGTCTGTCCACTGTGCCACCTGGCTGCCCAAGACAGCGTTGTTGGCATCTTTGTGTAAGCTACAGATGATAGAAAGCTGGAATAATAGGTCATATCTAAGATGAATTGACCACTACTTGGATTGAGTGTAAGCTTTCTGAGGGTAAGGATTATTTTATTTTGTCTTTGAATCTTAAGCACCTAGCCTAGGGCATGTAAAAGACATATTTGTTGAACTGTATGTTTCCATGGTTTCATTAAAGTAAATATTCTCTCCACCAGTGGGGATTGCAATGTATCTACACTTTCTCATCATGTGCTATTGTTATCTATGTTCTCCCTATAGATCTTCCAGTGTGCTAGAGAACTTCCTTTCCCTGCTGATTAGTTAACTCTTTTGATAGAAAGTTAAACTCTGAACCTCAGGGTCATAAGCTCATAGGATAATAGGATTGTAGCATTATAGGACACATGAGCTAAAATGGATTTCAGAGACTTTTTTTTTTTTAAAGCAATTGGGGTTAAGTAACTTGCTCAAGGTTACACGGCTAGTCATTATTTATGCGTGGGTGCTCATTTTCTGAGGCCGGATCTGATCTCGGGTCATCCAAATTCAGAGGCCGGCGCTCTTACTCACTGCGCCACCTAGCCGCCCCTTTTAGGGCAATTGGGGTTAAGTAACTTGCCCAAGGTTACACGGCTAGGTTTTTGTTTGTATGGATTAAGTGTCGGAGGCCGGCTCCGAACTCAGGTCCTTCTGATTCCAGGGCCGGCGCTCTATTCACTGCGCCACCTAGCCGCCCCGATTTCAGAGACTTTTTGAGACAACTCTCTCATTTTTCAGATTAGTAAATTAAGGCCAAAGGAGGTTAGTGATTTGTCCAGGTTAAAACAGATATTAAGTTTCAGAGACAAAATCAAGTCCCAGGTTGAATATATCATGCCCAATTTATTTTAATAATGATAAATGTAAAGTCTTAGTTTGGGGTTAAAATATACAAGTATAGGGTAGGGAGAAACATGAATAATAGTTAGAAGGTAGTTTTTACTGGCCAGCAAGCTAATAATCAGCAGTATGATATAGTAAGCAAAAACAAAGATAAATTAAACTTACATTAAGAAAAGCATGATACACAGAGGAAAATGTTATAGATGCATAGTTGTTTTTTTTTTTTTTGGTAGCTATATCCCACCTGGAGTATTTTACTCATTTCCTGGCTGCACATTTTAAAAGCATCGATAAGGTCTAGTGCATCTAGACTAGGGCATCTATAATACTGAGGGGGGTCTTAAAACTATGCTATATGAGCATTGGTTGTAGGAATTTGGTTTAGGGAACTTAGTTTGGGGAATAGATGCATTGAGGTATAATAGAAAGGTGTGTATGATGTATGTGTGTGCACATGTTCACGTGGCAATTGTATTCTTTAATTGTAAGTACAGTCATATAAAAAGGAGATTAGGTTTATTTCACTAGGCTTAAGTGGATGGAAGTTACAGAAAAGCAAATTTGGAGTTGAAAAATGGAAAAAAAAGATATATCCCCCTGTTAGCAATTGAACAATATTAATGTTGAGATCTTCAGAGACTACTGTTCTATTACTAATAAATATAGAACAATGGTAGAATGTATAACCTATTTTATTGCTTACCATCTTGGGAAGAAGGGAAAGAGAAAAAAGTTTGGAACTCAAAATATTAGGAAAGTGAATGTTGAAAATTTTCTTCTCCTCAATGCCTTTCTGAGCCTCTTTTGCCATTTGAGTTAGTCTATTTTTTAAGGTGTTATTTTCCTCAGTCAGGCTGTTGACTGTCATTTTATACTTTTCTTGCATCTTTCTCATTTCTCTTCCCAATTTTCCCCCCACTTCTCTTATCTGCTTCTTAAGGTCCTCTATGGCCTGTAGCCAGCATGTATTTTCATTTGGGGCTTTTGGTGCAGGAGTTCTGACCTCACAGTCCTCCTCCTGTTCTATGCTTTGATCCTCTTTGCCCCCAAGATAGGAGTCTAAAGTTGCATTTTCTGTTTATTTTGTTTCCTTTGCCTAGGCATGTTGCCACTTAATTACTTGATTTTGGGGCTTGTTGCCACAGTAGGACTCTGCCACCGGACAGGAGAGCTTCCATCCCAAACGTGGGGTCGTCACAACTTCTGGAGGTTGGGTGGCCTCTGTAAAGCCTCCACCCGCTCTGGCAAATTGGCTACCCACCCCAGACCTCCCCCCCAGACCACAATCCAGATCCAGGCAGTTTAAAGCGAGAGCAATTAACCCTCAGACTAATTGGTGGATCTCCCTACAGTTTGCAGACCAGGAGCTGGAGCCACCACTGACGCTGCAAAATGGCTTCTGTGCTGTGTTTCCTCAGCAGCTTTTCGCCTCCAGGGGAGGAAGCCAAAGCATTCCCTGAATACTGGCCCCAAAGTCCATAGGGCACTAACCTCTCACTTTGTCCTAGGCATATCTGTGCTAATAATTCTGGAATCACCACAACTGCTGGTGTTCTGGGGTCCCTCCAGCCCTGGGGCTAAAACCGAGGCTCATGCGGGCCTGGGCTCAGCTCCCAGAGAGTTTCACTGTAGGTTCCCAGTGTGCTGTGCTGCCCGCTCTCAGAGTGCTGTGCTGGCTGCTCCCTGCAGGGCTGCTGGGCTGTCCTCAGCAGGAGGTTAGCTTCTTTGTGTCGTTCTGTGGGTGCTGGGGCTCCAGAGTCCCCTTTTACATTGTTTGGAAGTGGTGTGGGGCAGAGCACCTTGGAAGTGCTATTTCTACTCTGCCATCTTGGCTCCACCCCTGAAAATTTTCTTTACATGTAATTGTAAAAAATAAAATACTATTAAAAAGAATAAAACACATAATTCTCAAAAAAGAACAGTTAGAAAATTCCATTAAAAAGATATGTCTTTGTTTCTGTAAGTAGTTTAGAACCCTTAATGAAAACCTGTAATCTCCAAAGGGAATGTGGCAATCTTCCTCCTCCTGCTTAATTTTAGAGGCAACTCCTTTTCTATTTCCCAGACTATCCCTGATACATACTGATGTAACACCAATGCCATATTCACAGCACCCATGGTGGCTATGAATATGCTTGTGTAGTTCTGAATCACAAAATTTTAACAGACTCTCCACATGGAAGACAGAACCAAAATTTTATTCAAATACCAGAAAGCCAAATCCCAATACCTGAAAGCCAAATCCATTATAACGACCAAGAAGCTGGTACACATAACCAATGCAGTGAGCACCAACATCCCTGTCTTCCCTCCATCAGGCCTTCAAAACAAAACAGGATCCCTTAATTGAAAATGCCCCTCTCTCACTCACACTAACTGCTCTGCCTCAGGGTTGTTTGCTCTTGCTCTCCCCTGCTCCTTCCTGCTCTACCCTTCCTGTTCTACCCTTGCAGCAAGTTCCTCCCACCATGGGCTCCATGTGATTACATTTGCCCTATTAGGGGCAGGGAAGGTCTTCAAATTCCCTCCACCATTGCAATTGATAGATGATTTTTATGGATTTTTTTTGGTTATCTTTTTATAATCTAGACAGGACACATTAAAAACATCTATTTGATTTTTCCTGTATGGAGAAGTGGACCAAACTCTTGAATGGCTATGTTTCTCTTACAAGGGGCTCTGCAGTGTTCTAGGTTTTGAGACAAGTATTGTGTCATCTCCAAACAAGAACATCTGGCAGATATTACCATATATTAGGAGAGGTGTGTGATAGGTGTGAGTAGGCAATACCACATAAGAAATAAGACACTATAAAAAATGTGGATATCATCAAAGAATTGTGTGATTGAAAAAGAAGATAGCAGGTAGATAGCCTTTGTCATACATACACTCTTATTCAAAAGTTAGGACCTTGGGTGGATCCTGTTGGCATACTTAGTTGGGGTCATGGACAAGAATCTTTAAGGGATAAGTACACATTTGCTGTACTTTGCATAATGGTGTTGTACTCATTTTATGGAGCTCTCATATCTCTTTGTATTGATGGAAACCCCTATGAAAGTGGAATAGCCTGACTTTTATAGCATCCTTGGGTTTTCAAGACAATTGGGTCAAAGTAATGCAATGAAAGGTATCGACATATACATTTTAAAACTATTTACATTTTTAAAAAGCTTTAAATTTGTAATGCTTTTGCTACAATCACTTGTTTACATGATTTGATGTTAAGTTTATGGTGTTTTAACACAGTGTTTCTTCATCATTAAACCACATTTTTGTTATATTGGATGCTAAACGTCCTTTTGATGAACAGTCCATTTTTTCAAGTTTAACCTTAATTACAGTACATAGAATTTCAGTGAGGTTTAAATCAGGAAAGTTTCAAGACTAATGAAGTACATTTATGTCTATTATTTGGATAAGTGTCTTAACCTTTTATGACATGTGGCATAGTGCTATGCCATGCAACTGTATTCCATTTCCATTTGAGAATTTCTGTTACTCCCAAACAATTCTGCTTGTTTCAGTATATTAACATATTTATCAGAGTTCATTATTCTCTCACTGTAGACAAGATTTACAAGTCCACTGGAAGTAAATTATTTCCTAAATATTTTTTGGGTTGATGTCTTAGAGTCTAATAAATGATATAAACTCACTTATACTTTTGAGAATTATTTTGGGTTAGCCTTCAATTAAAAAGTGAATTTTGTATGTAAATATTACTTTTTTTCAAATCTTTAGTATTCCACTTTGTGTACTGTTGTGTCTTTATTGAGTGCTTTTTTTGTTGTTGGCTATAAGCAAAGGTTAGCAGGTTTACAAAAAAGAAATTGGTCTTCTCACTGTTCCTCCAACTTCAAGGAGTCTGTCACACCACATAAGAATCAATAATAATTCCTCTAGCTGTCAGATCCTTATGAAAATTTTTGTTTATTTCCTGAGGATTAATTAGGCTGTTTTGTATTAGTAATTTGTTGGTTGTTTATTATTTTTTACCATGATTTTCCATTCTCTTTGGTGTTTCATCACAGATTTAAATGAATTTTAAAATGCCTGACTTATCCATACTAACAGCAATATCTCTATTAGTCATTAAAATTTACTTTTAAAGAACTACAACATTTTTACATTTCTTTGAAGTAACAACCATTCTTAAAAAGAATAGGATTAAATAGGTTTTGGTTTCTCTGCAATTGGTTTCTCTACCTTAGTTCTTTGTCTGGTAAGGACTGAATTTCATGCCCTTCCTCTTTTTGTTGTAGTACTTTTAATACTACTCATTTCTATTTTTCCTGCATGGATAATTAGACCAAACTCTTGAATGACTATGGTTCTCTTACAAGGGACTGTGCAACATTCTGGGTTTTGAGACAAGTATTGTGTCAGTCCAAACAAGAGCATCTGGAGGATATTACCATGTCTGAGGAGAAGTGTATGGGAAGAGTGAGTAGGTGATACCATAAAGGAAATAATATACATTGCAGAGCCCCTTGTAAGAGAACCATAGTCATTCAAGAGTTTGGTCTAATTCTCCAAATAGGAAAAATAGAAAAGAATAGGATCAAAAGTATAAGAAAAAAGAGGTAAGGAATTAAATTCAGTCCTTACCTGACAAAGAACTAAGGTAGAGAAACCACTTTATATTTTATATCTAGTCAAGAGCAGATGTTTGAATCACCCTGTTGTCAGTTGAAGCACACACCTACTGATCCTCACAATGACAAGTATTGGTGTCACAAAATGAAACCATATCAAACTTACTGTTCTTTCTAAGCAACTCATGCACTGCTATCCTTGTAAGGATAGGGAATAGGACTAATACTTGTATCATAGGTTAGTCACATTATACTGGTCCTTTGTCTTTGGGCATCATGGCAGAGAATAGTATAGTGGAAAAGTTCCCAAACTATGATTTAGGAGAACTGATTGTAGTTCTGGATTCATTACTGATCAGCTGCTGTCCCTGAATCAGGTAATTTTTGTTTTGCTTTTCTAATTTGTACACTGTGGTTAAAAATGTCAAATCCACTTATCTTAGAGCTCGTTGTAAAGAAAAAATGAGACAATAGATTTAAAAACCACAAAGTATTATGCAAATGCAAGATATAATTTATTCGGATTTATAGCCTGATCCATGAAATTTGTTATATAGCATTACTCTTTTCTATAGGCAAAACATAAAAAGAATAAAAGGTAAGAAAGTTGAGATCAAATGAAGTTTAAAGGCTAAAACCCTTGTGAGATAAAACGTTGGGGACCAATGGCTTGACTGTCCAAATTAATGTGATTCATAGTTATAGTTAAGAGCGATGAGTGGTTTCAAATGGCTGAATTTGGAGGGCAAAAGATGAGTATAACTGATTCTCTTCTTTTCATAAAGGGTTATGACTTAGGTTGTCAAATGATTCAGAAAACCCAAAGTCTTCATAAAACTGGTCCTTGTTTCTCAGGATCTCTGCATATGTATACATTAGTTCCTTTCTTCCTCCCTCCCTCCCTTCCTCCCTCCCTCCCTCCCTCCCTCCCTCCCTTCCTTCCTTCCTTCCTTCCTTCCTTCCTTCCTTCCTTCCTTCCTTCCTTCCTTCCTTTCTTCTTTCCTTCCTTCCTTCCATCTATAAATATATGTGTGTATATGTGGGTTGCAATACCCATGAATACACACAGAGACATACATATATAATTATATATATCTATATCTATATATCTATATCTATATATATATAAAGTGTTAATAGCTTCTCAAAGTATAAATGCCTTGAATATTATATGATACATAAGCATCTCAGAGTTAGACTGCCTGAGAAAGTTCCCCCCCATAATTGATTTTAAAAGATCAAGAAAATCTCAGGTTAAAGGGAATACAAAAATCCTAAAATGTGCTTCCTATTTGAAAAGCAGCTACTGAATGATTAATCATCCTAACTCAGAATGGAGGTTTAAAATACTTACCTTATACTTTACTACAGTGAAGTCAATATATTAGAATAAGTTCTGAGGTCTAGATTTCATATGGAACTGACACATATCTATACTATTAAAATATATACTCTTTAAAGGAGCAATGGTCAAAGGATATGAATGCATAAGTTGTGAAGGAGGAACTAGAAACAGTTAATAACATCATCAAAAAGCATATATATGTATATATATATACACATATATGTGTGTGTACATATATATATATATATATATATATATATATACTTAAAGGTACAGTGTTCTGGAGAAATAGCTAACCAATCACACTTGTTGGTTGGACTACAGATTGGTGGAAACATTTTGGAAATTAGTACAACAGTATTCGATAAAAATGACAACTGATTATATCCTTTGATTCCCTTCCTAGAAATCTGTCTCAAAGATCATCATAAAATGATAGAAGAGACTTATCTGAATACAAACATTGCTAATTGTTCCATTTTAATAGCAAAAAATGTAAACAATATAAATGTAAAACAATGTAAGGAACTTACATGTTGCTTACTCACTCCATTTTGCACCTGCTGCTCTGTCTAGTTTTGCCTCCACAGAACCAGATGCCCTGGTGCCAGTTACCCTCTGGTGTCCTGTTCCCCAATGCTTTTACTTTCTCCTTTACTTCCCCCTCTAGATTGTAAACTCCTGGAGGGCTGGCATTATCTTTATTTTTATTAATTGTATCCCCAGAACTTAACACAGTTCCTGGTACATAGTAAGTGCTTAATAAATGTTTGTTGGATTGGATGTTTAACAATTGAATTATGCTTGAATAAATGACTGTATATTCTATTAATATCGTGAACCATTTTTTTAAAGAACCAATGACATCATTGGATGGTGTCTTGACCTGTACCTGAATTGGAGTTAAGTGAGGCAGAGCTTTACAAAGTAATCAACCTTACTCTTTCTTCCAGAGACCTCAAAATCCTATAGCAGGACAAAGGTCACCACAATTGGCAATGGCCTGGGATGCAGTGGATGAACAAGACAAATAGGAAATGTACAAGGAAATAGAGATTTCCCTGGATTGGCTTAACTTTACTAATCATATATTTCCTGGTCGACCTAATAATTTATAAAGTTGTCAGCTCAAATGAATTTATAAACTCATTAATATGGATAATACCTCTAGTGATAGGTAGCAATCATGCATATTCACACTTACCCATGTCCTCCTATAAGTAGACTAGAGAGAGTGCACATAAAATTAAGGAGGTCTGCCTCATTTTTTCCTCTTGATATCACCAGGATACCAATAAAATCAATGATGTGCCACCTGTCTTTTTCCATTCATACATACACACACACACACACACACACACACACACACACACATCTTCAGTGACTCCTTAATATTGTTTGACTTTTGTAATTTTTTATTTTAATATATGCCACAGCTTGTTTGGGTTCACCATGCTTCTTTCTTAACTCATTTGGTGATACCCAATTTCAATTCTTTGGATATTTGGGTATTCTCTGCTTCTCAGTCATATAATAATAATAGAATAGTGATGTTTAAAATAATGACATTTGTTTCAAGCTTGGGTCCAATAAAATAACATTGCAATCTTCTGCAGTCATCTCAAAAGGATTAACCCAATCCTCTGTTTTGGTCTGGTTCAATTTGAGGTCAAATTCAGCTTTTATTTTCTATCTGTCCAAAATCCATCAACTAAAATATATTATGCATAGTTTAAACTGCATATTGTAGTTGGGACAATAAGCATTCTTTCTGTCCTCACTTCACCTTATAAAAGCATTTAATAAACACAAAAATATTCAATTAGCTAAAGAGAATTTAGTCATACGATCATCCATCCTCTATTCCTATGAACTGATGAAATGAATTTTAGCTTCTGTTGGTTTCTTGAACACAATTGATTTACATAGGTCAAACTTCTATGTCAAGTCATATTGATGTCAGTATCCTTTCCTCCAGTCCCTTTTCATTTTTCATCATCAATAACTTGTTTAAGTAGGAAAAATAGCTATCTTGATTGCATGTTCTATGTTCTTTTCTAATTTTCATTCTTCCATGATTATATTAATTTTTGATCTTTGCTCTAACAAGTCACTGCTCAAATTATATCTGGATAGGTAATTTAACAATGACTGTCACATGAGTTAATGATGTGCTTCTCTTCCCTTAAAATGTGATTTCATTTGTTTTATTCTTAATGTGTACATAGACTCAAAGTATCAATACAGTCTATAGTCATTGATCTTTTCCATTCGTTATTCCTTATTCATATTTTCTACAATATTTTCCTGCTGATCTCATCTATCCCCACTTTTGAGCTGAAGTCACTGAATTTAAAAATATGTTGATTCAATTGAAAGGGGTCTCTCATTTAGTTCTTTATAGTATGTGTTTACCTCTTTGTCTTTTATAGCATCAATGATTTTCATGATGGTCTTTTTTTGCAAATAACTTATCATGAGTAGTGCAATAAGATAACCAAATGACCCAAGAAATGATGTTTCCTGTTGCCTTTGGATACATGATTATCACTGATTCTAATTCCTTGGGTTTTTTGTTTGTTTGTTTGTTTTTTGCCATTCCAAGGAAAATCTTCCATTTGGGGGTAACTTTCTCTTTTTTCTTCTCTTTTCATTTATAACAAGAATATCTAAGATTAATATTATACACTTCCTTCAGTAGTATGACCACTTGTTAATTGGATTAGAATTTCATATTTAGCCACCGATGGTTAATTTAATGGTAATACCTGTTCTAAGATGATATGATTTTTTTTAGTACTCTCTTCCTCCTATTCTATCACTCTGCTGTACTAAGTGAAGAAACAATAAGGTCCCTAGAGTGTACCATTTTGTATTTTTCTTTGTTTCATGAGCCAACATGGCCAAGTAATTCACCATGAGTTGACCAATCTACTGGTGACAAAATTCCATAGTTAGCTAGGATGATCCTCAGGAAGCAGACAGTCTATTGCTTCTACCATTTTGAGGCTTCTCCATTAGAATGCTACATGGCATCAGAAAGACCTGAGTTCAAATCCATCTTCAGACATTTATTAGCTATGTGACATTGAGCAAGCTATCTAACCCGTCTTCCTCAGTTTCTTCATCTGTTAAATGGGGATAAAAACAGCACCTACTTTTTAAGGTGGTTGTACTTGATTACCAAGTTCAGTTGCATTGTGGCTACTCACCTCTATGTGTCTTTTCTGCTGATAAAAGGTAAGTTCTTTGTGGGCAGAGTTTGTCTCACTTTTGCATTTGTGTAACCATTGGCTAGCACTGTATAAGGCACATAAAAAGTGATTTAATTAAAAAAAAGTTTCTTTACAAACTTTAAAGTGCTCTATGGATGCTAGCTATAATTAAGAATTTACATTTTGCTGACATAGCTTTTGAGAACTCAGACTTCTTTCCATACCAGGGAGTGGCAACAGAGTAAGAATTTGTGGAAGTTTATCAGTAAAAAAAGCATAATATAAAGGGCTACTGTGGGTATTATATAGATATGGCACGGTTATTTAGTATCCTCCTCCTCTGGTATCACTCTCCCAATTCACAATCATGGCAGCAGATTAGATTTTCATGGCGGGTTAGTGTTTCTAGTACCATTGCTCGCAAGTCCTTATCCAGTATCAATCAAGCAATTGACATTAATTAACTTTTTACAGGATGATATTTACTGTGACAGGATTTACAAAGTGTCATCCAAACATGCCATCCTTTGTGTACATAAATGGTCTCTAGGGAGAGTTCGCTCAAACTTAAAATATAAAGGTAATGAGACACACATGGAGGAACTCATTGGGCCAAGGGATACCCTTCAGCTCTTGGGCTTGAGAGTCATATTCTTCCTTTGTAGCATTTTCAACAAACTTGCTTAAAAGAGTGAGCTGTCAAGATTGACTAAGTTGCTCCTGCTCCCTTGCTTGGCTGGGCTGGCTTCTAATAGGATATGGAGTCAGTATGTAAATCTCCTGAAGGACTAGGGGTCAGCTGCTTTGCTGCTTCCTCACTAGATTTGGATGCTAATGCTAGCAGGTTCTGGTGTTGATTTAACTTCTGTTGAAGAATTTTCTGATCTCAAACATTGTCTTTGCAATTCCATCAGTATATTAGTTCACTGAAGATTAAGAAAGAATAAACTCAAAGAAATTAATGTATCAGGTGCTCATATGTACATGGAGGTCAGGGCAACTACACCACTCCCTTCCTCTTTCCCCCCAAGCATCTCAGAACAATTCTTTCTTTGACAATCATCAGGCAAAATAATGGCAGAGGGTGGGCTTTTGTACATGAACTCAGTTCTAGTTCCTCTCCTTCTGATGCAATGAGTCCTCTGGTTCTGAAATCAACCAAAAGATACCCCATCAGCATATATATCTCCCATTGATTCATGGCCAGCAAAAGATTTAGGGAGCCTTTTTATATGTGGTTAGACTGGTAAAATTCTAGGAAATATCTGCCCCTGTGTAGTGCCAACACAATTTTAACAGTGCCTATAGCAGCTATGAATATGTTGATGTAATTCTGAATCACAAAATATAACAGACTCTCCACACATAAGACAGAACCAAAACATTTATTCAAATACTAGAAAGCTGAATCCCAACACCAGAAAGGCAAATCCATCATAGAAACAAATAAATCTATACACAATAACAATGCAGAGGGCATGACTATCCCATATCTTCCCCTTCTAGGGCCTTCCCACAAACAAACATAGCTTGCTGCCTGCTTTCTCCCTTTCTCTCAGCTCTAACTGCTCTGACCAACTTCCTCTGGGCTCTGTTCCACTCCTCCTACTCCACCCCTTCCTGCTCCATACACTTGGCAAGCTCTTCCCACCACCACAGACTCATGTGACTCAGGTTCTCAAGCAGGTTACATGGGCTTTTTAATGGATGGGAATGATCTTCCCATTAAGCAAAAATACATTAACAATATACCCTGCTCTCTATGACCCATCATGAAGGACAAAAAGTATACTCTAGGACCTGGAACTTCAATTTCTGTCCTACTATAAATAAGTAAAGTGAATATTGGGGGCTTTTTCTGTTGATATGTATGAATGAAATAGAGGATTAGCTTATATTAAAATGGTCATGTACTGACTTCAACTGAACTTTGTTTTTGTTTTTCTCATTTCTACCCATCTAAATTGCATCTTAATATCATTATCTCTCGATAATCAATCCCCCTTCCAATACCTCATTCTCCTCTATTGATGTCAATTGCCTGTCTTCTCAGTCTCACATTATAGTTAATTATCTTGGAGATAGTAGGAGTGTATGGGTTTCATTGAGTAAATCTCATTGAAAGAGAATTTGTAAGCTCTACCATTAATATTTGAAGGTCAAAAATCAATGCTCTGGGACCTAGTGTAGAACAGTTTAGCTCTTAATGCTAAGTCGTGGGGAAAAAAAAACAACCCAAGAATATCAATTGACAGGACAAAAAATATTTGTTTTTCAATGAAATGTTTGAGATTCTATTTGCAACTGATGTTTAAGCAAACTTATTAAAAGATGAGTTCATCTTTTTATGCAGTTGTACTTTTATTGATTAATTTAACATTTTATGGAGAAGTCTTTTTTTTTTCCAAGATGATTTAATGTTAAATGAGTGTGCTTTCTCCCTACCCATAGGGGGAGGGAATCAATTTCAATGTCACTTACCTGCCATGATCTTTACTTGCGAATTTCCATTTCCTCTGCTTTCCAGTGACTGTCACTATGGTTACCATGAGCACAAACACTTAATGCAAACCAGGTCTGTCTAATGCCTGTCAGGATTTAATCATCAAACTGTTACAAAATGAACAGAGAAGTTTGAGTAGTGGGTAGAGTGCTGGATTTGGAGTCAAGAAGACCTGAGTGCAAATCCTGCCTCAGACACTTAGGTGGTGACCCTGGGCAAGTCATTTGGTCTATCTCAGTCTCAGTTTCCTTATCTGTAAAATGAGAGGGGTTTTGTTTGGGTGCTGGGTGCTAATTTTGATTTAAACTTTGTATCTTCCATGACACCTAGCAGGGTACTCTGCACTCAAAAGATATTTAATAAATCTTAGTTACTGCATATTGCCAAGACACAGATGAATAAGCCTTTATCTTTTTTCTATTTAAGTCTCTTTCACCCCTGTATTGACAGAGAGCAAGAAATAATACAACTACCATTTTTGGGTTGAACCATAGATAATAGTTCTATATAGCATTAAATAACAGCAAGAGTGTTCTCCTTACCACGTGTTGCTTTGTACATGCCAAAGAATCAGAGCATATGATTTCAAATCCTGGATTACTTACTAGTTGTGAGATGTTGGGCAAATCTCTCTCTTTTTTTTAAAAAGCAATTGGGGTTAAGTAACTTGCTCAAGGTTACACGGCCAGTCATGATTTATGTGTGGGTGCTTGTTTTTCTGAGGCCGGATCTGATCTCGGGTCATCCCAGCTCTGAGGCCAGCACTCTTACTCACCTGCTCCACCTAGCCGCCCCTGGGCAAATCTCTTAATCCATTGAACTATCATTTCCTCTGTTATGACATGGTGATAAAATAATCCTGTTTGCTTCACAAGGTTGTTCTAAACTCTTTGGAACCCTTAAAATGCTGTAATGAGGGTCCTGGAGTCATAGAAGGGGATTTAAGAGAAATTTAATTCATTTTCTCACTTTGTCAATGAAGAAATAGAGATAAAGAGAAGTAAAGTTATTTTTTCAAAGTCACAAAGCTAAATTAGTATTTGGGACTGAGATCTCTGTTCCAACTCTGAAATTCCATGTTTCTATAGAGTTTGAGCCAGGGCTCTTTCTCCTCTCTCATGTGGATGATCAGAAGAGACTGCTTGTATAATTTTGTAGGTCCATGACTGGTGAGTACTATAAAATTTTGATTAAAATATTTGCAGACAACTTAAAAACTATATTTTGTGAAGCTATAGCTAGGTAAAGTAGATAACAAATACTTATTAAGCACTTACCATGTACAAGTCACTTAACCCAGTTTGCTTCAGTTTTCTCTATGTAAAATGAGCTCAAGAAGGAAGTGGCAAGCCACTCTAGTATCTTTGTCAAGAAAATGCTAAATGGGAACACAAAGAGCCAGGCATGGATGAAATAAACTATAAACAACTAAACAATAAACAACAACATGTGTCAGATACTGTGCCTAGATTGAACACTTTTTATTTAATTGTAAATGTACCATATATAATATCCACTTTGAATTCACTTTCCCCAGTTCACATTGGCACTGACATATTAGATCCTGAGAGGGGTTGCTGTTATTAATATCAGAGTTCTATGAACAGCTGTCTAGCTAAGATTACCTCTCAAATCCCAGTGGCATGATTCCTCTTAACAATCAACCAATATGCTTAATTCTTTAGAAAACACATTTTCTCAAATAGCATAGTAAGAACAGAAATTACAAAGCATTTCTCCCCAAGATTCAAACTTGGGTCTTCTGGACTTCAGAGTCAGAATTCTTTCCACTAACCCATACTGCCCTACTAAATAAAATGTACTTGAGTATTTAAATGTATCAGTGTAAAAATTATTGGGGTAAGTATTTTCTTTATTATACTGTAGTCATGTTTTAGCAAGCAAAGAATTTCAAGGAATTTTAATGCAAAATGCTGACCATCTTCCAGGGACTTTTAAGTTATCAATGAATACAAGTAGTCATGATGAGCAGCTATTGTACTGGTTTTGTGGCCTGAAATTGTTCCCCCCAAATCCATTCTGGTCTTAAAGTAAACTGTATGTATTGGAATGTCTTTGTATAGAGTGGTGGTGAGCCTTTATAATTTTAGTTCTCTCACTTTCATTTGTCTGGAATACCTACCTTTATACTCTGCTTAAGATAAAGACCTCTAAAGAAAATTTGTAACTTATTAAACCTAATTCAAGCTTACACATTCATTTAAATCAACTTTAGATGAGTTCTTCATAATATGTTTCTGTCTTGTCTAAAGTTCTGACCTGTCTGACCTCAAATCAGGATAAAAAATCTCTGCTACTTTTGTTAAAGCTGCCTTCTTAAAATCAAACCATAAAATCATAAGCATTCCTCTAATTAATAGTGTTTTAAAGTGTGTTTTTTCATGTAGCTATAGATAGCTTTAATTTCTTTATCTAAAAATGCCTGTTTATATCCTTTGACCATTTCTCACTTGCAGAGTGATTTATATTCTTGTCCATTAGATTCAGTTCTCTATATATTTGAGAAATAAGGCCTTTATCAGAGACACTTGCTGTGAAGATTGTTTTCTACCTTTCTGCTTTCCTTCTAATCTTGGTTGCATTGGCTTTGTTTGTGCAAACTCTTTTTAATTTAATGTCATCAAAATTATCCATTTTTAATTTCATAATGTTCTCTTTATCTTGTTTGGTCATAAAGTCTTCCCTTCTTCATGGATCTGATAGATAAACTAGTCCTTGCTCTTCTAATTTGCTTATGGTATCACTGTTTATGTCTAAATCACATGCCCATTTTTACCTTATCTTAGTATACACTGTGAAATGTTGATCGATGCCTAATTATTGCCAAACTATTTTCCAGTTTTCCCAGTAGTTTTTGTCAAATGGCGAGTTCTTATTCCAGAAGCTGGAATCTTGGGGTTATAAAACAATAGATTACTATAGTCATTTACTGTTGTGTCTTGTGTACCTATTCCAGTGATCCATCAATCTATTTCTTAGCCAGTACCAAATAATTTTGATGATTTCCACTTTATAGTAAAGTTTTAGATCTCATACTGCTAAACCACCTTTCTTTGCATTTTTTCATTAATTCCTGTGATATTCTTCACCTTTTGTTCTTCCAGATAAATTTTGTTATTATTTTTTCCAACTCTTTAACATATTTTTGTTAGTTTGGTGTGGCACTGAATAAGTACATTAATTTAGGCAGAATTGTCATTTTTATTACATTAACCTGTCCTGTCCATGAGCAACTGATATTTTTCCAATTGTTTAGATCTGACTTTTTGGTGAAAACTCTTTTGTAATTGGGTTCACAGCGTTACAGAATTTGTCTTGGCAGGTAGACTCAGAGGCCTGATTTTTAAAGAAAATCACTCATTTGTGGTTACATGTTTGAAAGTTTTTACCTGTACATTTAAATGTCATCGAATTATAGATTATCAATAATGCTGTTCACTTTCTTCATCACCATATTGTCTGTTTTCCATAAAAAGAGATGTCAGTAAAAATGAAAAGATTCATTTATTCATTTTTGCACATTATAGTTCAGTAGTTTATTAAATTGAAGTATTGCTTGGAAAAGTATCTCAGCACAAAACCACCCTGGAAGTTTCATTTTAAAACATTTATTGATGTTTTCTGTTTCTTATACCACCATAGTATCCCATGTAACCTTCCATCTCCCCTTCCCTGAGAGCCATTCCATGGGGCAAATTAAGCAATTTAATTGCAATTACTCCAGCTCATGAAATATATACAGTTATCTTTTCTACTTTGGTCCATGTGACCCACAACATTTGGTTGTGTGAGGATGGAAAGCTCCTAAGCAGGAAGGGCAACTCAGGGCAACTCTGTGTTCAATGAATACCATTACCATATTACATGCTTAAGAAATCTATTTTGTTCACTTTTGCAGATTCATGATAGGGTCCAAGTACAAACATGTTTTATTCCACTGTTAATTGGACACCTTTGAGTGTCCTTGTAAAAGACTGTTATTTGCTTATTCTTCAAATGATGGTAACTAATGTTAGTATTTAAAGGGCAAGGAATTGCAGCTACATCCAGCCTTTTAAAAATCATTAGTAACACACACACACACACACACACACACACACACACACACATATATTAGAAGAAGTAATCATCATCATCTCTGGGGACAAGCCTTGTTAGCAGATTCTCATACCAAATATTAGTATCATAATTGAACATGAAAATAAGGGAGAGGCATCATCATTTTAAGCAAGGAGAGAACATTACATAAACCTAGAGAAACAGGAATGAAGTAGATGCCCTTACGAAGCAGTGATCTGTACTGCAAGCAGGAGGAGTGACCTTGAAGTAAACGTCATTTTTCAGTATAGTTTCTTAGGTGCCCTGAAGCATAGTGTACATAAAGTGGCAGATCCTTCGGTGAATATAGTCATGAATAACTTCACTGAGTGCTTTTAAAAAATAATTTGAAAATAATGAATGAGGCATTTATTTTAATAGAAGGAAAGAATTCCAGTCTTGGTTTAGTTTATCTAATTTAATGATAGTATTGCTTAAGAGATTTAAGCCCCAAGCAAATCTCTAAGATATAAATAAGTTGTCATCTGCTTTGCTGAAGAGATTTTCCACATCCTGTGAAATCACAGGTTCAGAGGCTGCCCCCTGACCAATTTGCCGTTGCAAAATCTTAGTGGTCTAGAGACCTATTTTAGTATTTGTAATACTAATTCAGTATATTAAAATTTGGTTTTTTCTTGTTGTGTTTTTGTTTTGCTTTTTGGAGGGGGAAGGCAGTGCAATTGGGGTTAAGTGACTTGCCCAAGGTCACATGGCTAGCAAATGTTAAATGTCTGAGGCCAGATTTGAACTCAGGTCCTCCTGATTACAGGGCTGGTGCTCTATTCACTGTACCACCTAGATACCCCTCAGGATATTTAAATTTGCATAGATTTTTTTTATTGTTTCTACCCCCCTCCTTCCCAAGAGGCCATTATGTATACACAGTCTAACCACTGAATATGGCAATCTCTCTCTAGTGCTGCTTTCAGAGACTAAGAAATAAATAAGAAAATTCAGGCTCTTCTGTTTGAGACTGTCATAATTATGGTACTAACAGAAATAGATCCTATGGGTGAGGTTGATTACAGAGTTGCCTGAAAATTTTGTACTGGAGTGGGTTTGTTCTTCCATATGTTGGCAACACACTCTCCCTATAGTTACTTTTTAGAAATTATATCTGGGAATACATTGATTTAACAAAAACTAAACATATAAATAAAAAGTTGATGGTTAAGGTTTTGGGTCCAAAGCACTGAGCCTGATTGAAAACTTTTTGGATGATGACATTGATAGATGATGAGCTCAAACACAAAAGGTTGGAACGAACCTCAGAGATTGATTAATTCAATCCCCTCATTTTATAGAAGAGGAAACTGGTGCTGAGTCTTGCTCAAATATAGGCAAGTTATATGAGTTGCCCAAGTTCACACAAGCAGTGACTGAGGAGTTATCTGTACTCTGGACCTCTGATTCCAAATCTAGCTTTCCTTCCACCATACCATACTCCTTCCTTATGATCTAGAAGATGATTATCAATTATATTTTATTTCTACTGAATTTCAATAGTTAATTATTAATGAACTTCTGTGGTTGCATGGGTTATAAAGCTATGTCTCACTTTGCAAGCATGGCCCTGGGGGAGAAGTCAGAAACCTACTGAAACAACTTTGTTCTAGCTCCAGAACAGGGTGGTTTTTGGAGACTCAAGGGTAATTTAAGAAGCTTCTTATTTTCAAACCCAGTCTACTGCAGCTGCAACTGCAGAGAGTTCACAGGAGTGAGTTTTGGTTACAATCCTGTGTGGAGGTTAAAGGGGTTAGTGAAAAGATGAGGATTTTAGCCATAGATTAAACAGCCAGGCTAGAGAAAGAAGCATAACTGGATAAAAAAGGCACTGTAAAAAAAGTCAGCAATATGAATTATGTTTAATCCTTTCCCTAAATTACCAAATTTTAAGTCAGATTCTTTGAATTCCTTTCATCTTTTTGCCATATAATTCAAAGTTAATAAAAGAAAATAAAAACCTGACTTGGATCTCATTTCCTAGACATGAAAATTTCTTGCACTCCTCCATCAAGTTTCTTCAGAGGTGAAGAGTGAGTGCCATTGATCAACAGGGTATACAGAAAAAGTAATTGTTGAAATTTTTAATCAATATAAATAATCATATGAATTCAGTGGTGAATTGAAAATAGACTGAACTCTCCAACAAATGACATTTCTAGGTTCAGGCTAGTAAGTGACACAAAAGTTTAAAATATAAATGAGATTCTAGAAAAGAGATGTTTTGATGTTCTCTGATGTATTTATGGAGACAACTTAAAACAACTCAGTGACTATTACATTAGTGGAGTAACAAGACAATCATTTAAGAGATTTTGGTTGGTGTCTCATTGATGGCAAAATTATCCAAATGCTCTTCTCTGCAGATGGCATACTAATTGTATCAAGCCCTAGAATGCTACAGATCTTTCACAGTATACTTTGGGAGAGAGATCAGCATGATCATCCACAATACAAAAGCAAAGTAGATGAAATGTCTTCTTCCCCAAATCTATGGAGCTGGACCATCCCTGCAGATAGATAATGAGAGGAGTTCAAAATCTAAATATAGTGATTGATGTCTAGATTTGCAACTGAAGTACCCCAAGTTTTCAAATACCCCGAGTAGCATTTTGCATTAAGATGAAAAGAATAAGGTATGACAATGTCCACATAATCCATGGTCTCATCCATAATTTGCAATGAAACCCATGGCCAATCTTCATGTGCTAATGGCATTTCAATGAAGAAATCATTCAATGTCTACAATGTGTGAGACTGCACATACAAAAAAAAGGGATTTAAAACAAAACGTGACTTTATACTGATGTCAGGTTTTCAACACAGAATGTGGTAAGGTTCAGAAGCCTTCATCATATTGAGATCCATATGGAATAGGGGTTTGAGAACTAACATGTTCTGGAATGTGTAGTTCAGAGGGACAAGCATTCTTAGCCCTAACCCTCAGTGTGATTTGGGCTTCTCAGGATCATTGAAATGAAAGACTGACTTCCATTTGGGAGTTCTTAAAGGAATACACATAGTCTGAAAGATATAGGCTAAGAGGGAGGAATGAGCACTTTAAGAGATGAGTAGCAGCCCTGGTGAAAAAGTTATCAAAGTCCTGGCCCAGGCCTAATGAACTGAGTCAGAAAGAATCCAATCAGTAGCACAAAGGCAATAGGAAAAAGGAATAAAGAAGATTGACAAGAGTCATTGGGCACCATCATATGGCAGAAGAAGACGGAAGCTTTTCAAAGACTGAAGAAAAATCCCTTAAAGATCTGCTCTTTCTCCAGCTTTCTCTCCCTATGCCTAATCAGTAACTCGCTGTAACACAGCCCGTTTTTTCTTCCTTTTTATTAAAATAATTGCTTCCTCCTGGTTTTTGCCTCTAGGCAGGGGTTGAGTAGAGATGAGCATAAGTTAGGGCAGACAGCTAAATCTTTGCCTGGATGTTAAGAGTTTTCCTAACTTGGGACTCTGTTCTATTCTGATTGTGTTACTAATTTTTTGCCTGCAATAAATTCCATTAAATAGCAGAGGAAGGGTTCAGATGGATTGGAGAACCTTGCCTCCCAGCTAAATGGGAAGTGAATTGTAACAGGGTAGGGCTGAGAGAAGAGAGGTGGGGGAGGAGAAGGCAGTGACTAAAGAAAAGATGACAATGGGACAGCTGGGTGGCACATTGAAGAGAGTGCTGGCCCTTGAGTCAGGAGGACCTGAGTTCAATTCTGGTCTCAGACACTAGACACACTTGTAGCTGTATAACCTTGGGCAAGTCACTTAACCTCAATTGCCTTGCCTCCCCCCTCCAAAAAAAAAGTGTAAAAATAAGAACTAGAACCCATGCCCCAACATCAAGTCCATACCTGTAAAAGAAAAGAAAAAAAAGATGACATACTAACCCACCTACTATGTTACCCTGGCTTCCATGCCCAAGGAGGACCTAGCTATGACCTGGGAAGGAATAAGGTCTTTGCTATCCCACAGGGAGAAGGAAACCCAAAGTATCAAGTCTTGGTTAACTAACTCCATGTTACTTATATACTCAATGAAGTGGTTGGTAGAGGAGTAGCAGATATGAAAACAGAAGTGGTATTGATGTTTGGGTCAAAGAAAGAAGTCAGAAAAAAAAATCCAATACTGAAAAGGCAGCTTTTGATTAGCCCTGTGAGATTTGTAGTGAAGGGAAGATTGGGTCCAGCTTTTGTAAAGCCTTGAATGTCATGATAAATTTGTTTTGTTTCAAAGTTGCAGAAAAAAACCAGACAAACAAAAAAAAATGCGGATATTCAGTCTGCATAAATGCCTTCACTGTGGAGGCAGAGTCAAGATGGCAGAGTAGAAACAGCACTTCCTTGGAGCTCCAGCCCACACCACTTCAAAATCATGTAAAAGGGGGACTCTGAACAACCTCTAGAGCTCCAGAACTCACAAAATGACACAGAGAAGCTAACCTCCCGCTGAGGACAGCCTGGCAGCACAGCAGGGAGAGGCCAGAGCAGTGCTCTGGGAGCCAAGCCCAGGCCCCTGTGAGTCTCGGTTTTAGCCTGAGGGAAGCAAGAGCAGCAGCCTGGTGGAGGGACCCAAGAATACCAGCAGCTGTGGTAATTCCAGAATTATCAACACATAGATGCCTAGGACAAAGCAAGAGGTTAGTACCCTATGGACTTTGGGACTGCTTGGGAGAATACGTTGGCTTCTACCCCTGGGGGTGAGAAGTTGCTGAAGAGCTAGCACAGCTTGCACCACATTTCAACATTACAGCTTCTGCTCTTGGCCTGCAAACTGTGGGGCGGGGATACCGCAATCAGTGTTGGGGGTAAGCACTCTTGCTTTACCCTTCTTGGATCTGGATTGTGGTCTGGGGAGGGGGTCTTGGGGTGTGTGACCAGCTTGCCAGAGTGTGTGGAGGCTTTACAGAGACCACCCAACTAATAACTGCGGAAGCTGAGAAAACCCCAATGTTTGGGATGGAAGTTCCCCTGTCTGGTGGCAAAGTCCTACTGTGGCAACAAGTCCCAAAGTCAAGTAATTGAGTGGCAACATGCCTAGGCAAAGGAAACAAAATAAACAGAAAAATGCAACATTAGAATCCTATTTTGGGGGCAAGGAGGATCAAAGCATGGAACAGGAGGACGACTGTGAGGTCAGAACTCCTACACCAAAAGCCCCAAATGAAAATATGAGCTGGCTACAGGACATAGAGGACCTTAAAAAGCAGATAAGAGAAGTGGGGAAAGAATTGGGAAGAGAAATGAGAAAGATGTAAGAAAAGTATGAAATGAGAGTCAACAGCCTGACTGAAGAAAATAACACCTTAAAAAATAGACTTACTCAAATGGCAAAAGAGGCTCAAAGAGGCAAGGAGGAGAAGAATGCCTTAAAAAGGCAAATTTTCCAGATGGAAAAAGAATCTCAAAAGCTCACTGAGGAGAACCGTTCCTTCAGAATTACACTGGAGCAAATGGAAGCTAGTGACTTTATGAGAAATCAAGATGCTATTAAACAGATCCAAACAAATGAAAGAATAGAAGGCAATGTGAAATATCTCGTGGGAAAAACCACTGACCTGGAAAATAGATCCAGGAGAGACAATCTAAAAATTATTGGACCACCTGTAAACCATGATCAAAGAAAGAATCTAGAAATGATCCTTCAAGAAATTATCAAGAAAAATTGCCCTGATGTTTTAGAACCAGAGGGCAAAATAGAGATTGAAAGAATCCACAGATCACCTCCTGAAAAAGATCCCAAAAATAAAACTCCTAGGAACATTGTACCAGGTTCCAGAATTCCCAGATCAATGAGAGAATATTATAAGCAGCCAGGAAGAAACAATTTCAATATTGTGGAAACACAATCAGGATAACACAGGATCTGGCAGCTTCTACACTGAGAGATTGAAGGGCATGGAATATGATAGTCTGCAGGTCAAAGGACCTGGGATTAAAACCAAGAATCACCTACCCAGCAAAACTGAGTATCACATTTCAGGGGAAAATTTGGTCATTCAGTGGAATAGAGGACTTTCAAGCATTCTTGAGGAATAGAAAATTTGACATTCAGATACAAGAAGCAAGAGATGCTTGAGAAGGTAAACATGGAAAAGAAATCAAAAGGAACTTATCAAAGTTGAACTATTTACATTCCTACAGGGAAAAACAATAACTGTAACTGATGAAACTTTTCTTTGTATGAAAATAGTTGAAGAAGGATATATGAGCATATGAATACATATATGAATGTATGTATATATGTTTTCAGGTATACATAAATAGAGGGCACAGGTTGAATTTAATAGGAAGGGATAATACTTAAAAAGGTGAGGTTAAGAGGTGAGAGAGTAATGTGGTGAGGGGGAATGGGGAGAGACAATGGGGTGAACTGTCTGACTTAGAGGAGGCAGGGGAAGGTGGTTGCAGGGGAGGTGAGGAACAGGAAGGCAAAAAGGCAAAAACCTTATTCTCATTGAATTTGGATGAGGGAGAGAATGACATGCATACTAAATAGGGTATCCCACCCTACAGGAGAGTGGGGTGGAGGGGGATAGGGAAAGGTGGTAGAGGGGAGGGCGGGCTGTGGGGGGAGGGAAGTTGGAAGCAGTGACTTTTGAAAAGGGACAGGATCAAGGTGGGGAGTGGACCAGGAAGAAGGTGATATGGGATGGAGGGAAATATAGTCAGTCTTGTACAATATATCTACTATGGTAATGTTTAGCATAGCTACACATGTATAGCATATACTCAGTTATCTTCCTTTTAAAATCAGATTTTAAAAAAATATATAAATACTATAATTAATACTATTTTGCATATAATTGGGAGATAAGATGTGCAGGCAATGGGGCTTGGGGATTCACCTCGCCCTACTGGAAAAGTCAAAGGGGGTATGGGAGAAGAGATGGGAGAGAGCAGATTGGTTGAGGGGATATCCTGTATGACTGTTATTCTGGGGTGGTGGGTAGGGAAAAATAGGGAAAAATTGTAACTCAAAATCTGACGGAAATGAATGATGTAAACCAGAAGTTAATAAAGCATTTGGGGAAAATTTTTTAAAAAACATTTAAAAAATGAATGCCTTCAGTGATTAGGAACTCATTATTTACCAAGGTATTCCATTCCACTTTTGGACAGTTGTGCTTGTTCTGAAGATACAGAGTCAAATCTTGCTCCCCTGGTATTGACTTTAATCTCTTCCAGATCTTCCTCTATGACCCAGGAGACCCTTCCAACCCTTCTTTCATACAACACTCGTTTAAAAACATAAAAAGACTTCTCTTATCTGCGCTTTGCTACCAAAGTCATAATTTTCAGTCCAGAAACCCTTCCCTGCCTTATTTCATCAATATATTCTCACATAGCCTGTTCTTTACTACCTTCGCTATCCTATTAGTAAGTCTTTGGACCCTCTGTAGCTTATTAAAGCCTTTTCTAAAATGCAATACACAGAACTGAACACAGCAATTGAGACTTGTTCTGTTGCTGCCACACAGATTTGGGGCCATTCTATTTGAACTGAAGTCCTGGCTCTGCCAACGGGACCGTTGAAAGAAATAACTTTGCTTTCTAATAAGGATGGTTTAGCTAAGACATTTTCCATTTTGCATGGCCTCATTTTTTACCCTCACCTAGTGTATGATACAATTTGACTAAATAATCTCAAATATCCCTTGCACCTCTAAATCCTATGTCCTCCAGTACAGTGAGATTCTTGTTTCCCTTGTTCCAGTTATTACACTTTTGTCTGGGAGGCAACAATGGTGGACACATTATAAGCTTTTGAGCAGGGTAGTGGTGTGAAAAGATTAGTGCAAATTAGTGGCTTTATGACAGGAGCAGTGTGAAAGTAGAGTGTGGGAAAAAGACTGGAGAAAGATCTTTTAAGAGTATGTTAAATACATCTAGGTAGTAAGTGACGGAGGTCTGAACTAGAGTAGTAGCATGAAGAGCAGAAAAGGGGAGGGGGTGGATTTACAACATATTCTGAAAATACAATCAACAGGACCTGGCTAGATAGAGTGGAGAGGCAGCATTTCTTTCCTAGTCAACTGGAACAATTAATGGCAACAGACCTAGAAGCTCATTACTTTTGAATTAATTTCTGATGTCTTTTATGACTCTTGCTTAATGATCCATCACTAATCACTAAACTGACCACTAATTGTGGGGTCGGGGAAGTATATTGCCCAGGATCATATTTGTGGATTACTGAGAAATGATATTTATAGAAACTAGTTGGAAGACTCCAGGTTCCTAATGTTTTGATATTAAAAATTTGTTTGGTGTGCCTTCATGAATATTTACAGTTCCTAAGAGATGCCTGATAAATAGTAAATTAACATTTAGAATAATTTTAAATGCTTTTATGTGTTTAGAAGTTTATATTAAAGGACATAGCGTAAACTGTTTAATAGAAGATAAGTTTGCAGGACCTCTTTGGCATATTTCAATTAAAAAACAAAGTTAAAGTAGTATACCATGGATGGGCTAAACTAGTTGGAAAAATGACTAGCTGTAGTTCCTGGTTGCAATTAATTTCTTTCTGTGTTATTTAAATACTATTTCAACTAGATGAGAAAATAAGGTGGAATTGTCAAATCTCTGATTGCTTTTGGTATGCGATTGAATGAGATTCAGCTGAGATGAAACAGAGCTCATTGGGCCTAACAATTCATCCAGGGCCATTCATAGCAACAGCAACCTTTAATACCATGAGGAATTCTTACAGATTGTGTAAAGCCTGGGCAGAGAAACTCCAAAGCCAGGAGTAATGGGAAAGATGGAACATTTTCAGGTTCTGGGTCTCTATGTATATCCACATATAAAATAGCTTAAAATAAAAGTATTTGGAGTGTGTTGCATTAGACTGATTATTTAAACATCCTCATCACATCTCACCAGCACTATTGCAATAGCTTTCTGCTTGTTTCTCTGCTTCTTCTATCTCCTCACTTTAATCCATTCTCCATTTGGATGTCAAAGTGATTTTCTTTAAACCCATGTATGACTATATCACCCCTCTGTCACTCAATAAACTCTAATGATTTAAGATGGCAGTGTAGAAGAAGCCTTCGGCAGAGCAATTACAACACTCCTTTTCAAACAACTCTAAAATGACACTTCAAATCAAATTCTGGAATGGCAGAGTCAACAAAACCTCAGAGAGAATTTCTTCCAACCCAAGACAATTTAGGAACTCAAAGATATCTTTGCCATGGAGTTGGAGGCTGGCCCAGATCCTATATAGATTAAACACCAGCAGTGGGACTAGGTGGTGGTGACAGGAACAGCAGAACCTTTGGGTGTTCTCAAGCTTGGGAACTAAGCAACTGGTCCAAAAGAGATTACAGGGAGTCCTAGTACTAGCACTGTATGCAGAACAAGATGGTTTTCCTTTTTTTTTTCTACTGCATTGCCTATATCCATTTTGGGGTTATACTTCAAGGACAGAGAACACTTTTGATCAAGAGGGAACAGGAACCCTGAGAAACTGTATCACTTTTGATCACAAGGAATCAGGGACCCTGAGAAATAGTATCACTTCCAGTCCCAAGGTAGCAGAGGCCCTGAACAGCAGTGCCTATTGCAATCTCAAGAGATTAGGGTTATTTCCTGGGTAAGGACCATAGTATAGACTAAAGAGCAGTAACCACATCTCTCCTAGGATCACACTGAAAATTCGGAAGCACTGAAAATTTCCAGTACCCCAGAATTATCTCTGAAAAAAAAAGTATGGGAAAAAGCCTGAAACTTAAGACTGTGTCCCTCTTGCCCCTCTCCCTGCAATGGAACAGAACCTAACTTTAACATAAAATTAAAAATCAAGAAATAGGGTGGGAAAAAGAGCAAACAACAACAAAAAGATTTCAATCATGAAAAGCTACTAAGGTGATAGGGAAGATCAAGACATAAACTCAGAAGATGACAACATTTTAAAAATAGCTACAACCAAAGTTTGAAGGAAAAAATATGAATTGGACACAAGTCCAAGAAGAATTCCTAGAAGAATTTTAAAAATTGTCAAAATCAAATAAGAGTGGTAGATGAAAAATTAGGTAAAAAAATTAGAGCAAAGGAAGAAAATTATGAAGAGATAACTATCAGTTTCCTAAAAGAAGCACAAAAGTATTGAAGAAAGCAACACCTTAAAAAACAAATTGGCCAACTGGGAAAAGTACAGAAGCTAAGGAAAAGAATTCTTTTAAGAATAGAATTGGGGAGGGCGGAGCTAAGATGGCGGAGTAGAAACAGCTCGTCCAAGCCTCTCTGCCCCCAGATTCTCCACAAACTATGTAAAAAAGGACTCTGAACAACTTCTGGAGCCCCAGCACCCACAGAACGACACAGAGAAGCTAACCTCCCGCTGAGGACAGCCCAGCAGCCCTTCAGGAAGGACCAGCGCAGCGGTCTGGGAGCCGGCAACAGGCAGAGCGCAGAGCGCAGGAGCCGAGCCGAGCCAAGCCTAGGTCCACGTGAGCTGAGGTTTTAGCCCCAGGGCGGCAGGGCCAGCAGCCGGCTGGAGGAACCCCAGAACACCAGGAGCTGTGCAGACTCCAGAATTATCAACATAGACTTGCCTAGGACAAAGTAAGAGGTTAGTGTCCTATGGACTTTGGGACCTGTATTTGGGGAATGCGTCAGCTCCCTCCCCTGGGGGCTAGAAGCCGCTGAGGAGACACGCCATTTTGTAGTTTTCAGAGGCATTTCCGGCTCCCAGCCTACAAATCGTGGGGAGATCCAGCGATCAGTCTTGGGGGATAATCGCTCTTGCTTTAACCTCCCTGGATCTGGATTGTGATCTAGGGTGGAAGTTGTGGGTGGGTTTACAGCTTGCCAGAAACGGAAGTTGCCCCCCACACGTTCGGGACGAAAATTCCTCTATCTGGCCTTAAAGCCATAGTGTGGCAACAAGCCCAAAAGTCAAGCAATTAAGTGGCAACATGCCAAGGCAAAGGAAACAGAAAAATGCAACCCTAGACTCCTATTTTGGGGGCATAGAGCAGGAAAAGGACTGTGAGGTCAGAAGTCCTGCTCCAAAAGCCCCAGGGGAAAACATGAGCGGGTTGCAGGCCATAGAGGACCTTAAGAAGGACTTTAAAAATCAAATAAGAGAAGTGGAGGAAAAATTGGAAAGAGAAATGAGAAGGATGCAGGAAAAGTATGAAATGAGGGTCAACAGCCTGACTGAGGAAAACAACACCTTAAAAAATAGACTAACTCAAATGGCAAAGGAGGCCCAAAAGGGCAATGAGGAGAAGAATGCCTTAAAAATTCGAATTTGCCAGATGGAAAAAGAATCTCAAAAGTTCACTGAGGAGATTCATTCCTTCAGAGTTAGACTGGAGCAAATGGAAGCTAATGACTTTATGAGAAATCAAGATGCTGTTAAGCAGATCCAAACAAACGAAAGATTAGAAGGCAATGTGAAATATCTCATGGGAAAAACCACTGACCTGGAAAATAGATCCAGGAGAGACAATTTAAAAATTATTGGACTACCTGAAAGCCATGATCAAAGAAAGAACCTAGAAATCACCCTTCAAGAAATTCTCAAGGAAAATTGCCCTGATGTTTTAGATCCAGAGGGCAAAATAGAGGTTGAAAGAATCCACAGATCACCTCCTGAAAAAGATCCCAAAAAGAAAACTCCCAGGAATATTATAGCCAGGTTCCAGAATCCCCAGATCAAGGAGAAAATACTACAAGCAGCCAGGAAGAAACAATTTCAATATTGTGGAAACACAATCAGAATAGCCCAGGACCTGGCAGCTTCTACACTGAGGGATCGAAGGGCATGGAATATGATATTCCAGAGGGCAAAAGAACTGGGAATGAACCCAAGGGTCACCTACCCAGCAAAACTGAGTATTTTGTTTCAGGGGAAAATATGGTCATTCAGTGGAATAGAGGACTTTCAAGCATTCTTGAGGAAAAAACCAGAATTGAATAGAAAATTTGACATCCAGACACAAGAAGCAAGAGATGCCTGAGAAGGTAATCAGGGAAAGGAAATCAAAAGGAACTTATCAGAGTTGAACTATTTACATTCCTATATGGAAAAGCAATAACTGTGACTGATGATATCTTTCTCACTATGAAAATAATGGAAGAAGGGGGTGTGGTCATATGAATACATATGTGAATGTGTGTGTATATGGTTACAGTTATATATGGATAGAGGGCATAGGTTGAATTTGTTAGGAAGGGAGAATACTCAAGGGATGAAATTATGAGGTGAGAGAGGAAAGTGGCAAGAGGAGATGGGGAGAGACAGGGTAGGGTAAACTATCTCATGTAGAAGAAGCAAGGGGAAGTGGTTGCAAAGGAGGGGGAGAATAAGGAAGGCTAAAAAGGCAAAACCACATTCACATTGAATTTGGTTCAGGGAGAAAATGACATACATACTAAATGGGATATCTCAACCTGCAGCAGGATAGGGGGAAGGGGGATGAGAGGAGGGATGATGGATGGGAGGGCATCCTTGGGGGGAGGGGAGGTTGGAAGTACCCACTATAGAAGAGGGACAGGATCATGTAGGGAATGGACCAGGTGGGGGGTGGGATGAGTGGGAGGGAATTATAAGCAGCCTTGTACAATATATTTACCATGATAATGTTTTGCATAGCTAGACATGTACAACATATACTGAATTACTTATCTCCCAAGAAGGAATGGGTGACAAGGGAGGAAGGAAATGGATCTGAAATTCGAGGTCTTAAGATTAAATGTTTCAAATATATATAAATACTATTATTAATACTCTTTTGCCTATAATTGGGAGATAAGATGTGCAGGCATTGGGACACAAAGATTCATCTTCCTCTAGTGGAAAAGTCGATGGGGGTATGGGAGAAGGTATGGGAGAGAGCAGATTGGAGGAAGCGATATCTTGTGGGACTGGTATTCTGGGAGGTTGGGTAGGGGAATAATGGGGGGAAAATGATTGTAACTCAAAATCTGGCGGAAATGAATGATGTAAAACAGAAGTTAATAAAGTATTTGTTTAAAAAAAAAAGAATAGAATTGGGCAAGTGGAAGCTAATGATTCCATGAGATATCAAGAAATAATAAGATGATGTCAAAATAGTGAAAAATAGAAGTAGTTGTGAAAATGGGAAAAACAGCTATACTAGGAAATAAATCAAGGAGAGAAAATTTAAGGGATTATTGGATTACCTGAAAGCCATGCTGAAATAGAGAGCCTAGACCTCAGCTTTCAAGAAATCATCAAGGAAAACTTTCTGGTTATCCTAGAACCAGAAGTTAAAATAGAAATGGAATGAGCCCATTGATTATTGCCTGAAAAAAATTCCAAAATAAAATTCCTAGGAACAGTAGGCTGAATTTCAGAAATCCTAGATCAAGGAGAAACTACTTTAAGCAACCAGAAAGAAAGAATTCAGATGCTGTGGAGCCAAAGTCAAGATCACATAAGACTTAACAGCTACCATGTTAAGGTTTCAGAATATGATATTCTGGAAGCTAAAAGAGATAGGATTACAACCAAGAATAGCCTAACTAGTAAATATGAGTACAATGCTTCAAGGGAACAAATGGGTATTTAATGAAAAAGAAGACTTTCAAGGATCCCTAATGAAAAGACTAGAACTGAATAGAAAATGTTTTTTAAAATACAAAACTCAAGAGAAGTATACACAAAAGAGAAATGATTAGGGGATCAATAAAGTTAAACTGTTTACATTTCTATGTGGGAAGATGATGCATATAGCTTCTAAGAAAATAGATATAAAACAATGGGTAGGTGAGAAAGTGATTCTGTGGGAGGAGAGGGAAGAAAGAGGAAGAATAGGAAAAATTATCTCACATGAAAGAGGCATACAAGAAAGAACTTTTACAGTGGATGGGGACAATGGTGAGGGGGTAGCAAAGAGAGGCAAACAGAGGGTAAGTGACTTGCCCAGAGTCACACAGTAAGTATCTGAGGCCAGATTTGAACTCAGGTCTTCTTGATTCCAGTCCCTGTTAGTCACCTAGTTGACTCATGAAATAAATATATTAAAAATAAATTGCAATTGTTATCTCAAAGATCAGTTATGAAATACCAACTTGATAGATCAGTCCCCTCATGCTTTATTTCCCTCTATGTACTTTACAATTCAGGGTTACTAACCTATTTGTGATTTCTCCAATACTCCATGTATGCCTTTGTGTCTTTGTATTGGCTCCTCCACCCCCCTTGACCCCACCACTAAGCATATCTGGAATGCTTCCCCTCTCATCTCCAAGTCTTGACATTCCTGACTTTTTTCCAAGGTATGGTCCAAATACCACCTTCTGAAGGAGTCCTCCGTCTCTCTTATTTGAGCCTTAACTTCCCAGCTTGCCTTCCTTCTGTTCCTTATCTATTATTTGTCTTAATTGACATGTTGTCTCCCTTACCTATTAATGTTGAGGGCAGGGATTATTTTTGTGTTATTGCCTTTCTTTGTGGGGCACATAGTACTTAATAAGTGATTGTTGATTGAATGATATGACTGCTATTTATGTACTTTTTTACTCTCTTATCCAATACCTAGCATAGTGCCTTATGCATAGCATACACTTCAGAAATGTCTATTGAATTGAACTAAATTAAATTATTTGTCCACTATTATCCCACTGTTTCATAGGGAGTCTTTTTCATAGGATAGCCATCAATTAATTGGGGGTCAACAAAGAGAAGACTTAAGTCCTTGTTAGTTAAAGGGTACTTGTAGAGAATACTAAAAAGCTTGGGCCTGGAGTCAGAAGGACCAGAGTTGATATATAATCTACAGATATCTTCTAGCTGGGTGACCCTGGCCAAATCAGTTAACCTCTGTTTGCCTCAGTTTCCTCATCTGTAAAATGGGGATAATAATGCATCTACTTCTCAGGATTATTGTAGATCAAATAAGATAATTATAAAGCACTTAGCTTTGGGTGATTCTTCCTTCCCTTCCACCTCAACTTCCTTTACTTTTCTTAATGTTACTCTCTAAGGCTATGAATATTTTGGTGCTTATAGAGCCTTTCTTTTTGTCTTTGACATCCTTGGGATATAAACCAAACGGTATGTCTGCTGACAAAAGGTCACAGCCATTTTAGAGGCTTTTCTTCACATCCAAAATGGTTTCCAGCTCTGCAAAAACTGAATGTCCACCTTGGCTTGCCTCTTTTTCTTTTTCCTTCCCTCAAAATCTTTTCTTTCTCCCTCATTTTTTCTATTGTTGAGGAGAAAAAGATGCTTTCCTTGTCCATTTTTTGTGTCCCACTTTAAATGGGTCCCACTTGATGTGAGGGGCGAGCCATGCAGAACTTACCCAATTCATTTTCTGCTGAAGATAGAAATATCATGTACAAAGACAATATACTACAGCGAGTCAATCAGTCCACAACCATTTATTAAACATTTTTATGTGTTAGAAGCTGTGCTTAATGCTTGTGTACTTTTTAAAAAAAGGCAAAACATTGTCCTTGTTCTCGGAACTTGCATTCTAATAGAAGAAATAGCAGGTCATATTAGACATTTAAGATATCTAGATCTAGATAGTACAAAATGGGGACAGCGAGTGAAAAGAATTAGAGATAGGATATGGTATATCATGTGTGAGAACTAGCCAGTAGCCAAATAAAGCTGAACCATACAGGGCACAGAGGTGGGGAGTAAAGTGGGAAGAAACTTGGGAAGGTAAGAAGGGGTGAGGGTTTTAAATGGCAAGCAATATTTGATCCTGGAGGCAATTGTAAAACATTGGAGTTTATTTTTGGGAGGGTTTGTGGCATCATCAGATGGGAGAGGAAAATCACTTTGCATCTGAGTGGAGTAGAAAAGAGATCACTATTTGAATTCAGGAGACCTGAGTTCAAATCTCACCTCTATTTTGACCTTTGGCAAATTACTTAACTTCTTTGTGATTCATCTGTCTTGTAAGGAGGAGGTAGAAATCAATGACCATTAAGGGCTATTCCAGCTCTAAATCTCTGTTCCTGTGATGAGGAAGGCCTTAGCTTTTTGGAAACAAATGTTCTTGTACCCCACTATCCAATATATTTTAAACTCAGCAACCAAGTAATAAGGCATTTATTTTTATATCTGTCTTCAGTATTGATTTCCAAATAAGAGGTCACCCTATCTGACTTCATTCTACATTACTTCATGTGTGTCTTTGTAGATCCATAAATAGACTCCCTGCTTTAAGGCATTTTGTTTACTTTGTTATGTTTTGTTTACTTTGTTTACTTACTAAATTGCAACTAACTCTCCCTCTCCCTCCTTCTCTCCCCCCATTCTCTCTTTCTCTCCTCTGTTTCTTTTTCCCTTTCTCGGTTCCTCCTTTCACTTCTCTTTCCCTCCCTCTGTTTTTTCTCTCTGTCCCTCCTTCTCTTCCCCTCTCTCTCCCTCTTTCCCCTCCCCTCCTTTTTCCTCCCCTCTCCCTTTTCCTTTCCTTCTCCCTTTCCCCTAAACATTCTCAGGTACAGCACACCCAATTTACTTAACATTTCCATCTCTGAAAATCTAGATAAGAGTCATTTATGCCTGTTTAAGACATTACACACAAAAGTGATTGGAGGTTTTTTTTTTTTTTTCAATTGGCCATGACTTGTCTTTCCCTTGTACTGAAATGTTGGTCCAAAGGGACTATTTCAGGGCTAATTATTAGTTATCCATATGGAACTCACTATCAGTTTAGATCAGCTGTGATTGGCTTTCTGCCTTCTATTTTCCAGGCCTATTTAAATGCAGATACACTATGTTTGGGTGCTGACTGAACAAAAAATCAAAGTAGCCAAGGACAGTGCAGAATGGATTTATGCCATTAACAAATATGGGGATGTAGGGGGAGAATCACTAAAAATATATATAATGGTCCCAATCTGGGAAAGAGATTGAAGTCTTGTTTGTGATATGCCATCCTGCTAATCATCCTGAAACCCAATATTTTTAAGTCAGGCTTGTCTTATATAGTAGATCATATGCTTTTTTGCTCCAAAGATAAGAATGGTTTCCTTCTTTCTTTTTCAAGACCTTAGATAAATGTGAATATTGCTAAGAAGCATTTTCTGAAGGCAACCAAGGTATAGGGATTA
The DNA here is from genome assembly GCA_011680675.1 of Gymnobelideus leadbeateri. Classification (NCBI taxonomy): domain Eukaryota; kingdom Metazoa; phylum Chordata; class Mammalia; order Diprotodontia; family Petauridae; genus Gymnobelideus; species Gymnobelideus leadbeateri. The sequence continues at coordinate 381,786 of WOXC01009667.1, forward strand.
ATCAGAGTCTCCAGTTTGTTTAGAAGATTGCCATGGAGTTTTTGAAATTAAACAATGGTGTAAATATGAGTTTGTTGTGATCTAATGTATACAATAAAATCAGAACTATAATAGTTATAACACCTATCAGAAGTGCCTACCAAAAAAGTCCATGATTTGTCCCCTTGGGGCTCTGGCACATAAAACAATGCCTCCTGTAAGGTAAAGTGGCAGCCAAAAAAGCCATTTTGGACTGCATTGGGAGATGTGGTTTTCAGGAATAAAGATGGGAAAGTCAGAAAACATCTGGAGTATGATGTTTGGTTCTTAGCACAACAGACAGTGTCCTTTAAAAAGGACATTCATTAGCTAGAGAATGTCTAGAGGTGGACAGCCTGGACAGTAAAGGGCTTCAAACCTTTGCCATTTGAGGATTGGACGATAGAACTAGAGGTGTTTGTTATTAATGGTGGTGGTGGTGGTTGTGGTAATGATGATAGCACTTTAAAGCTTGCAAAAAGCACTGTCATAGGCTATCTCATTTGATATTCACAACAACCTTCGGAAGTAATTGCTATTATTATTATTATTATTATTATTATTATTATTATTTCCATTATACTGATGAGGAACTTGAAGTTGAGAGAGTCTATGAATTGCCTAGGGTCTCATGGCCAGATCTGAGGCATGATTTGAACCCAGATCTTCCTAACTTCAAATTCAGCATTATATCTACCACACCAAACAGAAGAACAGACTTGGAATAGACATAATAGCTGTCTTCAAGTATTTGAAGGGCAATGAAGTAAAAGAAGGATTAGACTGTTCTGTTTACTCTCAAGAGACAGAAACCAAGAGCAAGGGACAGAGAAGCTACAAAGAGGCAAATCTGGGTTTGGAAAACTAATTAATGATTAGAACTCTCAGAAGTGTAATGGGCTGCCTCAGGAGATAACAGTGGAATCTCTCTCAATGGAGATGATGAAGTTGAAACTGAATAATCCAACCTACTCACTTCTCAGTGTTCCACTCCTTTAGCATAGGCCCAAATGGCGTATACCCTATGATTCCTTCCTGTTGACAGTGATGAATCAGGAATTTAAACTGAGTGGTTGTGACACAAAGTAAAAAAAAAAAATCTTTGAATTGACTGCTGATTTGGAATGGATTTTGTGGGTCCAGTTTCTATTGGCTTGAGAGACAAATTTTAAGGGTGAACATTTACACCTTAGAAATCAGCAAATACTATAAATCAAGACTTGATTTATTGTTTATTAATTGCCTACATTTAACAGTGTGATAGAGACAATGTTAAAAATGTAAATTAAAACTGCGAAATATGTCAGCAATACATTTTTTTATCTTGGAGAACTGTTTGTTAAACATTTTTCAGAACAATCCTCCTAACAAACAGCTGTTATAAATGATAGAAAATATCCTAATGAAGCTTGGATATTAGCCTTTCAACTGATTTTACTTGTACTGATAAATTCTTCCCTTATGGTTTAATCATTCAGTGATTCTTTATTTCTAAGCATTCTCATTTCTGTGTGGGAAAGAAACTATCCCTAGCATATATGATCCATGTTTCTACTCTTACTACTAGTGTTTCTTCCCTTGGTAACTTAGTATTTGCAATTTCATTTCCTTTTCACCATCCTCCCCACCCGCACAACATTGATACATTCCCTTTCTTAGACCTGAAACAAAAATAGAATTGCTTCTGGAAAACCTAGAGTGGGAGAACAAAGGAATAACTATGAGAGTAGAACAATAACTTCCTTACATACTGAGTGGTGAAACTTCTTGTGCTTAATTTGGACAGGTTCAGGTCTCAAGCCATTGGCTAGCCATTGAGATAAAATATTATTTCTCACCTCCTTACACTGCAATGGACTATTCAAGGTGCCTGGAAGTCCTAATTTCTGGGCACAGTTTAAGTAATACTTCCTGCATGAAAATTTCCCTGATCCTCATGATTAAATTTGTTATTTTCTTTCTCAAAATTTCCTAGGGAATTTTGCCTGCATCTCTTTGTTCTCAGAATGTTCTGTTTTGTAGTATACCTTTTTTTTTTCTTTTTGCAGGGGGAAGGCAGGGCATTCGGGATTAAGTGACTTGCCTAAGGTCACACAGCTAGCAAGTGTTAAGTATCTGAGGCCAGATTTGAATTCGGTTCCTCCTGACTCCAGGGCTGGTGCTCTAATCACTGCACTACATAGCTACCAATCTAGTATACTTTTTGTGTGCATATCATATCCTGAAAGTACAATATAAGTTCTTCTGGGCAAGAACTATGTCTTTTTGTGTGTGTGTGTGCTAACACAATGTCTTGCATATAGTAAGCATTTTAAAATTTTTGACTTGCATTGCTCAAAATATTCAGGCTCTTTCTGAATAATTCTAGTGGTTATAGAAATGAAGTAGAGTTGCCAAGTAGAAATAACATTAGACTTGGAGTCAACAAATTAAGGTTTAAGGTCTTAGCTAGTTGGCTTTGGACAAGTCACTTAAGTCTTTCTGGGCTTTTTTCTCATCTATAAAAAAAAGGAAAGAAAGAAATTGGACTATACCTCTGAGGTTTCTTTCTGCTTTAAAATAGTATGATTCTGCCTTATTTTCAGTAAATGGGATAACCATGTTACTTCTTTCCCAGTTATCATGGTTGACACATAGAAATCACTTCTTAAATGCTATTCGTTGATTCATTGAATTAAGTATCTTGAAGTAGAATGAGATGTCTCAGGCAGGATAATCTCCTGTAATATCTCTGTAATGAAAGTGTTATCTTTAAAAATGACAACTTTTCAGACAGAGCCAAGATGGTGGAGAAAAGGAAGGTATTTGCCTGAATTCTCTCAAATTCCCTTCCAAACAACTTTAAAATAATGCCTAAAAATGAATTTTAGAGTGGCAGATCACACAAAAGAATGGGGTGAAAAATCCAATGAAGAAAACTCCTTAAGAAGCATAATTGGCCAAAGTGAAAAAATATACAAAAATTCATAGAGGAAAATAATTGCTTAAAATTCAAAATTGACTACATTGCAAGGGGGAGATGTACAAAAGTCCAATGAAGAAAAGAATTCTTTTAAAAAGGACAATTGACTAAATGGTAAAAGAGGTACAAAAGTTTACTGAAGAAAATTCCTTAGAAATTAGAAACGAGCAAGTGGAAGCTAATGACTCCATGAGATATGAACAAACAATAAAACAAAAATGGAAAAAAATGTGAAATATCTTATTGTAAAAACAAATGACTCTGAAAAATAAGGTGAGGAGTAAGAATTTAAGAATTACTGGACTACCTACAAGCCATGACAAAAATCGAACCTAGACATCATCTTTCAAAAAATTGTCAAGGAAAACTGCCCTGATATTCTAGAACAACAGGGTAAAATAGAAATTGAAAGAATGTACTGATCACCTCCTGAATGATGTCAAAAATGAAAATTCATTGGAATATTATAGCAAATTTTCAGAGTTTCCATGTCAAGGAGAAAATATTACAAACAACCATAAAGAAACAATTCAAATATAATGGAAGCAAAATCAGGATCACATGACATTTAGCTGCTTCTACATTAAAGGAACAAAGGATTTGAAATATAATTTACTTGAAGACAAAGTACTTAGAGTTACAACCTCCCCAGCAACACTGAATATAATCCTTCAGGGGAAAAATGGGTAGTCATGAAATAGAGAACTTTCAAACATTCTTGATGAAAAGACCAGAGCTAAATAGAAAATTGACTTTCAAACACAAGACTCAAGAGAAGAGTGAAAAGGTTAAACAGGAAAAAGATATCATAGAGGAATAAGAAAGGCTAAATTGTTTACATTCCTACATAGGAAGGTAATACTTGTAACTCCTAAGGACTTTATCATTATTAGGGCAGAAGGGATATACATAGAGGGCATAGGTGTGAATTGAATATGATGGAACAATATCTAAAACATAAAATTAAGGGGTGAGAAAGGGGAATGCATTAGGAGAAAGGAGAAGGGAGAGGTTGGATGTGGTAAATTATCTCATATAAAAGAGGTAAAAAAAGAGCTTTTCTAGTAGAAAGGAAAATAGAGGAGGTGGGAGGGATAGGCTGGAAGCACATGAACCTTACTCTCATCAGAATTGGTTCAAAGAGGGAATAACATACATATTCAGTTGTGTATAGAAATCTATCTTACCCTACAGGACAGTAAGAAGGAAAAGGGTATAAGAGAAGGGGAGTGACTGATATAAGGGAGAATAAATTAGGAGTGGCAGTAGTCAGAAGCAAAATGTTTTTGAGGATGGACAGGGTGAAAGGACAGAGAAATTAATATTAACTTGGGGAAAATAGTAATCACAGTAATCATAACTGAAAAATTTGTATAGTAAGTTTCTCTGATAAAGACCTCATTTCTCAAATATATAGAGAAGAGTCAAATTTATAAGAATATAAGTCATTCTCCAATTAATAAAGGATATGAATAGGCAGCTTTCAGATGAAGTAATCAATAAAAATCAAAGTTACCTGTAGTCATATAAAAATGTACTAAATCTCTATTGATTAGAGAAATGCAAATTAAAACATCCCTATGGTACTACTCTATACCTATCAGATTGATTAATATGACAGGAAAAAAATGACAAATGTTGGAGGGGATGTTGAAAAATTGAGACACTAGAACAGAGGAATTGTGAACTGATTGAACCATTCTACAGAGCAGTTTGAAGCTATGTCTTAAAGGCTATAAAATTATGTGTATCCTTGACCTAGAAATACCACTACTATGTCTGTATACCAAAGGAAAAAAAACATACAAGAAACAAAAAGAGACCTACCTATATGGATGAAAATATTTATAGCTGTTCTTTTTATGGTGGCAAAGAATTAGAAATTGATGGGATGACCATCAATTGGGGAATAGGTGAGTAAATTTTGGTATATGATTGTAACCGAATGCTACTGTGATGAGCAGGATGCTCTCAGAAAAACCTGGAAAGGCTTACATGAACTGATGCAAAGTCAAATGAATAGAATCAGAAGAATATTGTACACGGTGACAGCAATATCATAAAGATGATCAAATGTGAATGGTTTAGTTATACTCAGCAATTGAATGATCCAAGACAATTCCAAAGCACTGGTGATGAAAAATACTATCCAACTCTCGAGAAAGAACTGATGGAGTTGTAACGTAGATATAATCTTAAAAAAAAAAAAACCTTTATTTTTCTTGTTTTGTTTTGGTTTGTATTTTCTTTTACAATAAGAATTATGTTTTGCATAATTGCAAATGTATAACCTATAGCAAATTGCTTGCCTTCTCAAGGAGTAGGAAGACGAGGAAGGGAGGAAAGGGATTTGGAACTCAAAATTAAAAAAAAAATCACAATGTTGAAAATTGTTTTTTCATGTCATTGAGAAAAAAATAAATATTCAATTAAAACACAAAGAATGACAACTTTTACAAACTTCCTCAGAATAACATCCATTCTTACACTACAACAGAATATACCCATGAAACATGTACATGGAATGAAGTCTAGCACTCACCTGACAGAGAACAAACTACCAACTCAATCCTGTTTTATCTGATCAGATTTTTGAGGTAGCCAAATGATGCTGCTGCCACCAGATGAAACCATCTCAGCATTATAGCTTGTCCCAGGGATCTGCACACAAGTATGAATTGGCAATGTTTCTTTTTCATGAGGTCTAGAACCAGACTAATGGATATATATTCAAAGTACCAACAACTTCTTCAAACAAGTAGTCATCAGCATTAACTAGAGTACAGGAGGACTACAAAAGTAATAATTTTAGGCCTATTCTTAGAAGATAATCCTATTAGATGAAGTCTTCTCATCCATATAAATCAGGAAAAAAATAGCTGCAGAGTTGATTTAGAATTATGGGACATTATAAGTGCAAGAGATTCTTCATTGATTTGTGCATTTTGTCCATTTTCTTGGTGAATTTGTGCTTGAATAATAAGGAAGTAACTGATCTGTGCCATATGACATTTTTTACTCTCATATTCATGATTCTTATATTTATGATCTCTCATATTCAAATATAAAACAATGGTAATAATAAACAATTACTTATTTCCATTATAATATGACAGTATTAGTCTGGGAAGTGAATAAATGCTTGTCCCTCTGGAAATTGTCCTCCTCCTGCTGAGACCAATGCCAGGGGATTATTTTTCCATTAATTTATAAAAGAATTCAGTCTTTTGTTGAAAGAAAAGTGTAGTTGAAATTTAGTAGATCCAGGAAGATTTGAAGCTTTTGCCTTGTACTTATAGTAATACAACATGGAGCATATGTATTTCATTTCAGGTGATACAAAAACCAGTATCACTGATGCATCAACCTAAGAAGCCAAAATTGATTTTGCATTTATCTCTGTTCACTCATATACCAGAGGCATCCAAGTGACATAGGACTTCATACTCTGTTGAATATCCCTAGAAATCTTGGAAAGCCACGTCTCACAAAACATTGGAAAATACCAAGGCAACAATAATTTTTTGACTTAACTTAAAATGTCCTTTGATGGGTTTGGTGTCATTATTCATACCTTTAAAGATATACTTATAATGACACCAAAATAATTGATAAACTTGCTTAAAGTAAAATTTTACAGACAATTTTTTTTGAAAATACCGTAACTTGATAAGGGAGTTACTAAAGTTGAACTTTTTATATTCCGACATGGCAAGATGATATTTGTAACTCATGAGATCTTTCTCAGTATTGGGTAGTTGGAGGTTATACACACTTACACATACATATACATATATGTATATACATATATGTATATATACACACTACATCTACAGATAGATAGATAGATAGATAGATAGATAGATAGATAGATAGATAGATAGACAGATACACATAGAGGGCACAAAGTGAGTTGAATATGAAGGGATGATATCTAAAAATAAAATTAAGAGGTGAGAGGAATATATTGGAAGGAGAAAGGGAGAGATATAATGGGGTAAATTATTTTACATAAAAGAGGGATGAAAAAGCTTTTGCAATGGAGAAGAAAGAGGGGGGGAAGGTGAGAGGGAATGAGTGAACCTTATTCTCTTAAGATTTGGCTTAAGGAGGGAATAACATACATATTCAATTGGGTATCCTACCTTATAGGAAAGTAGGGGGGAAGGGGATAAGAGTGGGGATGATAGAAGGGAGGGTAGATTGGGGCAGGGGTAGTCAGAAACAAACACATTTGAAAAGGGACAGGTTCAAAGGAGAAAATGGAATAAATGGGGGCAGCATAGGATGGAGGGAAATACAGCTAGTCTTACAACATGACTATCATGGAATTGATTCACATAACTACACATGTATAACCTATATTGACTTGCCTTCTCAATGAGGGTGGGTCAGCAGGGAAGAAGGGAGAGAATTTGGAGCTCAAAATTTTAAAAACAAATGTTAAAAATAGTTTACACATGCAACTGGGAAATAGGCTATATAGCAAAGGGGTATAGAAATCTATCTTGCCCTACAAGAAAGTAAGGGGGGAATGGGATAAGGATGGGGGTTGAGTGAAAGGAGTGAAAATTTCTAACACTATACTCTAAAATTTAATAAGGCTTTTCCTGGGAAACAGGCCCAAGTTCCCCTTCATGGGAGATCACATGATTTACAAGAACTCAAAACTCAGAGCAGTAGGGAGTTATTCCTCTCCTCAGTGCCACCTCAGCATAAGATATGCCAAATAAGGACAGAAGTGCTTTCTCAAATGTACATTGGATGGTCTACTGTTTCCTTCTTCCAGTACTTGAGGTAGATTGCCGCCCTTAGATTGTGCACCTGACTTCCAGCAAATGGAAGAAAAGGGTCAGAAGTGGGGTGGGGGAGAATTCCGAATTAGGGCTTTATAACTTTGCCATTTCTTTTTAAACTGCTTCTCCTCCCTGACCATTTGTCAGAGGGAGGGTGGCCCTTTCTTGAGATTGTAATAAACCATTCTTTTCTGCTTCCTACCTTGAGAATCCTCTGGGTATTATTTGGGTAAGGTTCTCTGTTGCACAAAGTTTGGGGTACACACAGGCTGATTGAAGGGAAGGCAGACTGGGGGAAGACATAATCAGAATGCATACAATATTGGGGTGGGGTGGGAGGGGAGATATAGGAAGAAAATTTGGAACTCAAAATCTCATGGAAACGTATGTTGAAAACTAAAATAAATTACTTTTTAGAAAGAGAAGAAAATACAGCAATATGTTTGTTGACTTCATATTCTGGAGACATGAATTGATGAATTATTTTAATTAGATTTCGTGTGTACTCTCTTTCCACTTGTCCCCTGCTCTATTTCCAGTTGGTTTGAACTTGGCTCTGAGGTTCTTAAATATTAAACTCATGGTGCATTAGCTATAATATAGAAAGTCACATCAAGCTAGTAATGGTTTAGTTACCACCATAATGAAGGCATAGACTAGATAAATTGAGAAATGTTCATTACTGCACTGGTCATTAAGTGATTAACTATTTTAAAGCTACAGTAATTCACTAAAAACTAAGATTTGTTGTGTTCTGAATTAGTGGAGGGAATGCTTCTACTAAGGAAACCACAGATCCTTCATTAGGGAAGTATGCTCTTCACAGTCTTGCCTTACTATTAGTTCTTAGTATTATTACAGTTGTTGTGACTCTAGTTATGAGGAAGTAGCTTGGGGCTACCTTTAGTTTATACAATATTCATTCAATAAACTTTTATTACTGTGCTATGTGCTAGGGATGCAATCTAACAGAGAAAGACCAGACTATATCTCCTGTCTGACTTTGGTAATCATAATGTCTGAGCCAACGGAGCTATCATTAGAAGAATTTCCCAGGATGTCAATTTCCCAGATTTGAAATACCATGAAACATATTGTATGGTTGAGGGAATATTTTATCACAGGAAGAAATGGAAGGATACTGAGTAGGTTAGTCTTCAAATGGTAATGTCCAGGTTTCCAGCAGTCTAAACATGTTCTCCAGAAAAATGAATGGATGCTTGGAGAGGAAATGAGCCTAGAAGTTCAAGTCAGCCTGTAGGGAGATGGCAATGTTTGGTGCATGCTGAAGGAAGACTCACTTTGTTTCTGGCTACCAAAAATGAGCTGAGAGGCAGAGGTGATCTCTGTGATTATGGCAACTGAAACAGCAGAAAAAGGAGTTGGGGAAGGGAGGGGGGAGTCCTGAGAAGTTTTTACTTCCTCCCAACCCAGACACTTTGTGATCCTGTGTATTTGGTACATTTAAAAACATTCTTCTTCAAAGAGATTTATAGTTTACACCAATTGCCAAAGGGGTCCATGACATAGCTAAGTTTAACAACTTCTACTGTGGAACAAAAATTAATAAGCATCTAGTATATGCTTTCCAAATATTGTACCATTTGATTCTCACAGTAGCCCTGTGAGGTAGGTGCTTTTATAATTTTCATTTTACATTTGAGGAAGCTAAAGTAGAGTTTAAGTGACTTACCCACGGTCACATAGCTATTAAGTGTCTGAGGTTCCAGTCTTTCTGAGTCCAGACCTAGGACTCTAACCATTGTGACACCAAAGTGGTACTGGTCTTGGACTTAGTGGTCCTGGGTTTGATACTTATTTTACTGCTCCTGTGATCTTCAGCTAGTCAGGATCTTTCCAGACTGAGTTATCTCATCTGTGAGATAATGTGGGCATTCATTAAGTACTTATTATATAGCAACAACTCTTTGAAGCTCTAGGAATATGAATACAAGCAAAGAAACACAAAACCCGTCCTCGGGGGTTTACATTCTAAGCAGAAAGGGGAAAGATGTCTTTTAATGCAGTAAAAAGTATGTTGGGGGCTGGAACAGAAAATATAGAGAATCAGGCATCAGCAAACCACCATTTAAGTGTCTGTTCTTTGCCAAGTATTAGGGATACAGTTATAAGCAAAAAGACAGATCTCACCCTCAAAGACCTTATGTTATAATGGGGGAAAACAACAGAGGGAGCAGTGCTGAAAACTGGGTGTGGGAGGGGATGAGACATCTAGAGAGTCTGGAGCAGCCTGGAGAGAAGTAAAGAGATCATGGCTGGCCTGGGCAATTCTTAAAAAAGAGAAGATTCAGGGAGGACCTCACCAGTTGGAGAAGGGGGCTGAAGATACAGAGAGATCTTCCAGGATAAGGAGGCTGCTGGGAAATGGTGGAGAAGTCTGGAGACTCAAGATGAGAGCTGAAAAGCACTGAAAGAGCTTTAGGGGTTGGATGAGATGGCTTTTGAATCCCTTCTAGCTTTCAAGTGGTGACCCTATAATACTAAGTGAGGCAGCCAGGTGGCACAATGCATAGAACCCTGGACCTGGAGTCAGACCTAAGTTCAATTCTAGTCTGAGACACTTACTAGCTGTGTGACCATGGGTAAGTCACTTACCCTCATTTGCCTCTGTTTCCTCCTCTGGAAAATGAGCTGGAGAAGGAAATGGCAAACCACTCCAGTATCTTTGCCAAAATTAAAAAACAAAAACAAAAACAACAAGAAAAAAAAAAACCCAAAAGGGGTCACAAAGTGTCAGACACAACTGAAATGAGTGAACAGAAATAATATTAAGTGCTTCTTTTGTTGATTGTATCCAGATAGAATGATATTGGCTCCCCTTTGAAGAAGATATTGGCTCTCAGAGTTCTTGAAGAAAGTCCTGGGAAATTTGTTGATGGATTACTTTAGTCAAACTGTCAATTCTTTGGAACTTAGATAACTGCCCAACAGAGTTTATATCCTCTTCTGTTACTGAATTTGGAAGTAAAGAACTTGGTTACAAACTCTGGATTTGCTTCATGCCACCTGTGTGACCTTAGGCAAGTCACTTAATTTCTCTGGGTATTAGTTTCTCAATGGTGAAGTGCAAGGGTCCAATTTGATGATTCCTACCTCTAAACCTATGATCCTCTGTGAGGACAGGCTACCAGAACTCATGACTCCAGAGGGCAACTAGGCATTTAATTGAGGCTATTGAAAATACATTTATGTTTGCATAGTGCTTCGTATTTTCAAAATAAAAGTTTATCAAACATTTCTTTACCCATAAATATGTAATTTTTCATTTGGTGTTTGTGTAGTGTTATGATGACCCTGAAGATTAGTGAATTGTCCAAGACCAGTCCTTGAATTATTTCCTGAGTTGCTCAAGGAAAAATAAATGTTGAATTGAGTTTTTTTTGTTAAGTGACTTTTTTTCTGTTTTAATTTTTTTTTAATGTTGGTAATTCTCAGAGAGTTTATATAGTCATTTGAATCAAGCAAAACAATATTTAATGATGAGGATGGTTAGGAAAACAGAAACATGGCATTCAAGGTTCAGTTGAAGTAGGTGGTAATGTTTCTGAATGAAAAAAGACTGGAGGTAGGGGGAAAATAATGATGATCTGTCTTCAGTCTTTGAAGGTCTTTCCTGCGTCAGAATAATAATAACAATAATAGCATTTATATGGTGCCTTAAGATTTGCAAAGCACTTTATTTGTTATCCCATTTGTTTCTCACAACAACTCCATGAAATACCATTATCATCCCCATTTTACAGAACAGGAAACTGAATCAGAGAGGTTGCTGGCAAGTGCCTGAAGAAGGATTTGAATCCAGACCTTCCTGATTCCAAGTTCAAAACGCTACCCACTGGGAGATTAAACTTGGTCTACTTGGACCTAGAGGGAAGAACTAACAGAAATGGGTAGGTGTGGAAGGGATCATTTTTGACTTGATGTGTAAAACACTTCTGAACTTTTAGACATATCAAAAAATGGAATGGACTACTGTGGTATAGATTTCACTTACTAGAGGTTTTCAAGAAAAGGTTGATTGACCACTTATGAATGTTTAAAAGTGGATTCCTATGTGGAAATGGGTTAAATAGGCAGTCATATGGTCAAAAATAATAAATTTGGCCCTAGAAGGGAACTTGAGGACCATAAAGGCTAACCTTCATTTTACAAATTTTATAAATGAGAGAACTGAGGCACAGAGAGGTTAGATGACTTCAATGTCATAGGACTGTGGAGCAGTGTTTGAACCAAGGCTTTCTATTCAATTCAAGTGTCCTATGATAAGTCAGAGATAACACTCTGAGTGGACTTGTTGGATGCCATTTAGTGACAGAGCTGGCATTATTAAAAAATCAAGAGAACTGGGTTCAGATCTGACACTTTAAGTTCATAGATTTATCACTGAAAAAGAACTTGCAACAGAGAGTCAACAAGCATTTATTAAGCAATTACTATATTCCAGGTATGATAAGTGTTGGGGAAACAAAAAAAAAGACAATCTCCTACCAAAAACAAAACAAACCCAGTTCTTGTTCTAAAGGGACTCATACTATGATGTGCAGACATAAAAGCTAACTGCCTCATGTTACAGATGAGGAAACTGAGATATAGAGGCATTAAGTGACTTTCCCTAGGATCACACTAGGAAAAATCACTTGACTGAACCTCAGTTTCTTTATCTGTAAAAAAAGAATGATAATACACATATTCCCTACTTCACAGGATTATGACAAAATAACTTTATAAAGCATAATTCATTATAAAAGTGGGAGTTATTTTAAATGTGTAATTCTTAGTGATCCGGATAACCATTTCTCTGGACTGGTTTCATGATCTGAGTAGGGACTTGATTGGCTATCCTTGAAGAGCCCTTTTGTCTAGAGGGTTTTATGATTCCAATACACTCCTATTTCCTTTGCAAGTAGAATTCTAATACCAACAGTCTCCTCGTTTCAAAATATTAGAATACATTGCCTATGGCCCCTTGTACATTAGTGGAAATATTTCAGAGCCTTAATATTCTTACAGTTATTTCAGCGACAGATTACTGTAAATAAAAGCAAGTATCTTGATATTTACAATGCATCTCGTGTTTTTCCGAGCTCAACATGGCATTATTACAATATAGTTTTGCTCTTGTTCTACAGTTTCTAACTGCTCCTCCTCCCAACTTCATCAAACAGGCATAATTTAAAAGATTTGGGACTGAATTAACCCGCTTAGTTTTCTGATGTTGCTGGAAGAGCAAATGCCTAGGGGTGTTTCAGATCAGTTTTGAGAGACTCACCTCCATCACCTTTTTCCTGTAAATTAATTAGCTGGCATTTCTCCTGGCTTTATTTAATAAGGTGCATGGCATCCTGTGAGCATATGTATGGAAAGAGCCTCTGGGGGTAAAAATGATGTCAGAAATAGAAGCTACAATTGACCACCATGCAGGTCATTTGCTGCTTATTTAACGGCTGTCTGCCTTGAGAAACAATCCTCTCCAGACAGAAATGGTCTTCCTGCAATTTCCAGGAAAACAGAGAGGATGTCAAATCATCATCTACCAGGGATGACCTTGTAATTAAATTAGCAGGAGTGGCCACATTTGCAAATGAAGCCCAGGCAGAATTAAGAAAGGAGCTTTGCTTGAAAACTCTCCTTGGCATCTGTTTCTGAGTCAGTGACCTTGGTGGGGAGCAGGAAAATTGCCTCATCATTCAATTCGAAAAACCGATTGACCTGTCTAGTTGGTAAGGATGACGCCTACCTTAGAATAACCCATGAGTTTTGATGTATGTGCTCATACATGTTTCATGGTATATTTGCTTTGGGGTTCTGAAAGGTAATGGGGATCACAGCTTTTGTGAAGCTAAGTATAGTGATGGAACTATTCCATTCAGACTTATGAAGTGAAACTAACACTTTCTGATCTGCATTTCCCTTTTCAGCATTAGAATGGCATCATTTTAGCATGGTTCTAGGAGCTTTATCAGCATTTGGATGGGGGTGTATCTTGTTCTTATTCTTTTTTTTTTTTTTTTTTGCTTTTTGGAGGGCAATTGGGGTTAAGTAACTTGCCCAAGGTCACACGGCTAGTTTTTTTTTTTTTATTTGTGTGTGCATTAAGTATCTGAGGCCGGATCTGAACTCAGGTCCTTCTGACTCCAGGGCCAACGCTCTATTCACTGCGCCACCTAGCCGCCCCATCTTGTTCTTATTCTTAAGGACTGATTGCATGAGTAAGTGTGATCAGATCATTAAGGACACTTGACCTGGCACTGTGGGCAGTCTTCCATAGTGGTGAAATCCATTGGCTGCATGGATTCATATACTACAACTGTTGATGAGGTTGCCACACCATGGAATTGAAGTGGAATTTGTGGCCATAGCAAAGGTTCCTGGCACAGCCTGCTTTCTGAAGTCTGGCTCAAAATTGGAAATGGGAATTGGAGGGGAAGCAGATGGAACTCTCCACTTGTGTTACCATACAGGGAGTTCCAGAAACATCTCCTTCCCTATTAGCTCACCTCACTTCTCTCTACAGATTTCCTCAAGAGACAAAAGGGAGTGGACATATCTATGGATATCTCAGGATACCTATATTTACTTTTGCTGTTTAGTTTTGAAAGGGTGGGGAAGTTAACTCAGGAATAAATTTAGCACCCTAGAATTTCTTTATTGGGCATCTTTTTGTCATAAATCTGAAGTCAGGTGGGCAAATGAGCCCCCAAATGTCAACTGAATGGCACCACTACTTCTCAGATTAAGGTGAGTATAGCACCAGGAGCATCATGGGAAAAACATATATTGTAGGTGGTACATATGATGACTGTCTTCATTCCTCTTCTTTCCCTAGCATTTATCCACATTATCTAAAAGAACAGGCTAAAAAGTATGGGACTGTGGTTCCTTGATGACCTCTCTAGAGAGGAAATGTCCAGGAAGATCCCAGAAATCCCATGATTATGATATATGGCAGCAAGAGGAATGGGTTAAACAACTAAGTCCTGGAGGCTTCTTTCAGATCCCCTCTTCTCCTTTCCCTCCACTCACCTAAGGAGTCACTAATTCTGAGAAAATTATAAATACTTGATTGAACAAAGTGGCAATATGTGGACGATGGACTCAACTTCATCAGTATTAAATTACAAGATAGAGTATTAGCCACAAAATATATCTTTATATATGTCTGGAGACAATTATGTCACACCATTAATCATCCTTGCCCTATTGTAGCACTTCCCTTTCAGTTACAATAAAGAGGACAGCAATCTCTGTACTCAAAATAATTTGCGTTGAGGGTACTGGAGGGGAGTTTACATGAGGTGATATTTTATGGGCTTCTTCTATTATTCAGCAGAGCCCTAAGTAATACAATTTGCCTCTACTTCACAGATTCATTAAATGCCTTGATGATGAGAAGAAAATTGAACTTGGTATTTATAGTTTTCTTGGACAAATGCATTTTAAAAAATTCAATATTAGTAAATAATTTGAGTTCACAGGAAGAAAACTGACAGGTTATTTAACAGAACACTGAATATTTTCATTTTTTTCCTCCATGGGAAATGGCTCTATTTCAATTGTTTGACATTTCAGCCATTCTGTAAAGTCTTTTTATTTCTGGGAACTGCATAATTTTTTTGTGACTGCCTTATATTTTCTTTAAAAAATAATATTACTAAATAAAGGCACTGACAATTGGACCATTTCTGAGATAAAAAAGAATAGCAGAAACAAAGCATAGGGACAAGGATAGTGCATTTAACTGAGCAAATTAAGTCTGAAAACATGGAATAGTGAAAGGAAAAGTACATAAATAAGTCAGAAGGCCAGAGATAAGGAGAACTAGTTTAGCAAAGTAGTTGTTTCTTATTGAAGGGTGTTCTCTGATGTGACTCCAAAGCTGTTTTAGTGTGAGAATGGGAAAAAACACTGAAACTTTGATGTTTTTTTCTAGAATTTTTAAAAAAAGTATACCTGTGACCAACATGTTTTTTTTATACATTTAAGTATGTTTTATTTTTCCCCCAAACCTGAATAAACTGATAGGACATGGATTTCAATTTTCTTAGACTGAAGAGAGTTTTGCTTTTAGAACTGTCATGGTTAAAATAGTGTCATTTCAAGATTCCTGGAAGTGTCTTCTGTGGTCTTTTTCTTGCTTTATATTTTATCACTCATTTACTACACATTTTTCTCCTTTGTGTGAAGTTATGGTGGCTAAGTCCACTAAAATTTGTTATCTAATATCACTGCAGAAAGGAAAGCATTCTATTCCTCCCTAAATGTTTTCACTTTCCCATTGCTGCAGTGGCTAAGCCAAAACTGTTCTCCTTTCAACTCTAGTATGACATCATCTCCAACCCCCACCCCCCAGCCCTTGACTGAAGATTGAAGTTCATTCTTCACTTAAAAAGTTGAGGTGTTTGACTCCCCTCTCTCCTCTTGCTTATCATGGCATGGTTCAGAAATCTTTTCCATTTTCTCTTCCAGTGCTATTGTTTCAAATGAAAATGTGGCCCTTCTCTTTGCAAAGGCCAGCTCCTCCTGATCCCCTCCCCTTCCCACTTTTCCAGGAAACTGTCTCACTTACCTTATACTCTCTATCTTCTATATGTCCTTAATTAATGACTCCATTCCTCCATGCCCATGCCTCCCCTTTTCTTAAAACAAAATAATGACAACAAACCCTCAGTTGATCCTACCATGCCTGCCAGCTGTCACCTTCTATCTTTCTTCTTCTTTGTGGCTAAACTGGATAAAGGCATCTATACTCAGAACTTTAAATGCCTCTTCTCTTACTTTTAAATTGCAATCTGACTTCCAACCTTTTCATACAACTAAAATTGTCCTCTCAAAAGTTACCAGTGTTTTAAAAGTTACCAGTGATTTAATGGTTTTTATTTGTCTTTAGAAGAGGAAATGATGCCATGACTTGTAGTTGAGTTTGATTTGAGTGAGGGAGGGCTGTGCAAGGTTACCAGCCTCACTTTCTCCTCTAGAGCCACCTGGGTCCAGTGGGCAGATATTCTGCAGGATAACTAGAGATGGCTCAGAATGTAATGGTTGACCCTGGTCCATTTAGGCTAAGGCCTTTTTGGGTTCTCACCTAGAGTGAGGTAATGCCCATTCAGTGAATAGGCCTCTCTAAGAAGTGAATCAAGGGGGAACCCCTTTAATTTAAAAAGAATCAAAATGTGAGGGGAAGAACCTCAGGCTGCTGGTCAAAAGAGAAACAGTTGGGGCGGCTAGGTGGCACATTGAATAGAGCACTGACCCTGGCGTCAGGAGGACTTGAGTTAAAATCCTGCCTCAAACACTTGACACACTTACTAGACATGTGACTTTGGGCAAGTCACTTAACCCCAGTTGCCCTGCAAAAAAAGAGAGAGAGAGAGAGAAACAGTTGCTATTGACATTCACTCTGATCCAGGAGAGGCCAAAACATAGTAGTTAACTGGAGCTTGGAACTCAGGCAGGGACCTATTGTGGTCCAATCTATAAGCTCCAGAGTGAAATGGGTTTAAGGTTTGGTCTCTAAGAAAAGTGATAAAAATATAGACAAAGACAAAAAGAAAGAGAGGCAGGGGAGGAAGGAGGAACAGAGACAGGCAGACAGAGGGAAGAATGGACAGAAGGAATCTTGAAATTAAACACCAAATTAACTGGGCAGCTTCCAGCCACCAAAATTTACCTTCCTTGTGAAAGGAGGAGAGGAAGAGGGAGAGGAAATGGAGAAGGAAAGGACCAGCTGAGTTACCCAACTGGCTGGGTCCTCATTCAGGCAGCTCACTCTACTCACAGGTTGTGTTTGTCCTGCACTTTCGAAGAGGACCATTACATCAGGGAAGTGATGACATATTGGAAAATCCTAGAGAATTTACTGGAAAGCTAATTCAAATAATTCATGACTAGCAAAGTTTTGTTGTTGTTCAGTCATTTTTCAGTCATGTCCAACTCTCCATGACCCCATTTGGAGTTTTCTTAGCAAAGATACTGCAGTGGTTTGCCATTTCCTTCTCTAGCTCATTTTAAGGACAAGGAATTGAGGCAAACAGGGTGAAAGGACTTGCTTAGGGTCACACAGCTAGTACATTTTGAAGGCTGATTTTGAACTCAGGAAGAGTCTTCTTGACTCCAGGCCTGTCACTCTATCCACTGTACAATCTAACTGCCTTCTAGCAAAGTTTCAGGATATAAAAAAAAATCATATAAATCATCAGCATTTCTATATATTACTAAACACAGCAGCAAGAGCTTGAAAGAGAAATTCCATTTAAACTAACTATAGACAATATAAAATACTTTGGAGTCTACTTGCCAAGGCAAACCCAGAAACTATATGAACATATAAAGTCAGATGTGAAGAACTGGAAAAATATTAATTGCTTATGGGAAGACAGTCAATATAATAAAAATGACAGCCCTACCTGAATTATTTTATTCAGTGCCATAACAATCAAACTACCAAAAATTATTTTCTAGAGTTCAGAAAAATAATAAAATTTGTTTGGAAGAACAAAAGGTCAAGAGCATCCAGGAAATTATTTTTTTAAAAATGTGAAGGAAGGTGGCTTAGCCGTACCAAATCTCAGACTGAATTGTAAAATGCTAATCATCACCACAATCTGATACTGGCTAAAAGATAGAGTGGTAGATCAGTGAAATAGCTTGTATATACAATACACAGTAGTAACTGACGATAGTTATCTAGTGTTTGACAAACCCCAAAACCCAGGCTTTGGGACGAGACCTCACTATTTGGCTGAAAATTGCTGGGAAAACTGGAAAGTGTTTTGGTAGAAACTTGGTATATATTAAAATCTTACACCATATACCAAGATAACGTAAAAATGGATACACGATTTAGACATAAAGAGTGATAGCACAAATAAATTAGGGCAGCATGGAATACTTTTATCTGTCAACTTCATGGAAAAAGGAAGAATTTATGACCAAGTAAGAGTTAGAAAGCATTATGGAATATAAAAAGGATGATTTTGATGACATTAAATTAAATTACATTTAAAAATTATTAAATTTATTTTTAGTTTTCGATTTTCATTTCTATAAGATTTTGAATTTCAAATTTTCATTCCCTTCTTCCCCCCCTCCACAAGATGTAATGCAATTTGATATAGTCTCTACATATACATTCATATGAAACATTTTCACATGTCATGTTATAAAGGAGAATTGGAACCAATGGGAGCAATCACAAGAAAGTAGAAACAAAACCGAACAACAAAAAAGAAAGCAAACAGTATGCTTTGATCTGCATTCAGATTCCATATTTCTTTCTCTGGATGTGGACATTTTCCATCATGAATCTTTTGGAGTTGTCTTAGATCCTTGCATTGCTGAGAAGAGCTGTCTATCAAAGTTAGTCATCACACAGTATGATCATTACTGTGTACAATGTTTTCCTGGTTCTGCTCACTTCACTCAGCATCAGTACATATAAATCTTTCGAAATTTTTCTGAAGTCTGCCTGCTCCTCATTTCTTATAGTACAGTGGTATTCCATTACATTCATATACCATAACTTGTTCAACTATTCCCCAGCTGATGAGTATCCCCTTAATTTCCAATTCTTGGCCACCACAAAAAGAACTGCTATATATATATATATATATATATATATATATATATATATATATTTTTTTGAACATGTGGATCCTTTTTTCATTTTTATGATCTCTTTGGGATACAGACCTAGAAGTAAGTTAAAATGATTTTGCACAAACAAAATTAACATAGCTAAGATTAGAAGGAAAGCAGAAAACTGAATTTTTTTTCTTTTAAGGCAATTGGGGTTAAGTAACTTGCTCAGGGTTACATGGTCAGTCATTATTTATGTCTGGGTGCTCATTTTCTGAGGCCAGAACTGATCCCGGGTCCTCTGGACTCCAGGGCTGGCACTCTTACTGCGCCACCTAGCCGCCCCTAAACTAATTTTTTTAATAGAAAGTTTCTCTGATAAAAGCGTCATTTCTTAAATATATATATCTGAGTCAAATGGGTAAGAATACAAGTGATTCCCTGAGGGATAAGTGGTCAAAGGCAATGAATAGACAGTTTTCAGATAAAGAAATCAAAACTATCTATGAAAAAATGTTCTAAATCACTATTGATTAAACAAATTCAAATTAAAATAACTGAGGTACATACCTTTCAGATTGATTAATATGATTAAAAAGGAAAATGACAAATGTTGAAGAGCATGTAGAGAAATTGGGGCACTAATGTACTGTTGGTGGAGTTGTGAAATGATAAAACCATTCTGGAGAGCAATCTGCATCTATGTTCTAAGACCTGTAAAATTGTGCATACGCTTTGACCCAACAATATCACTATTGGGTCTGTAAATTAAAGATTTTTTTAAAGGAAAAGGACCTATATATGCACAAAAATATTTACAACAGTTCTTTTTGTGCTGGCAAAGAATTGGAAATTGATAGGATGCCCATTAATTGAGGTACGACTGAGAAAATTGTGATATATGATTGTGATGAGATGCTATTGTGCTGTAAAAAATGATGAGCAGGACACTCAGAAAAACCTGGAAAGACTTACATGAATTTATGCAAAGTGAAGTGAGCAGAACAAGGAGAACATTAAACGCAGTAACAGTAATACTAGATGATGATCAACTATTAAAGACAGCTATTCTCTACAATACCAAGATCGAAGACAATTCTGAAGGACTTATGAAAAGTGCTATCATCTACCTCCAGAGAAAGAAATGATGGAGTCTGAATGCAGATTGAAGCACACTATTTTGTAAATTTATTTTTTCCATTTTTTTTTGGTCTGTGTTTTCTTTCACAACATGACTAATATGGAAATATATTTTACGTGACTATACATGTATAACCTACATCAAATTGCTTGCTGTCTTAGGAAAGTTTCTGGGAAGAAGTGAGAGGGGGAGAATTTGGAAATCAGAATTTTTTAAATGAATGTTAAAATTGTTTTATGTGTAATTGTAATAAAATATTTGAAAAGTTGCCAGTGATCTTTTTTACTGGAAATCTTTTTATTGTAGGTGGAGTGGGATAACTGGACACAGTTTAGATGATTCCAATTTTGTTGACACCACCTAAAGCATCATAGTCTGGAGCAAGTCGGTCAATTCCATCTGGCCAGGTCAGTGTGTTGACCTTGGCCACATTGATGTCATACAGCTTCTTTACTGCCTGTTTGATCTGATGCTTTGTAGGCCTTGGTGTTCAAAATGAATACAGGTTTTGTTGTCTTCAATCTTCTTCATAGCAGACTCAGTGATCAAGGGAAACTTAATGATGACATCGTGATCAAGCTTGGTTCTCATAAGGGCACTTTTATGAGTGTATTTGGGCTGCCTTCAAAGTCTTAGTGTCTTGGGCCATCAGAAGGTGGGGGTTTTGTTCAGGTCTTCTTTTGTTGAGGCTATGGACACTCTTCAACACTGCCTTCTTGACTTTCAAGGCCTTGGACTTGGCTTCTGTCTTGTGTATGTGTGTGCGTGTGTGTGTGTTTGGGGGTGGGGGGGGATGGTTTTCTTCTTTGCCCAGTGATGTCTTAATTGTCAAATCTAATGTCTTTTTCTCAATGCTGATTTCTTCTGAGCTCTTGAAAAATCTGACACTATTGTCTTTTCCTTGATATTTTCTCTTTAGTTTTTTTTTTTTTTTTTTTTTTGGTGACACCACTATATCCTTGTTCTAGCTAACTAATGACTCCTACTAAGTCTCCTTTATTGTTCTTCATACATATCATACCTATTAACTATAGGCATCCTTCAAGACTCTGTCATAGGCCCTGTTCTCTTCTCTGTATACCATCTCAGTGATATCATTATTTCTCATAGGCTCAATTATCATCTCTGTGTTGATGATTGTTTATATGTAGCCTTAGTCTCCTGAACTACAGCTAAGTGCCTTCAAACTTTCAAATTCATCATATCCAAAGAGATCTTCCTGTATTTCCTCAAACCCCAAACATTTTCTTCTTCACAAAGTTATTTTTGTTTTGTTTTGTTACTGTAGTGAGTATATAATCCTTCTCATCACCCAGGCTCTGTCATCCTCAGTTGTCATTTTCATTCACTCTGTTGTACAACATGCTGCTGAATCTTGTCATTTCTACCTTCATAACATCTTTCTTTCTCACTTCCATTCTTGCCCCCTCTCCCTATTCTACAATCCAGATACAATGGCCTATTCAGAATTTTTTAAACATGTCCTTCCACCTCTTTTTTTTTTTTTGAACTCTTTTCCTATTTTTTTTTTATTCTGGGTTTTATTTTTATTTTTTTTTAAACAAATACTTTATTAACTTCTGTTTTACATCATTCATTTCTGCCAGATTTTGAGTTACAATCATTTTCCCCCCATTATTCCCCTACCCAACCTCCCAGAATAGCAGTCCCACAAGATATCGCTTCCTCCAATCTGCTCTCTCCCATACCTTCTCCCATACCCCCATCGACTTTTCCATTAGAGGAAGGTGAATCTTTGTGTCCCAATGCCTGCACATCTTATCTCCCAATTATAAGCAAAAGAGTATTAATAATAGTATTTATATATATTTGAAACATTTAATGTTAAGACCTCGAATTTCAGATCCATTTCCTTCCTCCTTGTCACCCATTCCCTCTGGGGAGATAAGTAATTCAGTATATGTTGTACATGTCTAGCTATGCAAAACATTATCATAGTAGATATATTGTACAAGGCTGCTTATAATTCCCTCCCACTCATCCCACCCCCCACCTGGTCCATTCCCTACATGATCCTGTCCCTCTTCTATAGTGGGTACTTCCAACCTCCCCTCACCCCAAGGATGCCCTCCCATCCATCATCCCTCCTCTCATCCCCCTTCCCCCTATCCTGCTGCAGGTTGAAATATCCCATTTAGTATGTATGTCATTTTCTCCCTGAACCAAATTCAATGTGAATGTGGTTTTGCCTTTTTAGCCTTCCTTATTCTCCCCCTCCTTTGCAACCACTTCCCCTTTCATGAGATAGTTTACCCTACCATGTCTCTCCCCATCTCCTCTTGCCACTTTCCTCTCTCACCTCATAATTTCATCCCTTGAGTACTCTCCCTTCCCAACAAATTCAACCTATGCCCTCTATCCATATATAACTGTAACCATATACACACACATTCACATATGTATTCATATGACCACACCCCCTTCTTCCATTATTTTCATAGTGAGAAAGATATCATCAGTCACAGCTATTGCTTTTCCATATAGGAATGTAAATAGTTCAACTTTGATAAGTTCCTTTTGATTTCTTTTCCCTGATTACCTTCTCAGGCATCTCTTCCTTCTTGTGTCTGGATGTCAAATTTTCTATTCAACTCTGGTTTTTTCCTCAAGAATGCTTGAAAGTCCTCTATTCCACTGAATGACCATATTTTCCCCTGAAACAAAATACTCAGTTTTGCTGGGTAGGTGACCCTTGGGTTCATTCCCAGTTCTTTTGCCCTCTGGAATATCATATTCCATGCCCTTCGATCCCTCAGTGTAGAAGCTGCCAGGTCCTGGGCTATTCTGATTGTGTTTCCACAATATTGAAATTGTTTCTTCCTGGCTGCTTGTAGTATTTTCTCCTTGATCTGGG
This sequence comes from Gymnobelideus leadbeateri, assembly GCA_011680675.1. Lineage (NCBI taxonomy): Eukaryota > Metazoa > Chordata > Mammalia > Diprotodontia > Petauridae > Gymnobelideus > Gymnobelideus leadbeateri. The sequence continues at coordinate 405,173 of WOXC01009667.1, forward strand.
GATTCTGGAACCTGGCTATAATATTCCTGGGAGTTTTCTTTTTGGGATCTTTTTCAGGAGGTGATCTGTGGATTCTTTCAACCTCTATTTTGCCCTCTGGATCTAAAACATCAGGGCAGTTTTCCTTGAGAATTTCTTGAAGGGTGATTTCTAGGTTCTTTCTTTGATCATGGCTTTCAGGTAGTCCAATAATTTTTAAATTGTCTCTCCTGGATCTATTTTCCAGGTCAGTGGTTTTTCCCATGAGATATTTCACATTGCCTTCTAATCTTTCATTTGTTTGCATCTGCTTAACAGCATCTTGATTTCTCATAAAGTCACTAGCTTCCATTTGCTCCAGTCTAACTCTGAAGGAATGAATCTCCTCAGTGAACTTTTGAGATTCTTTTTCCATCTGGCAAATTCGACTTTTTAAGGCATTCTTCTCCTCAATGCCCTTTTGGGCCTCCTTTGCCATTTGAGCTAGTCTATTTTTTAAGGTGTTGTTTTCCTCAGTCAGGCTGTTGACCCTCATTTCATACTTTTCCTGCATCCTTCTCATTTCTCTTTCTAATTTTTCCTCCACTTCTCTTATTTGATTTTTAAAGTCCTTCTTAAGGTCCTCTATGGCCTGCAACCCGCTCATGTTTTCCCCTGGGGCTTTTGGAGCAGGACTTCTGACCTCACAGTCCTTTTCCGCTCTATGCCCCCAAAATAGGAGTCTAGGGTTGCATTTTTCTGTTTCCTTTGCCTTGGCATGTTGCCACTTAATTGCTTGACTTTTGGGCTTGTTGCCACACTATGGCTTTAAGGCCAGATAGAGGAATTTTCGTCCCGAACGTGTGGTGGGCAACTTCCGTTTCTGGCAAGCTATAAACCCACCCACAACTTCCACCCTAGATCACAATCCAGATCCAGGGAGGTTAAAGCAAGAGCGATTACCCCCCAAGACTGATCGCTGGATCTCCCCACGATTTGTAGGCTGGGAGCCGGAAATGCCTCTGAAAACTACACAGTGGCTTGTCTCCTCAGCAGCTTCTAGCCCCCAGGGGAGGGAGCTGACGCATTCCCCAAATACAGGTCCCAAAGTCCATAGGACACTAACCTCTTACTTTGTCCTAGGCAAGTCTGTGTTGATAATTCTGGCATCTCCACAGTTCCTGGTGTTCTGGGGTTCCTCCAGCCGGCTGCTGGCCCTGCCGCCCTGGGGCTAAAACCTCGGCTCAGGTGGACCTGGGCTCGGCTCCGCTCCGGTGCTCTGCGCGCTGCTGGCTCCCAGACCACTGCGCTGGTCCTTCCTGCAGGGTGCTGGGCTGTCCTCAGCGGGAGGTTAGCTTCTCTGTGTCGTTCTGTGGGTGCTGGGGCTCCAGAAGATTTTCAGAGTCCTTTTTTACATAGTTTGTGGAGAATCTGGGGGCAGAGAGGCTTGGAAGAGCTGTTTCTACTCCGCCATCTTGGCTCCGCCCCCTTCCACCTCTTTTTAATAATTCTTTTCTTTTTTTAAATTTTGGCTTTTTGGAGAGGGGGAAGGTAGGGCAATTGGGGTTAAGTGACTTGCCCAAGGTCACATGACTAGTGTTAAGTGTCTGAGGCTGCATTTGAACTCAGGTCCTCCCAACTCCCGGGCCAGTACTGTATTCACTGAGCTACCTAGCTGCCCCATTTTTAATTTTCTTTAACCCACCTCCTCTCCAAGCCTTTATTTTTCAGAGCTATGTCCACCATGCCTGGAATACTGTTTCCTCAGATCCACCTCTTGATCTCAATGACTGCCTTCAAGACTCAGCTGAAAACCCTGTTTTTATAGGAAGTATTTCCCTGTTCCCCAAGATGCTAATTCTTCCTCTTTTAGATTTCCTTCCACCTTCCCTCTATGTATTTTGCTGTTGTTCCTCCTTTGCTGTTGAAGAAGACCAATGGTAACATAAAGGTGAGGTCTTGATCTGTGCATGAATTGGATATAAGTGAGGCAGAACAAAAGCGCCAACCTCAATCCCTCTTCTAGAGTCTTTGAAGTCCATTGACAAGATATAAGTCAAAACAGCTGGCCATAGCCCAGAATATAATGGGTGACCTTGGCCTTTCTAAATTAAGGTTTTTCCCAGGCTTCATTTTGACTAGGCAATGTTCTTTCAGTAACTAATGGCTAGATAAGTTCTGATTTAATTTTGACCATCATGTTGTTTGGTTGCCATTTAATTTGTTTTTCATGTACTTTGTAATTTATATGTTTTCCCCGTTAAAAATATTTGTTTCTTCAAGGAAGGAACTGGGTTTTTTGTTCTATTTGTTTTGTTTTTTGGGGTTTTTTTTGCTTTTTGGAGTGGGGAGGGCAGGGCAACTGGGGTTAAGTGACTTGCCCACGGTCACATGGATAGTGTTAAGTGTCTGAGGTCGTATTTGAACTCAGGTCCTCCTGACTTCAGGGCTGGTGCTCTATTCACTGCACCACCTAGTTTCCCCCTCTTTTTGCTTATTTTAAGCTTTTTTTATCCTTAATACTTAGTATAGTGCCTGGCTCATAATAAGTGCATGTTTGTTGACTGATTTCCAAGGGACAAACTATTATACAGAGTTGGGATTTCTGTAACTCTGATGGAGTCCAAAGGAACCACGGTTGTCAAATGATTAATTAAGCTATAAAGAACAAAGAAATTATACAAATAATAAATATCAAAAATACAGAGGAAATCTCATTATAATCAACCCCATGGAACCCCAATGAAACCATAATTTTTACAGTGTAATTTTAATATATTAAATGCATTTCTAGAAGTCATATTCTGAGTCTCTGACTGACCAAAATTTGAGTTACTACATAAATAGTTTTACTGGTATTTTATCTCTGTACTTTCATCGACATTGCCTTCAGTAGGAGGCACTTTGTTCCTTAAACTGTTTCTTTGAGTTGCCTTCTGTCTGCTTTGTCATGGTTTTAAAAGAGAAGGAATTAATAAGAGAAGGTTCCCAGTCAGTCCTTAATAAATTGAATGAAAATTGACCCTTAGGTCACCACAGACAAGTGAAGCTTGTCATTCTTATTTCATTCTTCTATTTTAAGCTTTTGTGTCATTTTGTCCACATTAGGTATACCATGTAAAATGTCCATATGCCCTACACTATTTTGCAGTATAATTATTACATTACAACATACTATGTACAATTAATATTTAACATCCTCTCACAAATTCCCCTTGTAACACTAGGAATCATTAAAAGAAACCCCCTCATATAGTCTTATAGCTATTGAAGCAAGAGTTTTCTTGTTAACTTTGTTCTATCTAATGTTAAGTTTCCCTGGAATCAATTGATGTTAGGTTGGATGTGCTCATATTGGTTTGTTTTAATGGCAGATAGTAGGTATGTAGTGTAGTAGATAGAGTGCTAGCCTTGGAATGAAGAAGACGAGTTCAAATCATGTCTCAGATATTTTCCTGGCTATGTCATCTTGGACCAGTACCTCAACCTTGTTGTGTTTCAGTTTCTTTTACTATAGAATGGGTATAATAATAAAATCCACCTCACAGGGTTTTTGCGAGAGTTGAATGAGATAACATTTGTAAAGCACTTTGTAAATCTTAAAGCTGGTGTCAGGGTGGCTAGGTGGCACAGTGAGTAGAGTGCTGGCCCTGGAGTCTGAAGGACCCGAGTTCAGATCCGCCTCAGACACTTACCACACACAAACAAACAAACAAACAAAAACCTAGCCGTGTAACCTTGGGCAAGTTACTTAACCCCAATTGCCCTCCAAAAACAAACAAACAAACAAAAAAAGCTGGTGTCAATGCTAGCTATTTTGTTGTTGTTATTGGTGGTGGTGGTGGTGGTAGGACGAGGAGGAGGAAGAGGAGGAGGAGGTTAATGTGTTAATGTGTTCAATACATCAAACCAATGCTACATGTGGGCATCCCTGTAAAGATTCAGGTTGGGACGAATATTTGGAAATTGGTTACCTGGTACTCTCCTTTCCCACTCCCTAAAAGATGAAGAGATGTAAATACAGCTTAATGCTTTCCTGAACAGGGAAGGATTGTCTGAAATTGTTTCAAGATGAGTGTAAGAAAATATAACATCAGAGACTTCTAGAGATAGTGAGCACCTTGGTGAACTACCAATACCTATTCAAGGAACTTCTTAACCCAAGTTAAGAACCTTCTCAGGAAAATATAAACACTCCTCTGGGGAAGAACTCATTGGAGTCATTGTTAGGGCATGTTATTAAAACAATACATCGGTGGCAGGGACCTAAGTTTGACAAAGCTAATGGAAGGCCTCAAGGAGTCTGAATTGATCTCTTAAGTAGCTTGACATCCTTAGGTTAGTGCTGGAATGCTTGCAAAGAGTCTACTGGTAATCTGGTACCTCGGAGGACTAAAAAGAAGTTTAAGGTCCATTTCTCAATACCCTTAAGCAGAAAGGAAGACCAAAGCATTGTTGTGTTTGGAAATACTGTTTTAAGATATGTAGTTAAAGGAACAATAGAGCTAGAAGAAATGGATAACCACAGTCTAGCTCAGTTGCTGGATGAACAGCAACTAACAGGTTGACCTTGAGATACTCAAAAAGTCAAATGGATATGGCCAACTGAGAGAAATTTTACTGATGTTAACTAAACATTAAAACAAGCACATATATAGGACACATGTGTATATACATTTTTATACACACATACATACAAACTAGAATGCAAAGAGGATTGTACATGAAGAACTGAATCACTGTTATATATAGCTTGCTTTTCTTTTAAATTATATACAGTGTTCAACATGTAACTTTCAAAGCTTTCCTACTTGTCTGGATTCTTTCTGGCTTTCTGTTCTCTGTTGATTTAAAAAATGTTTTAATGACCTTTTTCTCTCTTTTTCTTTTTTTGGAGGCAAACAACCCAAATTTTCAAGTAGGAGTTATAAAAATGAGAGAAACGGTGGCTACAGAGAAGTTCCAACTGCCTCCAAAATATTTTCTCATTTAATGACCAAAGAAGTTAGGTCAGGGGACAAAGAGGAGCTCAGTGAAAGTCTAGTTGAGAAGCTAAGAACTAAATGTTTACCCCTAGGGACAGCCCTTCCCCAATCTGAACTCTATTCTCTCCTGAGTCCTAAATAGTCTCTATTGATTTTCCGGACCATCTAAAGAGGGAAAAAGTTATATTCTTTCTCATCTAAGTCATTGACTTCTGGGTTATAATCAAACTAAACTATCTCTCTCTCTCTCTCTCTCTCTCTCTCTCTCTCTCTCTCTCTCTCTCTCTTTATATATATATATATATATATATATGTACATATATATATAAGTTCTATTTGAAATATGTATTATATATATGTACATATATAAGTTCTATTTGAAATATGTATTTTATATATATATATATATATATATATATATATATATATATATATAATAAATGGTCAATGGGCTATTTTAACACTGTATCCTGATGAAACCATAGATACTGACAAACTACAAAATTAATGGAAATAAATGACTGAAACGATCATTTGGGATCCACTAACTAGTAAAATGGCAGTTAGGTGGTACAGTGAATAGAATGTTGGGCTTGGAATTAGGACAACTCATCTCCCTGGGTTCAAATCTGGTCTCATACTTACTCGCTGTGTGATCCTGGGCAGGTCACTTAACCCTGTTTGACTCTTTCTCTAATATAAAATGAACAAGAGAAGGAAATGACAAACTGCTACATTATCTTTGCCAAGAAAACCCCAAATGGATTTACAGAGTTGGACAAATCAGAGGGAAAAATCACTTAGTAACAACAACAAATAAAATAGGGCATTCTACATACTTGGTCCTCACTTTCTATTCTATTTGATGTCCTTTGGGTCCCAAGAGGAAAAAGTTGTTGATGGATCCTGTTTTAGGTTCTTTAATGTTAGGGGTGATCGCCATTCTCTACCCTTTGTCTCCAGTTAAGTTAGTCTTACGCAGATATTGCTAAACTAAAGCCTGATTCTCCTCTCAAGGATGCTTTGTAGGCATCTGTAGTAGATGTAGATGTAATGGCCATCTAGTCTACTTTCATAGCAGAAAATAACTCTTCCTCTTTGTCTGTGTTCTGCTAGTAGTGTGTTGTGTACTGCTATTGGTGTTCTTGCCCCTGTCCATCATTTTATTTTTTATTATTCTCTATCCACAAATCTGGGGCGTTATGGTAGAAGTGTCAAACCCAATACTTCAGTGACCAATATTATTTATTCCTTTGGAAAAATAGGAGGAGTGATTACCCATGAACACAAATCTTGCCCACAGTTGGAATGAAAAGAACGTGTACTTCATAGGTAACCATAGCATATATTAGTTTATGTATATGACCTATGTGTCTGCTTAACAATATAATTTAATTGTGATATTATTCTTTGCTATATGCTCTTTTCACACCTGCTTTTGAGGATTTTTATTTTCTTTAATATTTCTATAAGGAAATATATCTAAGTGATTTTTAATTAAATATTGTGTCGCTGAATAGAGATTTCTTTTTGATAATAAATGCGGTAGAGGCAGCCTGGCATTAAGAGTCCATCTCAGAGTGAGGAAGACTTGTAGCCTTTACCACTTATTGAATATATGAGCCTAAGTAATGAACTGTTTCTTATCCCAGCTTCTTCTTATCCCAGATAACACACGAAGGCAAGGATTTACTTATTATTTATCAGGGGAAGGAATTGCCTTACTACTTCTGGGGTACATGGTACTTACTGCTTGCCCCTGTAAAATCATGGGTACAGATAAAAACAAACATTAAGAATATTTGTAATTAAAAGAGAGAGAAGTTACTGGTTTAAAATCAAGTGGACCCAAACAGACAGTCCCTCTTTTGACTCTCAATGAAATGCATGTATCCAGCTCTGATGTTCTGTGCCCCTGAGCTTTGACCCTGTAACCCTCTTGCCACCTGGTGGTAGAATGCGGTAATTCTAGTGAAAATTATTGATAATAGGAAATTTATATGTGTGTGTGTGTGTGTGTGTGTGTGTGTGTGTGTGTGTTTGAAGTAGGGAACAAAGAAAAGTAATGCAGTGTGAACTTTGTAATAATGAAAAATTATTCAATCTTGTAATTTTAGTCTAATATTTAATATTCATAGGTTTCTCATACCTTTTTTCTATCTCTGATAGTGGTTAGCTTAACTTAAATCTTAAACATTTTTTGAAGCATGAATCACTTTATATATAACATAGAAAAACATTACTTATTATGTAGAATTTTATTGTCCATTCCTAAGATAAATTATAGGAAGGACTAAAGTCAATAAATTAAAAAGTCACTACTTTGATTTTACTTTGGTTTGAAGATGACTTCAATTTTTTTCTGTCTTTCTTGTGCTAACTTACTTGTTTATACAGTTTTCAAGGGAAAGTTATCTCTTTTCATAACCATAAATAAGGGTATATGAAAATAATCTGAGTTTAACATCTGCAGCTGCAGATACATCTGGATTGACTTTGTTGGGGGAAAAAAATCACTTACTACCTAGCAGGTATAACACATGTTCTGTGAGTTGCTATTGTGAGTATTGTATATGAGAAAAGAGAGAGAACCCTTGATCGTTTACAGTAACTAAGCAGAATTCTGAGATTTAACAGCCTCTGGGAATTTTTGGTTTATAAGATTACAATGTGCCTTTTGTGGAGAGTAACTTTCCTCTCAGTCATTACTCCCTCAAAGCCATTTCTCTTTGTAAAGCTTTGTTAAGTTATACTGTCACCAAAATATCCACCAATTTAGATTTTCTATATCTGTGTGGTTCAAATTAATCAGATATGTTAAATAGATTATTGGCTCTTGTTACAATGCTAAATTCTTACCTAATTAAATTTCCAAATGCTCATAAGTGGCAGGACTAATATGATCCATTTATTTTCACAGTTCAAAGAAGATAGAGAGCTAATTTCCAATAAATATTGTATTGCCCCTACAATAGCAAGTAAATCAGATGTTCCTTCCCTCCCCCTTTCCAAAATATTTTCTTTTTATTCTACCCTTTAGATGTATGTATATATCCTTTATGGTATAATTTCCTAACAAAAATGGATGGATTTTTCCCCCCAGTTCTCTTCTCCCTTCACTAATACCTTCTAATAATGAATAACTTCACTCTCCCCTTCAAATAAACAAAGCTCAAAGTCTAGCTTGGAGTGGGTCAAACAGCTTTTTTTCCCAGGATGCTGATAAAGGGGAAGGTTTCTCTGGTTTGCTATCCTACAACGTATCACTGCTACCTTGTATACCCTGGGCTGCCAGCCCTTCCCCAGAAACACTTCTCCCCTTGGTGCCCCTATCCTGGGTCCACTTGTAGAGCTGCACTTGGTGTTCTGCCCTCTGCACAGCCTTTCCGCCATCCCTGCTCAATCGATTTTGCCCCAGGCATAGAAATTCCTAAGGTAAAGGCTCTAGAAACACTGTTAAGATTTATATCTTGTATGACTTGGTTTTTCCTTTGTATGACTGTTATTCCTTGATGCTGGGCTATGAGGATCAATGTAAAAACAATTCTGTGCTTCAGAAAACGGATTTTTTGGCTTCTCCTTCCCCTCCACCCACATCTTTTTACCTTTTCCTTTACGCCTCTCAATGTTCTTAGCTGTTCTGGGGAAAGCACTGAAACAAATTAACCACAGGAAAAAGCACAGGAAAATGGGGCAGGAGTCTGGGCTGAGGAGTGAGATAAGAAAAGATTTCACCCTTGACAAGGTCATATGAAGATTCTGCAGGATTAATTGTCACTGTGAAGAGCAGATGCTACCAAGCTTGCCATTTCATGATCGGGGGAAGCAGAGGGGATTTCATTTTTGAGAACTTTTGGTCCATTAGGTTTCATGTGCAGCTAAACTGACTTTCCACGAGCCTGGTGCATTCACAGCCAAGTTCTATATCGTCCCTTGGCTTCCACTTTACATGGCCCTTTCCTGCTGAATAAGGTCCTTTGAGAACAGATAGATTGTGGTTTATTATATAGTTCTGATTATGAATCTGGGCAATTTACAAATGTTTTGCATTTGAAACCTGGAATTGTTTAAAGCTAATTTGCTGACATATGTGCATTTGCTGGAGAGGGTCAGGATCAAATCACATCTCCCATCTGTGAAGGGTATTACATCTATGGCTAAAAAATGAAAACATGTAAAGGACTCAACATGAAAACTACATGCACCATAGTTTACAAGCACATTCCTCTGAAATGTCTTGTCTCTTGTGGCTTGAGTTACTTCTTCTCGGATGCAGATGAACAGGACAAGGCCATTTCCCCCCTAATTTCAAGTTTTTTTGTGGTCAAACTGACAGGCAGAAATCGCCAAAGTCATAACAAGGGCAGGCAGGCAGGTAAGCTCTGCCATTGCAAGAATAATGGCTTTAGCTTCAATGTCTGTTTTGGTGTTTGAGAAGGCATTAGGAGGGTTGGCCTAAGGCAGAATTGTGAATTAGGTAAATTTGTCATCAGCTTTTCAGACTTGGGCCCCTACACATTCATTATATATAGATATATTTGCACATTCCAGTGAACAATTTTTCCTTTCTTCCCTACCCTGTATAAAAATCTCCTTTCAGAAAGGATTTTGCTTCAATCATTTATATCTTTTACAGGGATTATCTCTGTATTTGGAACAAAAGTCTGTGTTTCCTATTCTTAATGTTGGGAGGTAGAGAGGGTGCACTTGGATTGAGGAGAAACAAAGTGAAAACTCTGTCTTAAATGTACTGTGTAGTCTGTCACTTAACCTCCCTGAGTCTCAGTTTCCCCTTCTGCAAAATGGAACGAAATACCTTTAATACCTACTTCTCAGAGTAGTTATGAGAATCAAATGATATAATTATATAAGACATAATATATTCATTATTATTAGGTGGTTTCAGTTCTTAGCAAACTGGTATAGAGGGAATATTGAGTGTATGGAACCACATATGTAAGCCTACTCTACCTGTGGAGATGATCAGGTATCAAGTTATCAACTTATCATTCATTCATTCATTTCTTCAGCTAATATTTCTGAATGCATATTATGTGCAAAGTCCTATGCTCTAGCCTGAGGTGCTCACAAAAATGAATAAAATGTCAGTCTCTGTGTTTGGGTGGGTAAAGTGGATAGAGTGCCAGGACCCGAAGTCAGGAAGATTCATCCTTTTGAGTTCAAATTTGGTCTCAGACACTTACTTATCTGTGAGATCTTAGACAAATCATTTAACCCTGTTTGCCTCAGCTCCTGATCTGTAAAATGAGCTGGAGAAGGAAATGACGACCCACTCTAGTATATTTGCCAAGAAATCCCCAAATGGGATCACAAAGAGTCAGATACAATAGAAAGGACTATACAACAATGACAACAAACAACTCTACCTTTAAGAAGTTTATACTCTGATAGGAGAGACAAACCTGTAACATAAATAAAATAAAAAAGTAGAATAAAATAAGCTCAAGAGGCACCATGAAAAAGAAAGCTGTCTTTGGAGTCAGAGAACCTAATTTTAAATCCCATCTCTGATACTTAACTATGTGACCTTAACCAAGTCAATTAACTTCCCCTAGAACTCAGTTTCCTCAAATGTAAAATGAGAGGGGTAGAATCTCTTCCAATTCTAGATCTGTGGTCCTGAGAAGGCAAACTTAAAATATCATGAGAATTCAGAGGATCAGGATAAACTTTGTGGAGGCTGTAACTTTCAAAGTGTTGTTATGTTGGGGGAAATACATGGGAGGTAGAGATGTGGGAAGAAGGAACAAGGGTTAAAGAAATGATTTCAGTTCTTGAAAATTACTTATAATTCCACTGACTTGACTGTTCTTTTCTCCCAGAATTAGGATTTGGTAAGACTCCATAACTGTATAATTAATTAGGATTCATGGATTTTTTTTTCAAATGTATACAATCAATGACATATACAGTTAAAAAGATTTAAGTAGTCCCATTAAAGATTTTTTTTGGCTTTTTGGAGGGGGGAAGGCAGGGCAATTTGGGGTTAAGTGACTTGCACAAGGTCACATGGCTAGTAAGTGTTAAGTGTCTGAGGCCAGATTTGAACTCAGGTCCTCCTGACTCTAAGGACAGTACCCTGTTCTCCGTGCCACCTAGCTGCCCCTAAAGATTGTTTTAATTGTCATTATCATCTTTTAACCGCTTGGATTAATAATATAGTATTAACATGTGAAAGCAATGGATACATCATTTGGCTAGAGTCCATTATTTTTAAAATAATTATTTGATGTGATAGATACTTAGAAATATCAGTTTTTTGATCTGGTATCAGTAGATACTTAACTTCAAGAAAACTCTAGGATATATTTTTTCTTTTGAAGGTATTCTTGGTCAGTTCAGAAGATCTTCTTCTTCAGACTAAGGCAAAGATTTCTTTGCAAAAGAGTTTAAAGATTAACTTCACCTACACAGAAATGTCTTCTCTACCTAGGGACAATCTGGGTTAACTTGGAAAGGTTGAGTGAGATATACATGATATATGAGTATCACTGCTCATTCTCAACCAGCCTTCCATATCACTGGGTAAAATGGAGGAGTAGATGGGATCATGATTGAAAAAACAAATTTTGTTGGGAAACCTCCCTTCAAATACTGTTGGATGAAATGCATTAGATAAAATGCCATGAAACTTTTCATTGAGTTTGTGGGAGTATGGAAGGGAGGAGGACTGCATGTTCATTCATATTTGTTGAATGAGTAGATCATGACCAATCTTTACCTTATTTATAGGCTGAGTAGGCTGCATATGGTGTGATGTAAATTCAGTACCCACTCCCACTCAAATGCTCTCCCAGCCAATAATTGAAATTACTTTACTGTGTAACAAAGACATGTATTTCAAATGTAGAGATGATCTATGGGGGCAGCTAGGTGGCGCAGTGAGTAGAGCATCGGCCCTGGAGTCAGAAGGACCTCGGATCAGGCCTCAGACACTTAATGCACACACAAATAAAAACCTAGCCGTGTGGCCTTGGGCAAGTTACTTAACCCCAATTGCCCTCTAAAAACCAAAAAAAGAAAAAAAAAAGAAAAGAGATGATCTATGTTAATCCCCTCAGCCTGCAAAAGTGCTTCATGAATTTCTGATCTTTAAGTATTCTTAGCACCATGATGAAGTAGTTGTGGGGAATAATATTTTTCAATGTATACCTTGATAATTTTTCTTTGCAAAAAACTCTCATTTGAGGTGTGTGACCTATATGTAAAAATGACTTATTTTGTAAGAGTATAGTCCATTGAAAGTTTGATGTTTTTTAGAGTCCAGATGATTTGCCTCGGAGAATGCAGGTGTTATATATGTGACTTACAAGAATGTTAGACTGCTAAGACTCCAAATTCAATCGAGAAATAGGTCTCAAAGATCCCTATTCTCTCATTCTTGAAATTTTTAAAATCTTTTTTAAAATTTCAATTTGTTTATTTTTAGTTTTCAACAATCATTTACACAAGATTTTGAGTTATAAATTTTCTCCCCTTCTTTCCCCTACTGCCCACCCCAAAATCACAATCTTTTTGAATACCCCTTCCCCCAATCTGCTCTCTCATATATCCTCTCCCATCCCCCGTATGTCTTATTTCCCAGTTGCATGTAAAAAACAATTTTTTAAACATTTGTTTTTAAAACTTTGATTTCCAGATCTTTCCCTTCTTCCCTTGTCATCCACCCCTACTGGGAAGATAAGTGATTCAATATAGGTTGTACATGTGTAGTTTTGCAAAACATTTCCATAGTGGATATATTGTGAAGGACTATATTTCCCTCCATCATATCCTGCCCCCAACTTATTCTGTTTTTTACTTAGACCCTGTCCCTTTTAAAAAACGTGTGCTTCTAACTACCCTCCCCCATAATCTGCACTCCATTCTATCATTTCCCTTCTTGTCCCCTTCCCCCCCTACTTTGCTGTCGAATAAGATACCCAATTTAGTGTGTATGTTATTCCTTCCTTAAGCCAAATTCAATGAGAGTAAAGTTGACCTATTCCCTTTCACCTTCATGCTCTTCCCCTCCATTGTAACAGTTTTCTTTTGCCTCTTTTATATGAGATAATTTCCCCTATTCTATCTCTCCCTATATCCTTCTCTCGTTATATTACTCTCACCTCTTAATTTTATTTTTTAGATAACATCCCTTCCTATTCAACTGATCCTGTGCCCTCTATGTATATATGTACACATATTTACACATACTCACATATGTATTGATACACACATACACCCTTCTATACATATATATGTATGTCTACATATATATAAAATATATATTCCCTTCAACTATCCTCATACTGAGAAAAGTTTCATGAGTTACAATTATCATTTTCCCATGTAGGAATGTAAATAGTTCAACTTTGATAAGTTCCTTATGATTTCTTTTCCCTGTTTACCTTCTAAGACTTCTTGTATTTGAAAGTTATATTTTCTGTTCAGCTCTAGTTTTTTCATCAAGGATGCTTGAAAGTCCTCTATTCCATTTAATGAACATATTTTTCCCTGAAACATTATACTCAGTTTTGCTGGGTAGGTGATTCTTGGTTTTAATCCTAACTCCTTTGACCTCCAGAATATCATATTCCAAGCCCTTCAATCCCTTAATGTAGAAGCTGTTAGATTTTGTGTTATTGTGTTTCCACAATACTCAAATTGTTTCTTTCTGACTGCTTATAATGTTTTTCCTTGACCTGGGGAATTCTGGAATTTGGCTATAATATTCCTAGGAGTTTTCTTTTGGGGATCTTTTTCAAGAGGTGATCAGTGAATTCTTTCAATTTCTATTTTGCCCTCTGGTTCTAAAATATTAGGGCAGTTTTCCTTGAGAATTTTTTGAAGGATGATTCCTTGGTTCTTTTTTTTTTTTTTGATCATGGCTTTCAAGTAGTCCAGTAATTTTTAAATTATCTCTCCTGGATCTATTTTCCAGGTCAGTGGTTTTTCCAATGATAAATTTCACATTGCCTTTTATTTATTTATTTATTTATTTTTCACTTGACAAAATTTATTTATTTCTAACCCACTTTTAAAAACTTTATTTTTGACTGGACTCAGATTTCGAGGTGGAGGCTCTCAGGGAAGGCAGACGAAGTCTCTTAGCGATCTGTTCTTGGCATTTTTCTTTAGCCTCCTTCATACTCTTGGCCAAAAGCTTGGCATATTCTGCTGCTTCTTCCTTGTTCTTCTGGGTACATTGCTTCTTCAAAGCAATGCGTCTACGTTTGTGCTGCAAAACACGGGGAGTCCGGGGTTGGGGGGAGGGGCCTCCAGGCCGGCCCCGGCCTGGGAGATGATGTTGGTGAACTACATGGCCGGGCTCTCACCTTATGCAGATAAGGGCAAATGCGGGCTCCCCGAGATCTTTGACTCCCCTGAAGAACTAGACAGGAAAGTATGGGAGCTGGCCCAGATGATTCAGAGATCTTCCAACGTGGTGTTTCACACGGGTGCAGGTATCAGCACTTCCTCAGGCATCCCAGACTTCAGGGGCCCCCAGGGTGTGTGGACCATGGAGGAACGGGGCCTGGCACCAAAGTTTGACATAACGTTTGAGAGTGCCCAGCCTTCTAAAACCCACATGGCCCTGCTACAACTGGAGCAAGTGGGCATCCTGAAGTTCCTGGTGAGCCAGAATGTAGATGGGTTGCACGTGCTCTCCGGCTTCCCCAGGGACAAACTGGCTGAGCTTCATGGGAATATGTTCGTGGAAGAATGTGCCAAGTGTAAGACGCAGTATGTCCGGGATGTGGTGGTGGGCAGCATGGGGCTCAAGGCCACGGGGTGGCTATGCACTGTGGCAAAGGCCGGAGGCCTCCGGGCCTGCAGGGGGGAACTGAGGGACACCATCCTGGACTGGGAAGATGCCCTGCCTGAGCAAGACCTCATCCTTGCTGATGAAGCCTGCAGGAATGCAGATCTCTCCATCACTCTGGGGACATCACTGCAGATCCGACCCAGTGGCAACTTGCCTCTCCTCACTAAACGCAAAGGAGGCCGCTTGGTCATAGTCAACCTGCAAGCCACCAAGCATGACTGCCAGGCTGACCTTCGAATTCATGGCTACGTTGATGATGTCATGGCCAAGCTCATGAAGCACCTATGCTTGGAGATCCCTGAGTGGCAGGGGCCCCTTGTGGTGGAACGGGCTCCACCTCTGCTTCCCCTTCCGATCCAGGTGAAGGCTGAGCCCCCAACCCTGCCAGCCCTGCCCACAACACCCAGGGCAGAGCCCCCTGCCCAATGCCATAGACCACAGGAAGGCAGCAAACGAGAGCAGCCCCCTGCCCCCCAGCTGCCCAAGAGAATGAAGGTAGAGCCTATGCCCAGCTGAATTGGCTTGAGACAGCATGTGGACTCCTTTCTGAGCCCCATTCTCCCTCACTGTACAAAGAGGGAGCACATTCAGGTGATATCTATAGGCCTGTCCAACCCTCAGTCCTGGTGACAGTGTGGCCTGGTAGAAGGAACACTGCACTTCTGCACTTAGAGTCAGAGGACTCAGGTACAGATCCCAACCTGTGTGACTTTGGAAAAGTCACTCCTCTCTTCTGGGCCGTATAGTTTCATTATCTGTAAAATGAAGTTGAACTAGTTGATCTTGAGGGGTCTTTCCAGTTCCCATAAGCTATGATCCTATGATAGGAATGGGCAAGTCTGGGTGGGTTTTTTACTTTTAAATAAATTTGATTTCCTTTAAAAAAAGAAAAAAAACATGGGGAGTCACCACACGCTGAATTTTAGGAGCCTTAGTCCTGGGTTTCTTACCTTCCTTGTTGAGGGGTTTTCTTACAACATACTGTCGAAGATCATCTTCTTTGGACAAGTTGAAAAGTTTTCGGATTCTGCTAGCTCTTTTGGGCCCCAGGCGATGAGGTACAGTTGTATCTGTCAGTCCTGGTATATCTTTCTCGCCTTTCTTCCCAATAACCAAGTTGAGGACATTCAGGTTGGCATCCACAATACAGCCCCTAACAGATTTACGTTTTCTTTCTCCAGTTCTTCTAGGGCGATAGCAAGAATGGCCCTTACTGAGCAGCAGGTGGACTCATCCATGAGCCAAAACACCCGCCTTCATGGGGAAGCCTTGTTTGTCATTCCCACCACTCATTCAGACCATATAACCCTTCCATTCATCACCCAGAGCATCAGCAGAAACTTCAGTGGCCATCTGTTTCTCTTAAAAAGCCCGCAGCTTTCTCTCATCATCACCTTCCATGAGTTTCTGACAGCCAGTGGCTGGGAAAGAGATGTTGAGCTTCATCTTTGCACAGATGCCCGGTTCAGACCTGCCACGGGAAAGAAACCCGACTTCCGCTCCCTCCTGGTCACATCGCCTTTTATTTTTTCATTTGTTTGGATCTGTTTAATAGTATCTTGATTTCTCATAATCATTAGCTTCCATTTGCTCCAACCTAATTTTGAAGGAATTATTTTCTTCAGTCAATTTTTGAAATTCCTTTTCCATCTGGGGAATTTGGCTTTTTAAAGCATTGTTCTCCTTATTTGCTTTTTTGGCCTCTTTTGCCATTTGTTAGTCTATTTTTAAGGTGTTATTTTCTTCAGTATGTTTTTGGGTCTACTTTAATAGGCTGTTGACTTGCTTTTCATGATTTTCTTGCATCATTCTCATTTCTCTTTCCAGTTTTTCCTCTACTTCTCTCACTTGATTTTCAAAATCTACTACCCCTGCTTTTTTTTCCTAATAAACTGTACTCCTGATCTTTATTTTGTGTTTGTGTATATCTCCTATTTCCTACCCCTTTTGGCTGCTTTACCTTATTTCTACCCACTACCTTGCCCTCCTATTACTTAACCAATCCCCCTCCAAAGATACCTCCCTTTCCCTCTCCCCCAACCTTTTCCTTTATCCTCATTTCTATCTGAATTTAGACCTTCCAAATATATGTTATTCTTTGTCTTATCCCTATTTACTTAGACACCCTCCCAAATCCCACCCCATTTTATTCCCTTACCCTCTTATTTCTTTATAAATTTAGAAGACTTTTACTCGATTCTAAATGTATATATTGTTCTCTCTTTAACCCGTTCCCAATGACAATGAAATTCCAGAACTACCAACTCTCCTCCCCCAACTAGTTTCTCTGCATCAGTTCTTCCTCTCATACCTCATTTGTATAAGATAATTACTCTTTTTATCTTATACTAAATGGTTTTACTTTTTAGGAACACATCATACTTGGGTTTACCTCAATCTTTCTTTCAAATTACCCAATTACAAATTGCAACCTTAGACAGACGTTTTGTATTTCCTCATATAAAAAGCAAACAGTCTGCTCTTGTTGAGTCCCTTGAAATTAGTCTGTGATATGTACCTTATATTTCTCTTGGATCTTGAATGTCAAATTTTCAGTTTAGGTTCAGGTGGGGTTTTGTTTTTGTTTTTAAGCACAAAATCCTGAAATTCTGGCAATTCATTAAATATCATTTTTTTTTATTCAGGATTATGCTTACCTTTGTAGGGTATGATATTTTCAGTTGCAACCCCATTTCTTTTGTTTTTTGATATATAGCTTCCCAAGACCTGCTATTTTTTAGGTTCACTGCTGCTAGGTCTTGTGTGATTCTAATTGTGGCTCTTCCATCATTTAATTGTTTCTTTTTTCCTTTTTTGTTCATAATATTTTCTCCTTGAGCTAGGGGTTTTGGAGTTTGTGATATTCCTTCAGGATCTCTTTCAGATGGTGATTGGTTGATTTTTTTTTTTTTGTATTCCTACTTTCCCCTCTTGTTCTAATGCTTCAAGACATTTTTCCTTAATTATTTCTTGTATTATTATATCAAGATTCTTTTTTATCTTAGCTTTCACATAACCCAATTATTCTTACATTTTCTTTTCTTGATCTGTTCTCCACATCAGTTGCTTTTCTTATGAGATATTTCACATTCTCTTCTATTTTTTCATTCTTTATATTTTGTTTTATTATGTTTTGGTCTCTCATAATTTCACTGGCTTCCCCTTGCCCAATCCTAATTTTCAATGAGTTATTTTCTTTCTTAAGATTCTAGATCTCTTTTTCTGGTTGTTTGACTTTCTTTTCATAATCTTCTTGTTTTTCTGGAATTGTTCTTATTTTTTTAATTAAAAAAATCCCTCAATCTCTCTCATTTGATCTTTAAAATCTTTTTAAAGTTATTCAGTGAATTCTTTTTGGGCAGGTGACCATTTGACTTTATTCTTTGGGGTAGAAGAGATTTTTTTGCTTTAATGTTCTCCTCTGAAGATGAACCCTGGTCTTCTCTATTCCTATAGTAATTTTCTATAGATGGGTTCTTTCTCCTTTGCCTACTCATTTTTTAAAATTTGTAGCAGCTTATTATTGTAATCACCACTAGTCTTGGGGTGTGGGGGATGGCACCTCTGGCCTCAAGTCTTACTTCAGTCATGCTCTCTTATCTGAAACCAAAACCAAGAACTCCTTCCTGCTGTAAGTGCCCATAGACAGCAGCATCACTGCCTCACTGCTTCTGTCCTCACTGGGCATGTGCCTGTTCATTCTCACCCAGGGCCCATCTGAGAAGCCCCACTGGGTTTGGCATCCCTTATCAGCAGAGGTTCCCTTAATTTTCCCCTGCTCAGACACCTGGACTCCCCACACTAACTGGGAGGTGAGGCCAAGGCTGCCTTCACTTAGCTAGTCCCAGGATATGCTGCGTGCTGTTTCTGTGGAGCTATTCTAGAGGTGTTTACTCTTCACAGGGATCAAATCTTGGTCCTGGGATTTTTATTCCAATTGTTTGGGTATACTTTTCAAATTTTCCAAAATACATGGAACTTGACTCCTAAGGCTCTTTCCAGTCTAATCTTATAATCTATAATGTCACCTGCCTATTCTTTTATGTGGAATTGATTTGCCTCATAATACAGTATAGGTCATGGAGAGAGGAAAAAGAATTTATATGACATAAAGTGTGTGGGAATATGGCAGGAACTCTTTGTTCAGGTTAAGTATGGATCTGATTCAGAGATCTTCCATGGAAAAAACTAGCTAATGCAGAAGATTCTAATTTTTTCTTTTCTCTTAGTACTACACCCCTCTTTTCTTTCTTAGTTTCCCTCTTCTTTTTTATTTTACAATATAATATTTAATTTTCCCCTCAATTACATGTTAAAACAATTTTTAACATTTTAAAAGGGTTTTGAGTTCTAATTCTATCTCTCCCTCCTAGCCCCACTCCCTGAGACAGTAAACAATCTGATATAGTTTATACATGTGCAGTCATATAAAATATTTCGATATTAGTAGTTCTATATAAGAAGACTCAAATAAAAGAATGAAAGAAAGAAAATGAAAAATAGCCTGCTTTAGTCTTCATTCAGACAGTATCAGTTCTTTCTCTGCAGGTGGATAGCATGCTTCATCATGAGTCCTTTGGGATTGTCTTATATCATTGTATTGCTGTGAAAAGCTAAGTCATTCACAGTTCTTCATCACATAGTATTGCTGTTACTATGTTCAATGTTATCCTGGTTGTGCTCACTTCACTTTGCATCAGTTCATGTAAGCCTTTCCAGGATTTCCTGACGTCATACTGCTTGTCATTTCTTATAGCACAATAATATTCTGTCACAATCATATACCACAGTTTGTTTAGCCATTCCTCAATTGATGGTCATCCTCTCAGTTTCCAAATCTTGGCCACCACAAAAAGAGCTGCTATAAATATTTCGATATATTAATTTTGAAATTGTGTTATTTGTGATTCTGCAGAACTATTTGGGAGACTCTTGGCCTCAGCTAATAAAAGCTCATTCGTTTATAACCCACCAAAACATAGTATAAGGCTTACCACCCAGAGCAATCCTAGGAGGCTTAGCCAGGTAATAGTAATCACTCAGTCATTTATTAAGAACCTACCATTGGTCAGACACTGTGCTAAGCTCTGGGGATACAAAAGAAAGGTCAAAAGATAGTCACTGCTTCTCAAGGAACTCATAATCTAATGTGTAATAGGGTATAAAGAGGATTAGGAAGCCACAGATGTCAACTTTATGTTGGAGGAGATTATTTTTTAGTGTCTCTGAGCCGGAAGGGGCCTTAAAATCAAATAGTCCCCAACATTTTATGGAGGAGGAAATTGAGATGCAGGAAAATGAAGTGGCTTGCTCCAATTCATACGGTAGCAGAATCTGCATCAGAATTCAGCTTCTCTGACCTGGTCATCTAACCGAACTTGTACCTGAACAGTAATCACCTTTGGGACATCTCTGAGGAACAGTCATGTAGTTTTACTTCAAGAATTACAATGAGGGGAATCTCATCACTTCTAGAGCCAGTTCAGTCCACTTTTAGATGACTCTGTTAGCAAGTTTTGTCCTTACCTGAGGTCTTAGGAAACTTTACTCCTACCTGCCAAACCTACCTTTCTGCAATTTGTACCCATTTGTTTCTCCTAATTTTAGTCTCTGGAGTCAAGTAGAGCATAATGGATCCTTGGACATACCAACTGTTCACATACTTGAAGAAAACCATTTGTCACCGCCAAGTCTTTATTTCTCTGGGCTAATCTTCAATGCTTTCAGTCTATAGTATAATATCATCTCCTGTTCTCTTACCACCCTGGTCAAAGAGGCCAGTAACATCCTAAGGAGAGTGAAAAAAGGAGTTTCACTTCATTTGTTAACAGATTATCAGGTACTTTATTTATGGACATATTTATGAGTTATAGAAACGGGGGGATCATAAGATAATATATTTAGACTTATAAGGGGTCTTAGAGACCATCTGGCACTAAGATTTAGAGCTAGGAAGGAAAATAGGGATCTATTATTAAAGAGCTTTTTTAACCTGGGGTCCACAGGCCCCACACCCTCTCCTCAAGGTATCTATGGATAGATTTCAAGGAGTCTGTCAATTTGGTGCACTGGGCCTGCAGGTCAGAAAGATCTGAGTTCAAATTTGGCCTCAGATATTTCCCAGCTGTGTGCCCTAGGCAAGTCACTTAACCCTTGCCTTAGTTTCCTCATCTAAAAATCATATATAATAATAGCACCTCCCTCCCATGCTTGTTAGGATAATAGAATACTTTGTAAACCTTAAAGCTCTAAATCAGAGCTAGTTATTATTTTAATATAATTGATATGAGTTGTAATCTCATGTATTTTGTTTTATGCATTTAGAACCTCATTCTGAGGAGTCCAAAGGTTTAAGCAAATTTTCAAAGGGGTTCCTCCCTTCCCCGACCGACCTCCCTCCCTCCCTCCCTCCCTCTCTCTCTCTCTCTCTCTCTCTCTCTCTCTCTGTCTCTCTCCTCTCTTCTCTGTCTTTCTGTCTGTCTCTCATACACACACACACACACACACACACACACACACATACATTAGAAACTCTTGTTTCTAGTGAAAGTAGTGGGTCATATTGTAATAAATGTTGGATTTTGAGTCAGAAGATTTGATGGAGTACCTTGCCTTAGGTACTTAATTAGCCGTTTGACTATGGGCCAATCCTTAGCTTCTCTGAGTCTCAGTTTCCTCATTTGTCAAATGAGAGTTGCTAATCTCCGATGTCTCTTCTAGCTCTAAAACTATGATTTTATGAGCCTCCAACCCACTTTCAGCCACTGAGGAAACTAGAACAAATGCACAATGAATAATCTTTTCTTTGTGGCTGTATTCAGAATGGTTGCTAAGATATCTAGGAACTGGGAAAGAGCACAACATTTGCATTGTTATTTGGAATAGCATTCAGCGACTGGGAAGTTTAAAAAAAAAATCTGTTCAAAGTAACAGTTTGGGGTTGGGGCGGTAGAAGGGCTGATTTCTTTAAGCTCTCATGAAGATTCTAAACATCAGTATTGTGACACTAACCTATTTACTTCCTTCTGGTGCTCCTAAATGAATCATGACATTCAAAACATATTAAATTTTAATTGTTTCCATTATCAGCCAGGAGCCATTCTCTTGTTTGCTTTTTTTGATCTCTAAAAGCTGTCACTGAAAAAGGTATTCTGGTGTTACTGCTGAACACCTCCTATGGGGAGTTCTGATGTGCACAAATACTGGGTTTTGAAAGGGAATCTGCTTCTACTTCAGTGAGTGAAACATGGCATGTGTAATGTGTTCTGAGCTGTAAAACTGAATTCAGGCACTGACTGGAAACAGGGATGTTAGAGAGTTGTTATTTTTTCTATTCCTGAAAAGTTTTAGAATAATTGCCTTCTCTGGAAAGTCAACATGGTCCTCCTGGAGACCCTGTCCTGGACTCTGACTGCAAATGCCCTTTGTACCCATCCCTAAACTATCAACTCATTCAGTTCAATTAAAAAAGTTATCAATTTGTACAGGAAGGGGAAGGTGATATTATTCACATTTTATAGACACATAAACCAAGGCCTAGGACCTTGTCAGTAACAAAAGGGGACAGGGCAATAGGACTGCATAGGTATGTTGTTGTTGCTTAGATGTTTTTTAGTCATGTCTGACTTCATGACTCCATTAGACCCTTTCTTGGCAAATTTACTTGGCCCATTACTTTCACTAGAAAAGAGGTGTGTGTGTGTGTGTGTGTGTGTGTGTGTGTGTGTGTAAGAGAGAGAGAGAGAGAGAGAGAGAGAGAGAGAGAGAGAAAGAGACAGAGGGAGAGGAGAGAGAGAGACAGAGAGAGAGAAACGGAGAGAGACAGACAGAAAAAGAGACAGAGATAGAGACAGACACAGACACAGAGACAGAGACAAATATAGAGACAGAGACAGAGAGGGAGGAACCCCTTTGGAATTCTGGTTAAGCCTTTGGACTCTGCAGAATAAGGTTCTAATTCTTGGCCATTTACTTCTTTTTACAAATGAGGAAATTGAGGCAAACTGGGTTAAATGACTTGCCCAGGATCACTTAACTTGTAAGTATCTAAGACCAGATTGGAACTCAGTTCTTCCTGACTCCAGGCCTAGCACTCTATCCATTGCCCACTTGCTGAGGGGAATTCCTGGTGTGGAAATACCCTATGCTGATGGAAATCAGTAATATCAGCTAAAACATCTTTGTAATTTATAATCCGAGGTAGTTTCCTAGGACATTGACTTGACCAAAGTCATACATCCAATATGGATCAGAGATAGGAAATGACCTTTGGTCTTTCATCCCCCAAGACTGGCTCTCTAGCTATTCCTTCTGCTGCCTTAATAGTAACAAGAATGATAACTCACATTTTATAGTGTTTTATAGTTTGGGAAGCACTTTCAGACATCATCTCATTCAAACTCAAATCAACCCTGTGAAGGTGAAAGCACTTTCTCAAGGGCAAGAACTGCTTTTCCCTTTGTTCTTTTTATCCTCAGCACCTAGTACATTACACTATACATAATACATTATAATGAATTGAATTGGAAATTAAGATAGTTCAGATATTCCCCCTATTTTGTGGAGGAAAAAAATGAGAGTTTATATATGAGGTTACTTTCTCACAATCACATAGCAGCCTTCCCTTTCACTTCATTTTCCATATCTATAAAATAAAGGAATTAGACTAAATGGGTCATAGAATTAGAGCTGGATGGTATGGCCCAATCTCTCATTGTACAAGTAAGAAAACTAACCCTAGAAAGGTTAAGTGATTTATTCAAGGCCACACAGGTATTATTACACCAAAAATGGGAGCTTGAATCTAGGTTTTTCTGACTCCAAATCCAGCATTCTTTGACTTTCTACCTCTAAATTCTGTGATCCCATAATCCTTGAATCAAGTAGTTGAGGGTACTTTAAATATATTCTGGGCTTTAATAAAGTTGATATGACAGAGGATTGTTAGAAGTTTCTTAGTTAATATCTGAGTCTCTGAAATCCTTTTTGATTTGAAATCCACGCATCACTTTTTTTTGTTGTTTTGTATTGTTTTTGTTTGTTTTTTATTTCATTTTATTTGAAAGCTTGGGTTATTGACTTTATTAACTTCTGTTTTACATCATTCATTTCCACCAGATTTTGAGTTATAATTTTTCCCCCGTTTTTCCCCTATACCCGCCCTCCCAGAATAGCAGTCTCACAAGATATCGCTTCCTCCAATCTGCTCTCTCCCATATCTTCTCCCATACCCCCTTCGATTTTTCCATTAGAGGAAGGTGAATCTCTGTGCCCCAATGCCTGTACATCTTATGTCCCAATTACAAGCAAAAGAGTATTAATAAGAGTATTTATATATATTTGAAACATTTAATTTTACGACCTTGAATTTCAGAATCATTCCCTTCCTCCCTTGTCACCCATTCCCTCTGGGAAGATAAGTGATTCAGTATATGTTGTACATGTCTAGCTATGCAAAACGTTACCATAGTAGATATATTGTACAAGGATGCTTATAATTCCCTCCCACCCATCCCACCCCCGACCTGGTCCATTCCCTACTTGATGCTGTCCCTCTTCTATAGTGGGTACTTCCAACCTCCCCTCCCCCCAAGAATGCCCTCCCATCCATCATCCCCTCTCTCATCCCCCTTCCCCCTATCCTGCTGTAGGTTGAGATATCCCATTTAGTATGTATGTCATTCTCTCCCTGAACAAAATTCAATGAGAATGTGGTTTTGCCTTTTTGCCTTCCTATTCTTCCCCTCCCATGCAGCCACTTCCCCTTGCTTCTTCTACATGAGATAGTTTACCCTACCCTGTCTCTCCCCATCTCCTCTTGCCACTTTCCTCTCTCATCTCATAATTTCACCCTTTGAGTATCCTCCCTTCCCAAGAAATTCAACCTATACCCTCTATCCATATATAACTGTAAACATAGGTACACACATTCACATATGTATTCATATGGCCATATACCCTTCTTCCATTATTTTCATACTGAGAAAGATTTCATCAGTCACAGTTATTGTTTTTCCATATAGGAATGTAAATAGCTTGACTTTGATAAGTTCCTTTTGATTTCTTTTCCCTGATTACCTTCTCAGGCATCTCTTGGTTTTTGTGTCTGGATGTCAAATTTTCTATTCAATTCTGTTTTTTTTCCTCAAGAATGCTTGAAAGTCCTCTATTCCACTGAATGACCATATTTTCCCCTGAAACAAAATACTCAGTTTTGCTGGGTAGGTGACCCTTGGGTTCATTCCCAGTTCTTTTGCCCTCTGGAATATCATATTCCATGCCCTTCGATCCCTCAGTGTAGAAGCTGCCAGGTCCTGTGCTATTCTGATTGTGTTTCCACAATATTGAAATTGTTTCTTCCTGGCTGTTTGTAGTATTTTCTCCTTGATCTGGGGATTCTGGAACCTGGTTATAATATTCCTGGGAGTTTTCTTTTTGGGATCTTTTTCAGGAGGTTATCTGTGGATTCTTTCAACCTCTATTTTGCCCTCTGGATCTAAAACATCAGGGCAATTTTCCTTGAGAATTTCTTGAAGGGTGATTTCTAGGTTCTTTCTTTGCTCATGGCTTTCAGGTAGTCCAATAATTTTTAAATTGTCTCTCCTGGATCTATTTTCCAGGTCAGTGGTTTTTCCCATGAGATATTTCACAATGCCTTCTATTCTTTCATTTGTTTGGATCTGCTTAACAGCATCTTGATTTCTCATAAAGTCATTAGCTTCCATTTGCTCCAGTCTAACTCTGAAGGAATGAATCTCCTCAGTGAACTTTTGAGATTCTTTTTCCATCTGGCAAATTTGGCTTTTTAAGGCATTCTTCTCCTCATTGCCCTTTTGGGCCTCCTTTGTCATTTGAGTTAGTCTATTTTTTAAGGTGTTGTTTTCCTCAGTCAGACTGTTGACCCTCATTTCATACTTTTCCTGCATCCTTCTCATTTCTCTTCCCAATTTTTCCTCCACTTCTCTTATTTGATTTTTAAAGTCCTTCTTAAGGTCCTCTATGGCCTGTGACCCATTCATATTTTCCTTTGGGGCTTTTGGAGCAGGATTTCTGACCTCACAGTCCTCCCCCTGTTCTATGCTTCGATCCTCTTTGCCCCCAAAGTAGGAGTCTAAGGTTGCATTTTTCTGTTTAATTTGTTTCCTTTGCCTTGGCATGTTGCCACTTAAGTACTTGACTTTTGGGCTTGTTGCCACAGTATGGCTTGCCCGCCAGACAGGTGTACTTTCGTCCCGAACGTGTGGGGGGACAACTTCCGTTTCTGGCAAGTTGGAAACCCACCCACAACCTCCACCCCAGATCACAATCCAGGGAGGTTAAAGCAAGAGCGAGTACCTCCCAAGACTGATTGCTGGATCTTCCTACAGTTCACAGGCCAGGAGCTGGAGCTGCCTCTGAAAACTACAAAATGGCGTGTCTCCTCAGCGGCTTCTAGCCCCC
This sequence comes from Gymnobelideus leadbeateri, assembly GCA_011680675.1. Lineage (NCBI taxonomy): Eukaryota > Metazoa > Chordata > Mammalia > Diprotodontia > Petauridae > Gymnobelideus > Gymnobelideus leadbeateri. The sequence continues at coordinate 431,381 of WOXC01009667.1, forward strand.
AGGGGAGGAAGCCGACGTATTCCCCAAATCCTGGTCCCAAAGTCCATAGGGCACTAACCTCTCACTTTGTCCTAGGCATGTCTATGTTGATAATTCTGGAGTTGCCACAGCTGCTGGTGTTCTGGGGTCTCTCCATCTGGCTGCTGGCCCTGCTGCCCTGGGGCTAAAACCGCGCTGCCAGCTCCCAGAGCGCTGCGCTGGTCCTTCCTGCAGGGATGCTGGGCTGTCCTCAGTGGGAGGTTAGCTTCTCTTTGTCGTTCTGTGGGTTCTGGGGCTCCAGAAGTTGTTCAGAGTCCCCTTTTACGTAGTTTGGCGTTAATCTGGGGTGAGAGTGCCTTGGACAGGCTGTTTCTACTCCACCATCTTGGCTCTGCCCCCAAGCATCACTTTTTGACTTCCTATAATGTATCCAGTCTGTGATTGAACTTACCTAAAACCTTATTAGAATGGGTGGGACTATCCAGCCTTCAGATTTTAGAATGTAATTTAAAATAAAATTGGAAATTTGAGGATTCTCAAATTATTGCATAAGGACAAACATTTAAATGTGCAGGTATTTAAATCACTCCATTAAATGACCTCCAGATATACTGATGTCATAATATGAAAGCCATGAATTCAGCTCAATTCCTAAAAACACAAAGTTCATCAACAACAATCAAGACCCATATGCCTGAATAGGGGTGGAAAAGCACAAGTAGTCAAAGGTAAGGATGAGAATTTTATGAGGGTCCTTTTTTTTTTAAGTCAGGAAGAATAGGAGAAGCCTTGGGCTGTAATGGCAATTGGCCAATACTGTGTCTGCCCTGTTTTACACCAACTTCCAAAGGCAGTAATACAGGGGAGTACAGTGGGAAGAGTTGGATTTGGATCAGGAGATCTTATTTCAGATACTGACTTTGGCCAAGTCATTTTGGATTCTATGACCTCTAAAACCCCTTCCATCTTGAAATCTGTGATCGTTTTAGTCTGTCGTTTTTGTTATAACTGTCATTTTTTTTGACTTTTTTTTGAGGATGGAAGGCAAGTCAGTTAGGGTCAAGTGACTTGCCCAAAGTCACACGTCTAACAAGTGTGTCAAGTGTCTGAGACTGGATTTGAACTCAGATCCTCCTGACTCCAGGGCTGGTGCTCTATTCACTGTTCCACCTAGCTGCCCCTTGTCATTTTCAAACATTCACAATTTTACTCACCAGGTAAGTAGACAGTCATGATGTTTTCCTAAAACAAGGAGCAATCTAACCAAAAACACAAAGACTTTGAACATCAAACCAATTTATGTTTTTGGTTCACATAGACTAAACAGCTTAAATATGCTTAATGAACTAATTTTTAAGACAATAACAAGACTAATTGACTGAATTAACTATTTATTTTGAAGTTGTGGGTTTAACCCATCTAGTGAAAAAAAGCTATTAAAAATTATTTTTAGCTTCTGTCCACAGATGTAAAGAATGGCATGCCTGTCACATCATTCAACTGCCTTCCTTTCTTCCTTACTTTCTTATCAGTGATTGGTGTTGAGTGTATTACCATGTTAAAAACCCCAGTGGATATTACATATGGTATTCCCCATGTGCCAACATGGGATCAGATTTTTTTTAAAGCTCGCCTTTGTTTTCAGCACTAATACCATAATAACTTTACCAAGAAACATCTTAAAAGGATCAGATAAACAAAAGAATAAAGATAACTGATGTTCAGACAATTAAAATGTTTAACTACAACATGGACCTCTAGGTGGTGCAGTACATAGACTCATATTCCCAATTTCAAATGTGGTCTCTGACACTAGATTTGTGACCTTAAGCAAATCACTTAATGCTGTTTGCCTCAGTTTCCTCATGTGTAAAATGAGTTGGAGAAGGAAATGGCAAACCACTCCAGTATCTTTGTTAAGAAAACCCAACAAGGTGTCATGAAGTGTTGGTCATGACTGAAATGATTGAACAACAACAGTGTAGCCATAAACACCCCGTCTGACAAAAACACCCAATTTCACACACACAGTGAGAACATACATATCAACATAGTTCAATGCATGCATAGATATATACACATTCATATGCAGATTCCAACTTCCTACTGGATCTGAACTCATAGACCTTTCTTACAGAATATGCTCTGTAGACAATTGTCTCTTTCAAACCCTTGTCAATCCTGGCAATTGATATATGAGATATTTTTTAAAGTAGATCTGGAATAATACTGCACTTTATCAAAGCCAATGTCAGGTTTTAGAAGCCCCTGAATGAGATTACCTTTGAGATTGTCTTCATCCACTGACTCTTTCCCAACATAAATCCCATCAGCCTCTTAGCTAACAGCAGACCTCATTAAAATTTGAACCATCTTATAGGCTTGTGCTGTTAGTGCTGAGGGCCCATCTGGGCTCATCAATTTCATCCTCTTCACCAACCACTGCATATGTTTAATGATTTATCACCTTAAACATGATGTTAGTGAATAATTATGCACCAGAAAATTCTCATTTGTGTATTATACCAAGTGCAATTCTTCTACCTTTCTTTTTCCCTGATGAAAGAAAGCTAATACATGAACATGTTCCTGTGTTTTTAATAGAAATTATGGTATTTATTGATTCTAAGTAGAATTATGCAGTATTTATTATGTCAGATGCTGTGGTATGGTTCAGTTTCATGGATGCATACAAATCATTCAAAATGTCTTAGAAACATCAGAACAAAATTAAAGTATGTAATGCTCTCGTTCTGAATGTGAAAACAAAAATCTTAATGAGTGACAAAATGAAGTTGTATTTATGTTCATGGAAATATGCAATCAGTCCTATTCAGTATTTTGGTTCTTTTAATCTTGAGCAATCTAACAATGACTACTACTGTACCTGAAAAAGGCTTTCTATGAACTTTAAAATTTACCGAGGAGATAAACTAACTTTTAACATTTTATTTTAGAGCTCTTGACATTGTATTAATGTAATTTCCCACCCTTTCCTCCATCCCCATTTGAGAAACAATCTTCTACCTAGCAGCTAGCATTTTGATTAAATTTTCTTTGTGTTCAATTTTATGTACACAGTGTGAACATCTCTAGTAGACTACACTTTAAAATGTAATTGAATCTTCATACCCCATTTTCAAATGTCGATAGCTATGCTCATTTGGCTTAAAATTTGTTCAAACATCAAATGACACATTCCCTCATTGGAGTTCATTGTGGGTAAATTTTGAGTTCCATATTAAATAATTTTACATTAAAAATGGTAACAAGGGAATAAAAGAAAAAAAATGAAAATCGTAACAAGGGAAAAGCATATTTTCCTATATTTTTCTCCTATGACTGGAACTAGACAATAGTCTCTCACACTGTCACACGCACAGAACTGATGTTTCTTGGCTTTTGTTTCTGAACTCTGTGTCTCAGGTGCCCAGAAAATCATTATACATGCAAGTGCTACATAAACGTATTTATCTTACATTCACTAAAATCCAATATATCCAGTTGGGGAGTCACTAAAATGATTTGCCCAGTCCTTTGGCAACTAACCCATTAGTTACATATTCATCATTGCAAACTAAAAAAAAGCTTATCATGTTAGCCAATATGGTCATGCATGGACATATTTCCTAAGGAAGTGACAGCATATTTCTGATGTGCAAAATCAGGAATATGTAAGATATGTGAGAAGTTCATCAAGGTGGTAAGTGGGAACAAATTGCTACATATGAATGTAAGGGAATATTGTCATGACATGTGAAATATTGAATATGAAGAATTCAGAGAATTGAGATGTCTATAAATGAATGTACAGCAAAGTAAGTAATACCAGGAAACTGATTTCACAGCAACCACATTAATACCAAAGAAAACAAATTTGTATGATCAAAACAGGTACCAGTTCTAACTCCAGTGGGCTGATAGGCATGCCTCCCACAGAGTAAAGTGCAAAGAAGACTGGATTTGGAGTCAAAGAATATGGATTTGAATCCCAAATCTATCACTTATTAGTGGTGTGTTACCTCTCTTAATTTGCTTTTTTTTGTTGTTGTTTGCCCTTCCTTCTCAAAGAAGACCATGTTATCAGGGAGATGATGTTGTGGTTTGCGAATGATTTGAGGTAGGGCTGTGCAAAGTCACCAGCCTCACTTTCTCCTCTGGAGCCATCTGGGTCCAGTGGCCAGATATAGATCAGGATGACTCGAGATAGCCCAGGCTGCATTAGGGGACCGAGGCCTTTTCAAGCTTAGGTCTTTAACAGGCCATTTATTTCCTTATGTGAAAAATAAAGTCTGGATAAGACAAGTTCTGAGGGTCCTTATTGCTCTCATTCCATGATCCTTTCCATGGGATATACAGAATGAATATTATGTCAAACATGAATAATGTATTGTTGATTTTCTTAGTTTAACAGTTCTCTGTTACAAGGGAGTATTCTTTTCAAGGTGTATTACAGGTGGAGACAATCATTGGGAAGTCATGTTTCCCCCATTAGAATATAAGTTCTTTGTAAGTAAGGGTTGTTTCATTCTTTAAACTTTCCCTAGCACCTCATACATATTAAGTGCTTAATAAATTCTTAATTGAATTATTGAACAATTTGAAGAGACATATAGTAAGCTTACTTATCTGTTGCAAGGGTATAAAGGATAATGTTGTTCAGATGTTTCATTCAGTCTGACTCTGTGATGCCAGGTGGGATTTTCTTGGTGAAGATACTGGAGTAGTTTGCCATTTCCTTCTCCAGCTCATTTTACAGTTGAGGAAAATGAGCCCAACAGGGTTAAGTGACTTGCCCAGGGTCATACATCTAGTAAGTGTCTGACGCTATATTTGAACTCAGGAAAATGAGTGCTCCTGACTTCAGGTCCAAGGTTCTATCCACTGTGCCACCCAGCTGCCCATGAAGGATAATAGGAAATATTAAATGATTAGGTTGGATGATGTCAAAGATTCTATAAGTTTGAAGAGAGCTCAGAGGCCATCTAGTGTGAGGTGATGGGGACCTGAGTTATGATACCTATGAAAATTGGAACAAATAAAATTGAGAGACATTGCAGAGGAAAAGATGGCAAAATGTAGAATATAAGCTTCTTGATAGGCAGGTCCATTTTTGTTTTCTCTTTGTATCACTGGCACTTAGCACAGTGACTGCCACATTAATAAACTGTTTTGTCTTTGGAGGAATATACATGCATTCTAATGGAGGAAACAACTTATAACTAGGTACATTCAAATAAATAAGGAGTAGATAGAAGGTAATCAAACTGTAAATATATGTTTATTGTTTGGTGGTTGGTTGATTTACTTGATTAGATATGGTGGAAGCCTAAGAGAAAACTTAAAATTAAACAAACAAGGTTATCAACTGAGAAGTCTAGCCATTTCGTGGTCATGGTTGCCCCATAGTTCATTCTGGAATCTGAGTTGAACAAAATGAATCCCATAATTTCTCCCCTCAAATTCCCTAGCTCTTCCCAACTTTCTTATTGCTGTTAAAGGTTCTCTTATCCCCCCTGACACATGGACTGGCATCCTTGGTATCATCCTTCAGTCCTCACTCTCAGTTGTCCTAGGTATCTAATCCTTTGCCCTATATTATAATTTCTGCCTTCATAATATTTTATTTTATTTTTTTATTTTTTTTAAAAGCAATTGGGGTTAAGTAACTTGCCCAAGGTTACACGGCTAGCTTTTTTTGTTTGTGTGGATTAAGTGTCGGAGGCCGGCTCCGAACTCAGGTCCTTCTGATTCCAGGGCCGGCGCTCTATTCACTGCGCCACCTAGCCGCCCCCTTCATAATATTTTAATACATGATCTTTTCTCTCTGCTCACATAACCATAGCCACAGTTCAAATCTTTACCACCTCTAACTTGGACTACTGCAATATCTTTCTAATTGGGCTCCCTACATCATATCTCTCCTTACTCTAATCCATCATTCAGGCAGCTGCCAAGATGACTTTCTTAAAGCATAGGTCTGACCATATTGTCCCTTGCTTAGTGAGTTTC